>CM074432.1:1788766-2138766 GCA_037101425.1 Elopichthys bambusa
AGTCAAAACTTTGTAAATATCTCTAAATGAGCAACTCTGCTGTTATTTCAAGTATTCTGACATTGATGAGAAATTACAGTAATTCACATTTTTATACAGAAAAATGACTGTAAATAATAATCTGTAATTAATACAATAACAACACAGATGATCAAATTGTCAAATGGGCTGACAGACAAAAACCATTAAATTAAAGTAAAATCTCCTTATTTAAATAAGCTGAAAAACACTGTTGGAGTCCACTGAGTCCAATCTCCACAATATTAAAAGAAACACTGAAACAGTGTTGAAGTTAATGAGATAATGAATTGATCAAATAACTGTTGATTGAGCATCTGGTAAAATCAACTACAAGACATTAAATCTCTCCAGATCTCAGTAGAGGAGGATTAAACAACTCCACAAACAGCATTACCAGCTTCACTATTACTAACCAGACTGACTTTATTTCTGTCAGACGTCTACAGAAGATCTTATTGGGAATTAACAGAAGTTTAGATGTTGAATGTTTTGTTTCAGTGTTTGCTTTATTTTCTCTGACTGTTACAACTTTGTGTTTATAAAGTACATCTGTTATGACAAGAAACACAACCCCGGTCTGTTCTTTGTATGTGAATTACTCGGTTATCTGGATTTCTTTGTTGGTGATTTGACATTATCCAGGATTGTTCGATTCTTCAAAGCTCATCCTGTAGTTGCTTTTATAGCAACAGGTCCGTAAACTCAAAACTGCTCGGGAGTAACTTATTTCATGAAAACAGGGTTAGATTGCATCTTTTTAAGCGGAGGTGATATTTAAAGTCTGTCTCAGCCACTGTCTTACAAGAGTACTAATGTGAACCAGGGACAATAAGTATGTTATGTAGTCTGTCATAATAGACTAGCCAGTTTTACTCATTGAGAGAATTATTCGTGAGGAAATAATTCCCTAATAATTGTATTGGAGTCGTACACACAATGTACAGCTAGTCTGAGCCGTGCATTAATATGAACAGTGACATACAGGGGGTACGGAAAGTATTCAGACCCCCTTAAATTTTCCACTCTTTGTTATATTGCAGCCATTTGCTAAAATCATTTAAGTTCATTTTTTTCCTCATTAATGTACACACAGCACCCCATATTGACAGAAAAACACAGAATTGTTGACATTTTTGCAGATTTATTAAAAAAGAAAAACTGAAATATCACATTTCGCGCTGCAAAACATCCATGACACTGACAGATTAATTTATTCATTCTGGTAATCATGGCCGTGGGCGGAGCTAAAGAGTCACGAGCGCATGCAGCTTTTGCGTAGATCATCTGCTAGCTGCGACATCATTATAAATAAAAAGGGAACAAAAGCGTTCATGTTGTTTACATTTTATGCACTTGTGCGCCGATTGCCAACAAAACACAGACATCTGATGCAGTTTTACTCTCCGCCCGCGATCTGCAAATCCAGCGCCCAACCGGGACTTGTTTACTAAAACATTCATCACCGTAATCCCGGGAACAAACAAACATACGTGCACAACCCCGGAAAAACAAACTTCATCCACTGTTCCCTTAACGCTGGGTTCTTTGGGAAGCTGAAAAAAAAAGATAATCTTTCCCTTACAACCAAAAACACTCCTTTGGTGACAGGAGCTGCGTCTCATTTCAGAGGCTGCGTCCTTCGGAGGTCGCATTTGAAGGCTGCATACTTCATCAAAGATGTCTTATTTAAGAGAAGTAACCGTAATAAAATTGACTGATATTCATTGTGAGGTGTAAAATACTGCAATCTAACGGTTATTTTTCTTAAAGTCCCCCTGTAGTCAATTATTTTATCCCTTAAAACTCATCTTTTCACCAAAATGACATTGAAATCCTGCAGGCCCGTGCCTTTTCCGTACATGCAATAAATGCACATCCTTGAATGAGCGTGGATTTCCAGGGTATTTATTTGAACTTATCAGGTAATATCTATGGTTTGACCCATTCCAGAGGCGGCCAAAATCAGAATTTATAATGGAATGAATAGCTCACGAACTTGACGTGTGATGCGACTCTGACTGACATATGCACACGAATCACAGTCGTGCGCTCAGAGCAATTTTGTTTTAGCTATGTTTTATAGTATTCAAATATTTTGAAGGACAAAAACATGAACTTTATTGACTTTACTTCAGCTGTCACTTTACTTGGGCGCGAGGCCTCATGCGCGCGCACACTTGGCACAGCCCTTGCGACGGTTCTGTCGGACACAGTAATGATTGGCCTTTTGCTTGACAAACAGCTAATAATGTGTTGCTAATGTTACACACACCATGTTTCCGTTCTTCATCTCAGAGTCAGACAGCCGCCTTCTAATGGTGCGTTCGAATTGAGCGTTTCAGGCCTTTGACGTGCGTAACGCGTGATTCGCGCAAGTTGAAAAAACTGAACTTTGAAGAAAGTGAGTGAGGAGGTCGGATAATCTGGTAAGTTGTAAAAAACTATATATATACATATTGAGACTACAAGCTAGCTCAAGCCGGCAAATTAAGCTTATTCAATGTATTTTACAACTACTTTCCCACTGGCGAGTTGATGTGTTTATTCAGAGGAGGTGTGCAGAAACGAGACTGGAGCCGCCTGGCAGAAGCCTCTCTGATAATGTGAAGTGAATTTCACGCACAAATTAAAGCGAGTTAACTCAAAATGTTCAAGCGTCCAACTACGAAGAGCGTGATTTATTTAAGTCATGTCTGGTGTGAACGCCCCTTAACAATCAGCATCCTTACAAATGCTTTAAACAACACATCATAATATATATCTTAGACTCGCTATATTGCAAAATCTACACTATTTTTCATATCAACAGAAAATATACCGGGATAACCTGCCTTCTCTCGAGACTCTCCTGCTTCAGAGCGCTCATGGTTAATGATATGCTAAATCCCACTGGCACGTTGTCTTGATTGGTTACAAGGTAGTCTGTGACGTCACAAACACCAGCGATTTCAAACCGTGGGTTTGAGACTGCAATAGTGTTGACTATGAATTTGCACATGGTTTGTCTTAAAGCATATTAAAAACACCACATAGACATAAAGACAACATTAAAAACTTGATTTTCACCACAGGGGGTCTTTAAATGAGACAGTCTCGATGATGTATGCAGCCTTCAAATGCGGACTTTGAAGGGTGCAGCCCCTGAATTGGGACAGCCATTGTTGACAAATCTCTCGGCTTCCGTAACCCGAACGAAGCGCGTTGATGGGCGTGCTCTTGCTCTTGCTCTGGGTCATGTGTCTGCGCACGCTTATCAGGGAGAAGTGCCTATACAAGGAATCCCACCCTTTATGACGTGATACAGGCCATACTCGAAAAACAGAAGTAATGTATTTGGCAGAAAAATACTCCGTCACACGTCCAACTCGTGTTTTGAAGCTTTTGCCATGTTTAGCATGAGAATGCAACTCTTTAACAGTGTAAATAAGTCAGAATGCATGAAATAGATTTTTTTTTGCATATTTTTTTGAGCGTTACCATTTTTAAATGGTAGTTTTCGAACATTAAGGGTCACAGAGCACGTTAGTAAAGCTGCTGTATGCATCTTATTTTTATGTTCTTCAGGGGGTTCAAGTCTTCTTTAGGGGGAACACTGATCAAATGAAACATTTAATAAAACATCAACATCTAAATCTCTGTTAATTCTCAATAAGAACATCTGTAGATGAAGGACTTTAATCACTTAAACGATGCAGTTGCTTCAGTGTTTCTTTAACACATTGGACCCATATAGACATTGAGTTGTTCATTTAACATCACATCACTGTAACGTTCTCCATTATTAATTGGTAACGTTTTTTTAGGAGGACTTTACTGTGTGGAGTGTAGAGTTGTTAATAAAAATTAAGTTGAAAGAATGTTTACGTCATTCAACATTTTTCTGTTATTAAAATTGTATATATATATTTGTGTTTTATAAACATCACAACACAAGAATGCTGTTTGTAAATAAGTTTATTTGAGCTGGTGTTGTTGAATTACAGGTTACAAACTACTTTATACTCAACTTTTAGTTTTTCTTGAAGAATAAACAATATTTCATTTCATTGAGACGCATATAGAAGCTCACAATCATTTTAAACAAGTAATCTGTAAATATATGACTAGTGCAAAACAGGAGTAGAAGAAAGTATCCACACCACCAGAATCCCAAGATCCCATGAAATCAACTGATGTGACTTGTGCTTTACTTTTAAATAGTCAATATGCTTTATGACAAATCCTTGAATCATGATCTTCTAATGTCTAGTTGACTGCAAGTGTGTTTGATTGAACAGTCTGTGTTAAAATATTGAGTCATTTTTCCAGAAGAGAACAACTGCAATTTTCAAATGTTTCTAAAAGCCACAGATGAAAACTCATTTTGATTTCATAGGGTCTTTAACACATATATAGTTCACACTAATATTTTATACTCTTGAATTAATTTCATTGTACTGATATAAGCACATTATCTGATTAAAATAGAAAAAAAAGTGTTTGCCAGTTAAATATAAATAAAACAAATGTGCCAGTCATGAAAGAACAAAAACGCATCCTTCACTCTTCATATCTGCTGCAGATGAAGTTGAGTTTGTGAGTTTCAGGAAGGCTGATCCAGCGCTGATCTCCTCCAGACTGAACTGCTCCTTTTCTCTTCTCGAGGCGGCAGTCTTCCGGTGTCGCTCCGTTCCCTGGAGCCCAGTTCTGATAGCACACGATCTCTCCGCTCAACCAGAGCCACATGTTCATGCTGCAGTAGTTGTGTAAACCCAACCACACCTCCTCAGTAGACGCCCGTTGAACCACATTCATCACCTCACGCTGCATCTCTTCTGAATGAACCGAGACCAGATCCACATGATTCTGTCTGCAGTATCTCATAGCTTCAGACCACGTCAGATTCTCTTTGATCAGAATCAGTTTATCTGGACACAAAACAAACCACAAGCAGAAACTAGAGAGAGACTGATCAGAAACAACATGCAGAACAAACACTGTGGAGGAATTTGTCATGTCAGACATGTAGTGTGAACTTTAAGATATCTGGAGGTGATGGATGGATTGTGTGTGTTTTGTGAGGATCTGCTCACCTTCATGACACACAAAAGGATTCTGGTTGTTGCAAGGGACGTCATTCCATTCTCTCGGAGCGAAATTAATGATCGCTGCACAGTTTTCATTTCCTCCTCCATTACTAGGTTCATTATACCTCCAGTATCTGAATGAGGAGTTACTCTGATCTGACCACTGCCATGAGTCTCTGAACAGACCGATCCAGACATCATCAGATCTGTGATTATCATTCATGATGTTCACAACCTGTTGATTCTCATTCTGGTTCCTCACACTGACCAGATCAATGTGATTCTGTCTGCAGTGACTCTGAGCGTCTCTCCAATTCATCATCTGATTGACAAAGACGAGTCCTGTGCTCACTTTAAGAAAAAAAAAATATATATATATATATATTATAGTAATAAAAACAAAAAACAAAAACAACAACAATAATCAGTGTCATGAATCAGTTCATTATTTTTATGCTTCTTTATGGTTTGGATGTGAATAAGAGCAGCAGTGGAAACATCAGAAACACGTGTTATTCAAAGACAGCTGATGATATATTGAATCTTCTCAATATCTTAAAGATTATTTTAAAGATTTAACATGAAGTAACATTTGTGAATGTCATGATGATTTTAAAAAGTAGCACAATCATTTTGGTAATAGCGACACCTACAGGTGAACAAAATGAGTGTTAGTTTGAACCTGTCATCAGGGTGGAAAGAGTACTGGAAAAATATAATCAAGTGAAAGTAACATTACAGAAAAAAAAAAAAAAAACTTAAGTAAAAGAGTATCTTATTTAAAAATACTCATGATGAAGTGAGAACTGAGCTGTGGATTCGACCCGCTTATAATAAACACTGTAATTAAAAATGAAGAAAACAGTGTAAATACTGTAATTCATATTATCTTTGATTGTTTGTAAAAGAGAATGAAGAATATCATCCAACAGTTGTAATTTTGACTGACAACTTTTTTATAATAAATCATAACAGAAAGTTTATTACTGAGATGAAGATGCTAAAGTTATTTTCAGTGCATCATCACCATTTAAATCATAATATATGAAAAGAAATTGATTTAAAATCATTTGTAAGTTCTTAATAAACACTGAGATCTATTGTTGTACATAAAATATCAATGTTCAGAACAGTGCAAAGAATACAGTAAATAAAAACTCATATAGTTCATCATCTCACACCAGAGATGGTTTTAAAAAGAGAGAGAAAAAGTCAATTTATCTCCAAAACAGTGCCAGTTTTAGTGTTAAAGAAATGAGAATCAGTAATATTATCACAGTTTTCCTCACCTAATGCACACTGCACGGGATAAGATAGTGAGCAAACACAAACTACACTGTAATTCTATCCATTGAATTAAATAATAACCGAAGTGAATCTGCTGCATTGCTCCACAAATCACTCCTGAAATTGCTGTGATTGACAGTGAACTGCAGCAACGGACAAAACATTTGTCAGAATAGAGCTGTGCATTAAGTGCTGTAGTGTAAATGAAGATTAATAGACCTGCAGCAACACAGAGGAGAAGAAGAGAACAAGTCTGTGCTTCAGCAGCTTTAAAGATCATTTTTAAAGAGCTCTTATTTCACATGTTCTTTTTAAAGCAATGTTTAAAAATCTGCCTATTTAATTGAATTAAATCTAAAAATATTTGAAAGTATTTAATGCATTATTTAGTTATTAGCATGAATAATTTATTATAGATTTTATAATAAATCCAAAAGCAAAACGTGAAAAGAACTACATTAGGAAATGGCAAATGAGCTAACGAGTGTCCTCTGCTGCCATCTACTGGTTATAGTGGTCATTTCAGTGTGTCATTTTAATTTTATATGTCTTTGTCCACTAAACTAAAGCATATGCCATTCATTTTCCATATCTCCTTGAATGAAAATGAGAAATGTCAGCTAGATCTTATTTAAAGTGAATTTACAAATATAGAGGTAAATAATACTAATACTAAAGTGTGTAAAATAGTAGGCTACATGTGTTTAAAACATTATTTAAAATCATATATTGTCTGGGGTCCGAACATCCATGTCCTCCACGATTGAAGATAACAGAGTTCAGATTAATTTGCTGCATTTTTCAGATATCTGAAAAGGAGGAATATTGATGATGAGAGTAACAATACATCTCTGATCTGTTTTATCTGATCTGAGGATCGATTGCTCCTGTCTGCTCCTCTCTACCTCGCTGCTCAGAGTGGTTTGCGTCTGTAACTCCGTATAGCTTTGTTTTGAATCTCTTACTATCATTCATTGTGGTTTATATTATCATTACCATATATCTAACATTGCCTATCACATTAATATGACATCGCTAGCCTTTAATCTTTTAACCTAAATTGCCATCACAACGCGTTAGCATTTCGCTAGCTTGTTAACTTGTCATCAGTCTCTCGCACGCTCCTTTTTCTACGTGTTCATCAAACAGCTGTGGTAAGTCGGATCAGTCTACAAACACTGCGAGTCATGTCATCCTCTCCTTTTATTGTTACTTGCTCTGCCTGTCACATGCATAGTATAGCTTTCTCTGTCAGCGACGAGGGATTTACATGTCATAAATGTAGGGAGATAGTCAGGCTGACAGAGAAAATCTCAGAATTAAAATGCATCCAAACTTTAATCGAGGATAGCAAGAATGTAAGGACTTTAGATACTGTTTTGGATGCGACTAACCTAGTGAACTCTGTACATTGTTTGGTTCCGGCTGTAGATCCCGTGCAGCAGGGCAACTGGGTGACCGTAAGACGGCCTAGTCACGGAAAACACCACTCTTCTATTTCAATAAGAACACCAAACAGGTTCTCCCCACTCAGACCTAGACTACTACAAAGAGAATATCTGCAAACGGAAACGGTGGTGATTGGGCTGACGTTTTTGACACACGCTTTCTCTTGTTTGGTGGGTATCTCAAACCCGTTGCACACCGTTTCCAGGAAACAAGTCGTTCAACCCGGAAACCGTAGCAAAACGTTGCGCACCGGTTTGAGCTTGAACGTGCCCCTGTTGTGAGTTCAGACAAACACTTCCTGTTTAATTTCCCTCTGGCAGTGGTTCAGACAGCTCTGTACGTTAACAATGGAGCAGTTAATAGAGTTTGATTCTGAACTGAGACTTAAATATAAAGAAATATGTTCAGTGTTTAGTTCAAGACACGGTTTTGATGTCAGTGAAAGACACCTGAAAGGATAAGTTCAGTAAAGTTGACAACATATTTATAGATTTGAATTTCCTGGATCAATAACTCATGAGCTAAACTTTGTTAAAACACAATAACATCTCTTTTTAATCGTAGACAACGAGCTACAACTTAATTTTCCTCAAAACGGACCTTCCACCGCACTGTACAACATACATTGATCTCTATGTGCAGCGGCTGAAGGGACTGTCTGCAAAGTACAAAACCCAAAAAGAGTTACAAAAATAGTCAATAACTTCAATGTTGAACACTGTAGTGTCACCAAATTCAGTTCACGCATAACTGCTGTTTTGATGGTTATACTACAACACTGTTTTGCATATTTTTTTTTTTTACTTTTGCAGATTTTCAGATTTTTTAAAAAATACAGTGTGTTAATAAAAAAAAAAAAAGAAAAAAAAAAATGTTTTTTCTAATCAGAAGTAAATGTTCTGGAGTAGTTATATTTGGTATATGGTGCATCTATAAATTAATGGTTGTAATTGTAAATAGCTGAACTCACTGTTGTTGCAGATGAAATGACGAGTTTCACTACATGACATATCATGCCATTCTCCATTCCTCATCACAGCACACTTCTCTTCTCCGTTATTTGGTTGTCCAGATCCCCATTTCTGATAGAGCGCAGGATCACCTGAAGACCACTGCCATTTATCAACACCCGTCTTCTGCAGCCCAATCCAGACATACTCACGACGTTCATCATTCACACTCTTCTTCACCTCGTTCAAGTCGTTCATGTTGTCAACGGTGGCCAGATCTGTGTAATTCTCTCTGCAGTATCTCTGAGCTTCAGTCCAGGTCTTACTCACGTTTATAAAGTGATACTGATGCTGAACACATTCAGATACGGAGCAGAGAGCTGTGAAAGAGAGGGTTTGATTTAATGCTTTTCATAACAGAGTCAAACCTGATGAAACTATAAACCATAAATAAAACAACAAACACACTCACCAGTGAGAAGAAGAATGAAATATAGAGTTTGCTCCATTTCTGAGGAAGAAACACATTGAAAAACTCAGATATCAAACATTCACAGATTCTTTGTCACAGTAAAATATGACGATTTCAGTTAGTATCTGAACCGCAGCATGAATTCACTGTACATAATCATTCAGACAATATTAACATCTCAAAGTCTAGTTGTGTTTGAAGAATGAATATGAGTTGTTCTTACTTTAGAGGTCGTGTGTTTCTGTCCTGAATCTGATGTTTCTGTCTGCAGCTTCAAACAATTTTTTATTATTATATCTGCTCTCATCCCTCATTCAGCACATCATTTCACATCATTTGTTTATTTCTCTAAAACCCCCATATCATATTCACTTCCTCTATATTTGTGTATTTGTCCACCTCTGTCTCTTTATTTGCATGTTGACGTGTGTGTCAGTTAGTATTAGTCTTTAATAATATGAACCTCAAATCAAAAATGATATTAACATTTTATATTTTAACACAATGTAACAAATTATTATCACAATTTATATTTTAACATTCACAATTAATGCATGTTTTTTCTAATCAGAAGTAAATGTTCTGGAGTAGTTATATTTGGTATATGGTGCGTCTATAAATTAATGGTTGTAATTGTAAATAGCTGAATTGAAATGTCGAGTATCACTGCATGACAAATCATGCCATTCTCCATTCTTCATCACAGCACACTCGTCTCCATCATCTGGTTGTCCAGTTCTGATAGAGCGCAGGATCACCTGAAAACACAATTTATATTTTAACATTCACAAATAAACAGCTGCTTTAATGATATTGCTGGACTGCATAACTCGTGTTTCATCCCTCTCATCTTCATGTATGGGACTGTCCACCCACACTTGTGCTTGACCATCCCTTACGGAACAATAATATATGGGAATATACTGCAAAATATAATGCGATTTATTATATAATACATTTCCATATGTGGGAGACTAGTGCTTATATTTTTCAATATATGCGTTAACCACGTATGGCTATATATAAAACATTTATAACTGAAGAAAGACGTAGCATCCAATTATGTATAAATCTCAGTTTTAAAAAATGGACCCTTATGACTGGTTTTGTGGTCTAGGGTCACATACTAAATGTAAGAAATATATATTACATCATGTATTTCTCTATAAATGTGTGTAGAAACTATTTTGCTCATGTACAGGCTTCTTCATTTTCCTCTTCTGAGAGCTGAGTGCTCATATTGTGCATTTATTCCCCTGACGTCCATTTATAATGTTAGCAAGTGTTGTTGGACTCATCATCTTCTTCTGCTGCTGTTTCATTCTAATTTTTTTATTTTTCTACAACAACATTCCCAAGTAATCATATGATATATAAACAAAATGTGGACAAAAATCCACCATACTAAAAGAATGCAGTCGTAATGCACAGACATGCGCAGACTTAACATTACAAATCAATGCAAATCATGAAACATGAAACCTATAAACCTACACTGTGTCCTTGACCTACATTCAGAGCAGTATACCTGAAACACTGAATCCCTTACAGTACGTCTATGGCCCGAACAGATCTACCATGGACAGTTTCTCAGCAGCCCTTCATATAACCCTCTCAAAGACACTTACACTAGGATGCCTTTCATCGACTACAGTTCTGCTTTTAATACAGTTATTCCCCACAAACTCACTGATAAACTGTTACAACTTGGACTGAACTTTGCAATTGGCTGTTAGACTTCCTCACTGGCTGCAGACTGTCAGAATTGGAAATATCGCATCTAACAGCATTGTGATGAATACTGGTGCCCCGCAAAGATGTGTCTTTAGCCCCATGCTCTACACAATGCTCACATTCGGCTGCATTGCCAACTATATGTGTAATATATGTGTTATTCATGGTGGAAAGGCAAAGTAAGAATTCCATTGTACAGGGAACTGTGCATATGATAATAAAGGATTTCAACTTGTATTTGTCCACCTTTGTCCCCTTATTTGCATATAGAAAGACAGGAAAAACTTTTCTCCTCTTCTGAAAGCCGAGACCCCTAGTGGTGAGGAGGAGACCCCAGCAGACATTCACAACAGAGACGAGAAGTGCTCATATCGTGCTTTCATTCCCCTGAAGTTCATTTATAATGTTAGTAAAGGTTGTTGGACTCTCATTATCCCTCTGAAATAATAACATGATCTTCTGCTGCTGCTGTTTCAGTCTTATTTCCTCTAAATACTTGATTGTGATTGGCTGGAACATTAAAACATTGTTACTTTTTCTTTTCAGAATTCGTCTCTTTATTGTGAAAATGTTTCTTTTGTTTCATTTCATACTCTTGCTGTTTCATTGTTTATAAAAATATGAACACATTTGCATGTAAACACATCCTCATCACTCATTTTCTTATGTCCACACCACATGTAAACATTCAGTCTGGGCAATATTTACATCTCTGACGTGAAACAGAAGGATAAACAGTGAGTGTTATTGTTGTAGTCATATTTCATCCAGTCTTATTCATCTGTTCATCAAGTTACTCTATAACTGTGTCCCAATTCAGAGGCTGCATCCTCGAAGTCCACGAAGGTCGAAGCGAGTGTTGTTAATGAGACGCTTTAGCCTACAGATGATTTCCTGTTTGCATCACCAGCTGTTTGTTTGTAAGAAAAGGGCAGGTGATGTATCTCAAGCTGAGACAACACCATGGCCAGGTAAAATAAGTCTGGCTAAACTGTGTAATGTTTATTTTATGTAGTTATCAACAAGTTAACCTAGTTTATTTCTCATTATATTTAACTGTGACAATATCATAATTAAAATAAGCAGTGGTGGAATATCTCTCTCCCAACATTTCATGCATTCAGACAAACCACAGCTGCAGCAGTGCGTTCCCATTCATTCATTAAGGCAGGCCTGCAAATATAAGTATTAATATATGTATGTGAGAAAAGAAAAAGAAAAATATTCTTCTTATTATTTTTTTAAACCAAGTGTAAGCATCTTTCTTTCTTTGTTACTATGAATCATACAGTAAGCATCTCCACAGTTCAGCTCTCTTTATTAGTTTTAAAGGGTTAGTTCACCCAAAAATGAAAATTCTGTCATTAATTACTCACTCTCATGTCGTTCCAAACCCGTAAGACCTTTGTTCATCTTCAGAACACAAATTAAGATATTTTTGATGAAATTCGAGAGGTATATAACTTAATCACCACTTTCAATGCCCAGAAAGGTAGTAAAGACATTGTTAAAACAGTCGACGTGACTGCAGTGGTTCAACCTTAATGTTACAAAGAGACGAGAATACTTTTTGTGCGCAAAAACAAAACAAAAATAACGACTTTATTCAACAATCTCTTCTGTGTTATTCTCATACGCTGTTCATGTCCAGCGCTTTCAGGTTCTACGTCTGAACGCCAGCTCAGTATTGGCCGAGGCTGATCATGTGAGCAGCACGACGCATTCATGTGATGCTGACGCAAGAGCCGGCCAATAATGAGTCAGCGTTCTGATGTAGAATGGGAACATTTGTCAATGTATGCTTTAGAGCCGACGAAGTAAGCCTTTTTTTCTTTGTTGCGTGCTTTTTGTACACAAGGCCAGAGCAGTGCACGGGACACTTTTGTCAGGTCTTCTCCAAAGCATAATTTGTGTTCTTTGAGGTAGTCGCTATTTTTTTGCTCAGCACAAATAGGATGATAATGGCTTCTGCTCGACCCGACACCGGCCTGCCCAATCTGTGAGCTACATCCACCGCCTCACTCATCACCAGGCTCAGGTACCACTACCTTGCATATCTCCATCACCTTGACCTTGACCTTGACCTTGACATTTTCCGTTTCCGTTTCTGGAACTCCGTAAAGTCGGAGACACCACCTCCATTTTTAGCGCTCTGCTTCAATGATTGTGTTTTCCAACTGAGGTATAATTGTTGCCTGTTCAGTAACTTTGGCTGTTAGTTTGACTTTAGATTTCTGCAAATCCACAATTGCTGCGTTGACAAAAGGAGGGATGATTTCAGCTCTTCAGTGGTGTTTGAATTTGTCTTGATTATTTTGTAAGGATGGATTTTTACTAAGACTGAATTACTGAATTCAAGATTCCTATCCTGTAATAAAACAATAAAACCCTCTAATCTGAAGAGAGGATCTGCGAGAAAGAACTCAGGACAACACTTGGTTCAACCTCCTCTCTCCCCCCCCATGCTGAGTTCCTGACTCCACACACCTTCTCCTTCCCTTCAGGCCATGCAAGTCTCACAAATCTGCTTTGAAGTGACATCAGTGAAAATACTTCTGGTGCGATTGGTAAGAAGGTTTCACTCCCACAACAATAGAACAGACAAGAATAAAGAAAACAGAACCTGTCCTCCTGGTGTGGGAGATGCCCCAATAAAGATCTTTGTTAACCATTTGTTTTGATCCCCAAAACCAGGCGTGTGACCCTTTGGGGCACGAGAAAAGGTCCAACAAAAGCTGCATAAATATTTGGGTGCTAAATGTTTACTGTCCTTTTGTTAGACTTGGGGTATTTAAAGGGATTTGGCAAACCACTCATGGAAGAATCTGCTTTCAGAACTTCTCGCACAATTGCTGTGTGTATCTCTCTATTTGCCAGGTATGCTGACTCTTTGAAATTCTTTTTAATATTTTGTTTTGAATTGTACTTGTATTTTATGCTGATCAGTTGTGTGATGTACCCTTTTAATTCCTTAATTGATGTTTTATCCTGCCTGGCAAAAACAATAAATGTTAATCTTGATTTATCTTGGATTCCTCTAAAATCATTATGACTAGTAGATTATTTGAGTCCATCATTTCTGTAAATCTGCGTCAGGACAGGTCAAGCCAGAGAGCCCCATGAAAGGAGCATGTTGGCACATCATGGGACTTTTTGAGTTTGAATGTTATTGAATTAGCAAGTTGCAGTATCGTGACTAAAAAACTGTATTTTTGTATGAACAAGCATGTGGCGGTTCGACTCAAATGCATTAGTAAACTCTGCACCCTCTGACTAGATCATAAACTGGCGAATTTATGTCGTGAGAGCGCAGCGGCCGATGTGAAATTCTCTAAGCGATGGTGAGACCGTAATGAATGAATAACTGAAATTATGAGATATCCAGAATGATCAAAAGATCTAAATTAAAGCACAACTAATCTTATGATCAGCTGTTACATCGGAAAAATTGTGAAACTAAGAGTCATTTCTAATTGGAGTCAGATTAAATTATTCACGAAGTCAGAACTGAATTGGAAACCAAAGTTGTATTAAATTAAGCTGAATTTTACAGAAGTGCCAGAGGACGTACACGCGAAATACCTTCGACCAGACCACTAGATGCCATCAGATGACGTCATCTGGCGGAGCATGAGGTTTGAGACTATCCTTCTCAGTCTGCAGCTACTGTGGTAAGTCCATCTGTGTTTACCTTTTTAGAAACGTTTGAGGGAAAATTTAGACGCACCTCATATAGACACATTTGTAGAACGGGTCGGTATACCCAGGATAGACCGGAACCGGAAAAACCCGGTGGTGTTTGAGATTATTAGAGGAACAAACATGGCTTATCAGGGAAATGGTAGTTCGAGTATAGACAGGGATATAATGGAAACTCTTGCTTTGCAAATAAAAGATCTCCTTTTTCGCCTGCGTAACAAGGGAGTAGATTTTGATTGGAACAATGACCAAATTCTAGCCTGGTACGTTACCGAAGGCCGAAAATTGGAAGCTAAATCTTCCTATCGAAAACTACTGGTCGCGATTGTTTATATGCTACGTCGAAATGATCTGGCTACTATTGCAGAAAACGAACGTGTAATAGCGAACATAAAAGAGCTAGAAGCAGCGCGATCAGATGAGCTGAAAAAGCTCAGAGCACAGGTTGAAGCATCTGTGTATGAAAAACAAACTTGGGCAAGACACGGCGACGCGATGGAAACGCAAATTAAAAAGCTTGAAAAGAAGCGAAAATTGGATAAAAAATATACATCCGCTCTTGAAGAGTGCTGCGGGTCTGTAGGGTTTCCGGTTGCTGCGGTTAAAATAGCGGCAATAAATTCTAAAATTGGAGACGAGATAAATGATAGTGATGAAGATGATGTTGCTGCTTTAGCGAGCAATGTTAAAGATCATTTGTCCCTGACTGAAGTTCGTAGCCGAACTCCAAGAGCAAAACTTAGTTCAGTGTTGCGCGATCCTTCTCCAGAACCTGCAAGTGATATGGACTATCGCCCAAATAGACCCGAAGAGAGGCAGCGCAGTCCAATATTGACTCGAACTAAAACTGGCGCTGTTCTCAGAAAAACAATGAAAGTTGCTGTACTTAAAACAATGACTAACGCGGATGATGAAGTCACTACTATTAGCCGTCCTTTAACTTGCGAAGAATGTACCAAACACAAAGAAGTTGTGGGAATGATGCCAAGAAAAGGCCCTTTCCAACCCTACTGGGACAACTTAATGTTACAAGCATCAGTGTACAATTTAGAGGTCAGAGATGTTTGGCAAATTGCTCTCCTCACTATTCCAGAGGAACTAAAACCAAAAATGTCTCCTGAATTAAGATCTGGAGAAATTGTAATTAAGCAAGAAGGTGAGAATGAAAACGACGTGTATGAAAGGTTGAAAGAGACTTTATTAGAGCTAAGGGTCCAACACACGCTGAGTGGAATAGGATTTTAGAAATAAAACAGGCCAGCAAAGAGCCATTTTAAATTTATGCAGAACGTTTATGGGTGACGTACAAAGAGCATTCGGGTTTAGAAGATGCACAGCGCGATCAGGAAGTTTTACTTCAACTCCTGAAAAATAATGCAGGGCCTCACATTCAGCAAGCGCTAGTTCATGGAGCCGACCCATCTGAGAATACCTACCGGTCATTGGTGGATTGGGCTTCCAAAATAGAAACCAGGCTTAAACAAACCAAAGCTTGTTCCGTTTCAACAACACAATGGCTAGCTGAGGGTAAAGGCATTGAAAATCCTAACCCTAAGCCTCAACTTTTACCTCGTTGTTTTTACTGCAGGAGAACTAACCATCTCGCGCACAACTGTTTCAAATTTAAAAGAGTGCAAAACAATCAAAAGCCACATTCTAAAAATGACAGTGAAATCCTTAAACGTTTAGGAAATTTGATTGCAAAAAATAATGCTCCAGAGAGCAGCCCAAATCAAACTGAAAACCAACCGCCAAACCAAGACAGCCCGTACAAAAATTTGCAGGCAGATCTCGCTGTCCTATTAGCAAAATATAACAATCCCCAATAGGGGTGCGTGGCCTCCATTGCTGTAGGAAGCGTTATCAAAAGCGGAAATCGAATCAAAATAAGAGCTAACCTTGGAGGCCAGTTAGTTAACATCCTTGTTGATACCGGTGCCGCCTGCTCCTGCACAAACATCCCACTACCCTTAAGTACACGAACGATCCAAATTAAAGGTATAGGCGATACTTTGATGACAGCCACCCAAACGCAGTCAGTCCAGCTCGACTTGGGCATAGTAGTGTTAAACGAGTCATTCTGGTATTTACCAGATAATAGCGAAGGAACTGTATTGGGAATGGATATCATGAGAAAGCATGGTTTTGTAATTCATTGTTTTGAAAAACAAATTGAAGTACAAGCTAACAAAACGGCAAAGAAATGCCTGTCTCAAAG
Source organism: Elopichthys bambusa (assembly GCA_037101425.1). Taxonomy (NCBI): domain Eukaryota; kingdom Metazoa; phylum Chordata; class Actinopteri; order Cypriniformes; family Xenocyprididae; genus Elopichthys; species Elopichthys bambusa. The sequence continues at coordinate 1,805,663 of CM074432.1, forward strand.
CCATGCCGGCATTATGTCCATATCCAGTACAGATCCAATCCAACTTCTCATCAACAAACACAGCGATGTTTGGGCTAATCATGAACACGACTGCGGCCTCATTGACTTTGAAGTATGCATTGAGGGAGAGCCCCCTCCCCCACAAAAACAATACCGCATCAAGCCAGAGGCAGAGGTCGCTGTTCATGAGATAGTGAAACAGCTTGAGATTAGAGGGATAGTTCGGCGATGCAGTTCAACTACAAATTCTCCGTGTTTACCCGTTCCAAAACCTAATGGTAAATGGCGTCTTTGTATTGATTATCAACGTCTAAACAAAGTTTTACCTAAGGCAACACCTATAGTGGCAAACCCGTCTACCATCTTATCACAAGTTTCAACCAGTGCTTCGTGGTTCACAGTGCTTGATATTAAAAATGGTTTCTGGTCTATCAAAGTCAAACGAGAAGACCAATGGAAGCTGGCATTTACCGTAAACCAAATGCAGTACACATGGGCACGAATGCCACAAGGCCTTCACAATAGCCCAGCCATTTTTCACAGAGCTGTGGCAGATGTGCTCACTCCCTTATTAGGGACTGGAAAAGTAGTTTACTATGTAGATGACATACTAATAGCCACAGAAGAACCACTTGGGAGCCACTTGCAGCTGGTTGACACAGTGTTACAGATGCTAGGCGACGCGGGCTTTAAAATGAACAAAGAAAAAGCCCAAATTGCGCAAAGGGAGGTACACTATTTAGGGTACACTCTGACTCAAAGTCACAAAGCCTTAACAGATGACAGAAAAAAATGTATTGCCGAACTGCCCCGTCCTCATACTTTAAACACGCTGCAAAAAGTGTTAGGTACAGCAAACTATTTACGAGATTTTATCCCTGATTTTGCAAATACTGCCGCACCGTTGTATTCGCTTTTAAAAGGCAAAACAAAGCCGAATGATGTCCTTGAATGGACCGATGAACATGAACAAGCCTTTACCGAGTTAAAACAACGATTGTGCGCCGCGCCCGCCCTGGGTTTGCCCAACCCATCAAAAGATTTTCATATTCAAGTAGACGCACATGAAATCACATTAAGTGGAGTCTTAGCTCAGGAGCATGGGGGAAAACTGCGTCCAATCGCTTATTACAGCCAGAAAAAATCTCTAGTTGAACAAGGATTCGACCCCTGTACACAGCAGGTACTCGCGGTGCATTGGATGCTAAAAACAACAGAACCCATTGTCGGATTTCAACCTGTTGTTATACACACAATGCATACACCTGTACGAATGCTGTTACAAGGCCGGATAAAGGGAGTTTCCTCCCAAAGATTAGCGAGATGGCTAGCAGACATTCAAGCGCGTGAAATCACAATAAAAAACACGAATCTTGCCACATCTGCTCGGAGATGTTGAGGGACATCCACACACATGCCAGCCTGAACAAGAGGCACAAGGCCTCGTACATGACCAGCCACTACCAGGCCAAGTGCAGGTGTATATTGATGGTTCTCGATTCTGTCAAAATGGTCATTTTTATACTGGCTGTGCAGTGTGGGCTCCTCATTTCCCAGATACAGATGCAAAGCAGCAGTTGTTGTTTAAATTACCATCTAACATATCTGCACAAGAAGCTGAACTTGTTGCATTGCTAGAAGCGATCAAGGCATATCCTGAACCGCTCTGCGTATATACGGACAGCCGTTACGCGTATGGTGTGGTAACAGATTTTATGGCTCAGTGGCAATTGCGGAACTTCCTCACATCTGCCGGAACGCCTATAAAACATTTCAACACTATAACTGCAATTTGGCAAGAAATACAAGCGCGAGAAGCCCCCATCTCCGTTGTAAAAGTGCGTGCGCACATAAACAAAAACCCTGATGTGCATGAGAAAAACAATAATATTGCTGACCAATTGGCTAAGCTGGCAGCAGTGAAAGGTGACTTATGGCAAAACGAAACACCCTCTGTTTCTGTAGCAAGTGCAGCGCAAGTTACACCCATAGACCTCAAACAGTATCAACAGGATCTGTGGGTCTCTGATGGAGAACTTGTGCCACACTTGAAACATGATCAGATGGTTAACATAATCGAAGGCATAGTCATCCGAGATGGAAAATTTGTCATTCCAGAAGCGCTTCAAAAGCCAATAATCAAATTGTATCATGAGTATGCACATGTGTCTGCAACAAAAACAGCACAATTGATACAAAAACAATTTTGGTGGCAAGGAATGACAGCCGACATTGAAAGATGGTGCAACACCTGTCTGGTGTGTGCCACAATTAACCAGGGAAAATTAGGCCGAACAAACCTGCGCAGGCCAGAACCGCCTAAAGGACCCTGGGAGTCCTTACAATTGGATTTCATTGGTCCGCTACCCAGTGCCAAAGGGGGGTATCGATATTGCCTCGTGATAATTGATAAATTCTCAAAATGGGTCGAAGCGATTCCCACTCGCAATAACACCGCAAACACAATGGCACGTGTGATGGCGAACCAAATCATCCCTCTTTGGGGAGCACCAATTCAAATTGAATCTGATCGAGGGACTCATTTTACTGGACAGGTTATGAAAGATATGTGCAAAATGCTGAACATTAAGCAAAGATTTCATGTATCATTTCGACCACAGAGCTCGGGGATGGTTGAACGCATTAACCGGACTATCAAAGAAAATATCTCCAAGCAGATAGCCCAACACCAAAACAAGTGGATTGATGCTTTGCCCACTGTTCTGACTGTGCTGCGAGCAACCCCATCAAAAGCTACAGGCATTAGCCCATATGAGCTTATGACTGGAAGGGTGATGAAGTTACCCATTGATCCAGAGATTTCCCCAGCAGACCTGGGGCCTCTAATGCTCGCAACGCAGCAGACTGTATTGGTGCAATTGCAAGAAAGATTGAAGGTGTTGCACACTCAGGCTGATCTGAAACGACAACAGTCAGACCTGACAAATGATGCACAATTTAACCCAATCTCTGAAACAAAATTTTCAGAAGGAGATATTGTGATGGTACGCGTTTTTGTAAAACAAAATGCGTTCTCCCCTAGATGGCATGGGCGCTATGAAATTAAAGCTGTCTGCAACAGCTGTGTGGCCGTGACCATCAGAGGAAAATTAAGATGGTACCACATGTCTCAGTGCAAACTGTTCAAAGGTTCATTAAATTAATTATGATCTTTCTTTTCCATAGGACAGTCACTGCAATTCCATGGAGGCCGGAGGCCGGATGCCAGGACGGTGTCTGGACCCACATGCATCGAACTGGGACAACGGGTCACACTCGCACACACCCTAGGATGTGGGAGATGGGTAATGAAATATACCAAGGGGCCATCCACACCTTACATTCCAATTACATACAAAGAAATAGTCACATGGCCTCCCGGATTAGCACCGGAACCAAATTGTGTAGCTAAAATCTGCTGTAAGTCAGGTTCTACTCATCTCCCAGACACAAACATCACAGGTTACACACTCGCACAAAAATTTTACCATAACATTACTACCTGGAATCAACTTAAAGAGTACCCAGGTTCAAAAATTGGTAGTCAAAACCTACTGTATAAAATCAATAACTATGGTGAAGATCCAAAAAAATGTTACTCCATTAAGGATCTGGAACCAGCAACATATAGGTGTAGGCACACTACAACACATAACAATACACATTTGAAGTTTACTGAACTTCTTTTTAACCTAACAAATCCTGAACCAAAAAACAGTTTGAAAACATTTGTTTGGACTGGACGAAAAGAAGGAACATACTGTGTGGGAAAATGTGAGGCAAATTTGGACGATTTTACTAACCCTCATAATTGTTCATGGACATTACATCATTGCTTTAATCTAACCACTTGCGGATATAAAAAGCCCACACAGTGTCCAAAATTATATCCCACCCCTCCAGGTGGCCTTATCAAAGGAAATGTAAACAAGACTTTGCTTCATGATGTCAATCTTGTGATAACACGTGACGTATAACATCTCTAACATTTTGTCTGCCTATGTAGAACATTGTGACTATAATGATGAAACTTATACATGGCTACAGTCACGCATCGATGATTTAGTCTCTGATTACAAAAACAGACTTGCAGTCCAAACTCCACCTGCTCGTACTAAACGAGACCTGTTTGGAAATATAGCAGGCCTTTTTGGGTCAGTAAATTCTATATCTAACACTTACAAAATAACAGGTCAATCTCAATTTTCAACATGGTTGGCAAATCAGGTGGCCACTGGTTTTCAACACATCACCAATAGTAATGAAAACATTATCAAAGCGGTCAGATCTGAAGCGCAGGCGCTTCTGACGACCAGTCAAACAATTTTCAATCAGACCCGTACCATCGAGCATGACTTAGCCTGTAGATTGTATGCACAAGATTTGTTTACTGCAGCAAGACAAGAAATTTTAGATCTTCGTCTTCATAAGACACCCAGACATGTTTTAAATGATCTTATAGAAATTTTAGATCTGCATAGATGGCTTACTTCAGAAAAAATGAAGAACATTAACTATTCTGAATTGTTGTCAACATTAATGATGTATACTGGAAATGAATGTATTGGTTGTATTGGGTTTTTTGCCACTTTCCCTCTAATTCACCCTGATCAAGTCTACCTAAATTCCACTACCATACGCTCTATTGGCGTTGTAGTGAAAGATCAGATCATTAAATGGGACCATCTTACGGGGTATATGACTATGAAGGGCACTGAAACCTTGTTTTCCACTCGCACCTGTTGTCATGAAACATCTAGCTACATTATCTGTACCTGCAATACTTTGCAACCTTTTTCTGCCAATGATTCCAAGCTCATTAATGTGCAGTCTTTGCATGGCCATTCCGATGCTGTCCAAGTGTCTCATACTCAGTGGTGCATCGTAAGCGAGATGAATTCCTTCACCTACGGAGGTCTGACCTGCCCTGCAAACCACACTTTCTGCTTGGAAGTGAAAGAGGACTTTTCAATGGGCCAGATAAACATCCTGGGAAAGGTACCGCTAGACGTAGATGTTTCCCCATGGTGGGAGGACACTTTTTATGAGCAAAGCACACAAGCTTTGGTCAACACAATGGACTTGGTTCAAGGGATTATTTTACAGACTGAATACCACCTCAACCAAGCACAAGTGGAAGCAAATCTGGCGAAAAGGACTGCAGAGATCCTGTCAAGTTCCTCGACCCGCTCAGCTTGGTATGCTTACACCTGGTGGGACTGGATGTTTCGTGGATGCGCCATCGCCAGTGTGCTCATCTTCTTATTTACTCTCATTCAGTGCTGCTACTTCAGATGTCTCCTCCGTGTGATGCGCACTTCAACCAATGTGGCCATCGCGCTCAGTCCACTACAGGTACCAGCCCTACAGAAGCTACGATCATAAGCAAGCTGCAAGAAATCCATGGAAAGTGGCCCCTCAGGGACTGCTCTGTATCTGCCCCAAGGGGCCAAGGGCGGAACTGTAAGAATGGATTTTTACTAAGACTGAATTACTGAATTCAAGATTCCTATCCTGTAACAAAACAATAAAACCCTCTAATCTGAAGAGAGGATCTGCGAGAAAGAACTCAGGACAACACTTGGTTCAACCTCCTCTCTCCCCCCCCATGCTGAGTTCCTGACTCCACACACCTTCTCCTTCCCTTCAGGCCATGCAAGTCTCACAAATCTGCTTTGAAGTGACATCAGTGAAAATACTTCTGGTGCGATTGGTAAGAAGGTTTCACTCCCACAACAATAGAACAGACAAGAATAAAGAAAACAGAACCTGTCCTCCTGGTGTGGGAGATGCCCCAATAAAGATCTTTGTTAACCATTTGTTTTGACCCTTTGGGGCACGAGAAAAGGTCCAACAAAAGCTGCATAAATATTTGGGTGCTAAATGTTTACTGTCCTTTTGTTAGACTTGGGGTATTTAAAGGGATTTGACAAACCACTCATGGAAGAATCTGCTTTCAGAACTTCCCGCACAATTGCTGTGTGTATCTCTCTATTTGCCAGGTATGCTGACTCTTTGAAATTCTTTTTAATATTTTGTTTTGAATTGTACTTTGTATTTTATGCTGATCAGTTGTGTGATGTACCCTTTTAATTCCTTAATTGATGTTTTATCCTGCCTGGCAAAAACAATAAATGTTAATCTTGATTTATCTTGGATTCCTCTAAAATCATTATGACTAGTAGATTATTTGAGTCCATCATTTCCGTAAATCTGCGTCAGGACAGGTCAAGCCAGAGAGCCCCATGAAAGGAGCATGTTGGCACATCACATTGAGTTTGTCTGTTATTGAATTAGCAAGTTGCAGTATCGTGACTAAAAAAACTGTATTTTTGTATGAACAAGCATGTGGCGGTTCGACTCAAATGCATTAGTAAACTCTGCACCCTCTGACTAGATCATAAACTGGCGAATTTATGTCGTGAGAGCGCAGCGGCCGATGTGAAATTCTCTAAGCGATGGTGAGACCGTAATGAACGAATAACTGAAATTATGAGAAATCCAGAACGATCAAAAGATCTAAATTAAAGCACAACTAATCTTATGATCAGCTGTTACATCGGAAAAATTGAGAAACTAAGAGTCATTTCTAATTGGAGTCAGATTCAATTATTCACGAAGTCAGAATTGAATTGGAAACCAAAGTTGTATTAAATTAAGCTGAATTTTACAGAAGTGCCAGAGGACGTACACGCAAAATACGTTCGACCAGACCACTAGATGCCGTCGTTGGGCTAGTGGGTGGAACCTTACAATTTCTTCAAGGGAGTCAGCTCTCCTGTTGAGGGCAGTGATGATGTTATCTTGAAGCTCATGTAACGAGAGATCAACTTTAGATTTCTTTGACGCTGGGATATTTATCAGAGTTGTAAACAGCCCGCCAACATTGATCTGTGTTCTGTTAAGATGCCATTTTAAGCCATTTTATTTGCAAAAGTGGAATTAACCGAGTGAATGCAGCATGACGTTGTATGTTGGTGTGAAAGTTGGCCTGTGAAGCATGACTGCTAATTTTCTTTTCTGTGTTCGAATGTTTGGCAGGAGCAGGCTTGATTATATAACACTGATTATATATGTGGCAGGTCTAGTAAAGTTCTGCTTGCATGTTGACTTGCTCATTGATCGCCCTATCATGTTTCATGATTCCGCGGGCAGCGGAAGTGTAAACTGGTTGGTTAGATGGAATGGCCTCACAAATCACCGCCCCTTTCTTTCGGTCACATTAATTGGCATTCAGAACGGAACGGTGGATGAAATCCTATGGCTGGTATTGGGTTGAGGTTGTCCCTCTGCAGTCGGAGATTTGGCTGAGACTGATTCAGGCACGGCCAGTACGAGTGATTGCCTTACAGTGCGAACGTGGGTTTATCCCTCCAATGTTCACATTGCCTTCAGATAGACTAGACGAGCCCTCAGCCTCTCAGCCTACCCAGGTAAATTCGAAATTCAAGAAGGTGGATTGTTTTTTAGAATCAGAATCAGAAAGAATCAGAAAGAGCTTTATTGCCAGGTTTGTTTACACATACTAGGAATTTGTTTTAGTGACAGAAGCTCCACAGTGCAACAGAGTAACAGTGACAAGACAAGACACAGATAATATAAAGAATAGAAGAATAATATACAAATATACAAGGTAAAAAAAGTGCAAAAAACCATATATAATATAGTTCCGTGTTTGTCAAGTGTTCATGAGATGAATTGCTTGAGGAAAGAAACTGTTCTCAGAGCTCTGTAGCGTCGACCAGATGGCAACAGTTCAAAGTGTGCTGGATGTGAGGGGTCCAGAGTGATTTTCTTTGCCCTTTTTCTCACTCTGGATATGTACAGATCTTGGAGAGTGGGGAGGGTTGTACCAATGATTCGCTCAACAGACCGGAGTACCCTTTGTAGTCTTCTGAGGTCAGATTTGTTAGCTGAGCTGAACCAGACAGATATAGAAGTGCAAAGGACGGATTTAATGATGGCAGAGTAAAACTGTTTCAGCAGCTCCTGTGGCAGGTTGAACTTCCTCAGCTGGCGAAGGAAGTAAAACCTCTGCTAGGCCTTTTTCACAATGGACTCAATGTGGTTGTCCCACTTCAGGTCCTGTGAGATGATGGTGCCCAGGACCCTGAATGACTCCACTGCAGTCACAGTGCTGTTCATGACGGTGGGGGGAGAGCAGGCGGGTTTTTCCTGAAGTCCACGATCATCTCTACTGTCTTGAGCGTGTTGAGCTCCAGGTTGTTAAGACTGCACCAGACAGCCAGCTGTTCAACCTCCAGTCTGTAAGCAGACTCGTCACTGTCCTGGATGAGGCCGATCAGTGTGGTGTCATCTGCAAACTTCAGGAGCTTGACAGAGGGGTCTTTAGAGGTCCAGTCGTTGGTGTACATGGAGAAGAGCAGTGGGGAGAGGACACAGCCCTGAGGGGTGCCGGTGCTGATGGTGCGGGTGCTGGATGAGGATTTTCCCAGCCTCACTAGCTGCTGTCAGGAAGCTGGTGATCCACTGACAGACAGAGGTGGGCACGGAGAGCTGAGTGAATTTGGGCTGGAGGAGTGATGGGATGATGGTGTTAAAAGCAGAGCTGAAGTCCACAAACAGGATCCTCACATAAGTCCCTGGTCTGTCCAGATGCTGCAGAACATAATGCAGTCCCATATTGACTGCATCATTCACAGACCTGTTTGCTCGAGAAGCAAACTGCAGGGGGTCCAGTAAGGGTCCAGTGATGTCCTTCAGATGAGCCAAAACCAGTCTTTCAAATGATTTCATGGCCACAGACGTTAGTGCCACAGGTCTGTAGTCATTGAGACCAGTGATTTTGGGTTTCTTTGGGATGGGGATGATGGTGGAACATTTGAGGCATTTGGGGACTTCGCACAGCTCCAGTGATCTGTTGAACATCTGTGTGAAGATGGGGGCCAGCTGGTCAGCGCAGGTTTTCAGACAGGCTGGTGAAACGCTGTCTGGGCCTGGTGCCTTTCTTCTCTTGTTCTTTCTGAAGACCTGGCGCACGTCATCTTCATTGAACTGAATTGTAGGTGGGGGAGAGGGGGGTTGTTAAAACTCGTTCAGATCGTCTGCCAGTTGTTGATTCACCACAGTGCTGGGGGATGGTGTCTTGTAGTTGGTGATGACTTTCAGACCTTTCCACACTGAAGCCATTGTCATTAGAAGAGAACTGATTCCGAAGTTTATCGGAATAATTCCTCTAATCTCCTTTTCCAGTGTGTATTTGACCTGTTTGTACAACACTCTGTCCCCGTTTCTGCGAGCATCTTCTTTGGCCTGAGTTTTGCAGTGAACCAGGGTTTGTTAGTGGTGTTCATCGCCATGTTAACTTACGCTACGCAGCTAAACTGCTTCAGAGCAGGTTTTATTCTGGGTTAGAGATCACAAATCCAAACTGGACCAATCAGCTGTGAGTGACATGACATAATTTTTAATGCAGCCAAACCCACCAATGTTAAATCTTAAATGTTAAGTCCCATGCTGTCAGGGTTATGTTCTGTTTGCTCATTTTCAGTTGACCCAGTTTTCTCATCTGTTTCTTTGTTTCATCTCATTCACCTGTCCCTTGTTAATTAGCTCGTTAGACCTAGTTTGGTTTAGTATTTATAGCCCCATGTTTCCTGAGTTCTTTGTCCTGATAATTAGTCTGAGTAGGACAAACTTAAATTAAACAAATTAGTCCAGTCAAATGAACTTTTATGAATATTTAGCAATTTATTTTTCTTTCAAGTTCACAGAACTGATATATTTTAAGTAAACTGAACTGTTTCATTGTTTTGAGTTTTATGAACTTATTTCTTTTAATTTACACAAACTTCAGTTTAACTGAAACTGGGCTGGGATTTCTATTTCCCAGCATGCTTTGCCCATAGATCTCGAAAGGGAGAGTAAATACTAAAATTAAGTTTTAAGTGGGAGATTTAGTAGTGATTAATGTTTTGTTAAGCTGATTTAGAAGAGTTTCTGTTAATGTGGGTTTTTGGACATCATGGTGTATGCGGCTGGGTTTGAGAGCAAGTATGTTAAATGCTTCATATCGCTGCACTCATTCAGCAAGTGTTATACCATTTTATTGTTAACATGTTAGCAAATTAGCAAGTTAGCATTTTCTGAATTAGCTTGTTATAGCTCGCTAAGTTTACATTAATAAAAATGTTCACAATGAGGTTACATGAAAATTTTAAGCTAAATGTATAAATTAGTGTACTCAAACATTTCAAGTTAAGAATGATTAAAATGTATGTTATTGTCCTAAAGGTCAGAAGATACGCACGGCATGACATTGAGGTGGTGAAGCAACTTCTCAACATATTCAAAGAGGAACACATCTTGAAACACACAGTGATGTTATTCACATTTGGTGAAAAACTAGAAGGCAAGACCATTGAAGAATTTATTAAGACCGATTCACAACTGCAGGAGCTTGTCAATGAATGTGAAGGGCGCTGTCACGTCATCGACAGCAAATACTGGAATGACTGTGATTCAGGGTACAAGAGCAACAGCGTTCAGGTGAAAGAGACCTTTAAGACCTTTGCAGGACAGAAACCTGTGACATATACGGGAACAGTGAGATTTAATGCAGCAGGAGGAGAAGCAGCGACGGATGAGGAAGGAGAAGCAGCAGTAATTGACAATTGACATTTGATATTCAACAGTGCTTTGATCTACCTGCATTGACACTATTTCTTAAGAGCTGCTGTGCAGCCAAAATAATGTACCAGTTATCACTGTAAAGCTGCTTTGACACAATCTACATTGTAAAAAGCACTATATAAATAATGGTGACTTGACTTGACTTGACAGTAATAGCTGATTATATTTTCATGGGAGCAACGAAGAGGATCTCTCTCTCTGAAAATGTGCGATTTTTCTTAAAGATACGACTTAAACTAAACAAGAGCAATGTTGAGCCCTCGTTCTGAGTTTCGTGCGAGTTGTGAGGCTTCAAACACACAGACACCTTCACTTTTGGATTTTAAAAAATCAAACGACGAGCAAAAATGTTGCTTGAATCTTTTTTGTATTATTGAGATCTAAGATGACGAAGTACAAGTTTTTGCTTTAAACTTGGAAACATGGAATACTTCTATACATACATATAAATAATACTTTAGGTTAAATTCAGGCAAAATCATTTCCATCGTCGGGCATCAGAAGAATATTTGAATTTAATTAAAACTTTAAAGAATGGATTTAAATAACCTTTATAATTTTAAAAGATCATATTTAAGATTGTGCTTTGAAATCAATTTAAAGCAAAACATTCACTCTGGAAAGGAGTTAGCGGCCTTAACATATGCTGTGACAGAAGCTCAACTGTCTGACTCCACCCTCCCATCTCTCATTCACACTAGAGTTTATTCCTAGGTGGATCTGGGAGTGTTTTTCTTTATAATACTTAAACTATTTACTTTTTATTTTTTATCATAGCATCAAGAACTACTTCTGCAGCTGTCTGAAAATGTAAGGTGTTTTCATATTTATGATTATTTATTTATTTAGCTAAAACTAAACTATGTTTAATTTGTTGAAATATTTTAGTATAACGTTTGATGTTACACATTTATTTAGAATCATTTCATTTAAAATAGAGATAAGTTCCTTTTACAGAACCAGCCCGAGACGTCACAGGTGTCACAGACACGCCAGGCTCTACCATCACCCAACCACAGCGCACGTCCCGAGTTCTAATCACGCACACCTGCATCCCATCAGCACGGTCATCAACAGCAGCACAAAAGGCACACGCACTCACACAGTCACTGTCCGGTCTCGTTTGCACATGGTCTTACCTGTATGCTTACCTCAAGGACTCCTTCCAAGATACTTACCTGTCTCCAGCGTGTTCCCAAGTCTCCTTCGTGTGAGTTCCTCTGTCTTCTCAGCTCCAGTCCGTCACCAGCCTGCGATATCTGCAAGAGAAAAGACAAATATCACTCCAGTATCCATATCTGCCACCTGTTGTATCTGCCTTCACTTACCTGCACTCCGTTACTGCTCCTGGTTGTTCAGTAAATTATATTACCTGCACTCCAGTGTCTCTGTCCCCTTCTGTGTTGTAACAACAGGTTCTCTTTCTGAAAATGCGTGGTGACTTTTTTTTTTTTTTTTTTTTTTTCTCTTTCTTAAGAAATTATTGAAAATGTTTCACAACCAGATGATGGAGACGAGTGTGCTGTGATGAAGAATGGAGAATGGCATGATAGGTCATGTAGTGAAACTCATCATTTCATCTGCAACAACAGTGAGTTCAGCTATTTACAATTACAACCATTAATTTATAGATGCACCATATACCAAATATAACTACTCCAGAACATTTACTTCTGATTAGAAAAAACTGACTGACACAGACGTCAACATGCAAATAAAGGGACAGAGGTGGACAAATACACAAATATAGAGGAAGCGAATATGATATGGGGTTTTTTTTGAGAAATACACAAATGATGTGCTGAATGAGGCATGAGAGCAGATATAATAATCACACTGTTTGAAGCTGCAGACAGAAACATCAGATTCAGGACAGAAACACACGACCTCTAAAGTAAGAACAACTCATGTTCATTCTTCAAACACAACTAGACTTTGAGATGTTAATATTGTCTGAATGATTAAATTTTGTTTTTCTGTTTTTTTGTTTTTTTAATTACATGATCATGTTTTACTTCAAGATGAATATGGGATTATCTGAGTTTTTCAATGTGTTTCTTCCTCAGAAATGGAGCAAACTCTATATTTCATTCTTCTTCTCACTGGTGAGTGTGTTTGTTGTTTTATTTATGGTTTATAGTTTCATCAGGTTTGACTCGGTTATGAAAACCATTAAATCAAACCCTCTCTGCTCCGTATCTGAATGTGTTCAGCGTCAGTATCACTTTATAAACGTGAGTAAGACCTGGACTGAAGCTCAGAGATACTGCAGAGAGAATTACACAGATCTGGCAATCTTTCACAACATGGACGACATGAACGAGCTGAACAAGAGTGTGAATGATGAAGGTAATCAGTATGTCTGGATTGGGCTGCAGAAGACGGGTGTTGATAAGTGGCAGTGGTCTTCAGGTGATCCTGTGCTCTATCAGAACTGGGGATCTGGACAAACTAATAACGGAGAAGAGAAGTGTGCTGTGATGAAGAATGGAGAATGGCATGATATCTCATGTAGTGAAACTCGTCATTTCATCTGCAACAACAGTGAGTTCAGCTATTTACAATTACAACCATTAATTTATAGATGCACCATATACCAAATATAACTACTCCAGAACATTTACTTCTTGTTAGAAAAAACACACTTCAACTGATGCCTTAATGTTTAATATCTTCTTCACAAAGGGTCAGCACCGCCAACATCATACCCAGTCAACAATTTGTCTCACAGTGATCTAAAAGTGTAACCTCACAGCCAGTGTTGGGAGTAACACGTTACAAAAGTAATGCACTACAGTAACGTATTACTTTTTGTGTTACAGCATTACTAATCAATTTTCAGTCATATTTTACTCGGTACATATTCACTAACACTTGCGTTACAACACACTTTTAACCCAAAATGTAATTGTTAAAAAAAAAAAAAAGCAAGACCGCGAGACATTAAATGATTAGTCCGCTTTCTAATAAAAGTGTCCTGATAATTTACTCACCCCCATTTCATCCAAGATGCTAATGTCCTTCTTTCTTCAGTCGAAAAGAAATTAAGGTTTTTGATGAAAACATTCCAGGGTTATTCTCCTTATAGTGGATTTCAATTGGCCCCAAATGGTTGAAGGTCAAAATTACAATTTCAGTGCAGCTTCAAAGGGCTTTACATGATCCCAAACGAGGAATAAGGGTCTTATCTAGCGAAAGGATCGGCCATTTTAAAAAATGAAAATGTATATGCTTTATAGACACAAATGATCGCATCACAAGTGCTTCCACCAGACCGCGATTCCGTATTCTTCAAAAAGTTGAATAGGGAAGGTGTAGGACATTCAGTGTAAGCTTTTTGAAGAATACGCCGATCGTTTCGCTAGATAAACCCCCTTGAAGCTGCACTGAAACTGTAATTTTGACCTTTAACCATTTTGGGGCCAATTGAAGTCCACAATAAGGACATGGACATCTTGGATGACATGGGGGTGAGTAAATTATCAGGAATTTTTTATTAGAAAGTGGACTTTAACGAATGAGAAATGCCACAAGTAAATTCTATTATCTGTTCGTGGTCAGTCAATAGCCGCGTGTGGTGTCCAAGTTTGTAAATTGCAGATTTATTTTGCCGTTGTTTGTGTCGAAATGGAGAACTGTGAGGTTTTATCCAGAGCGTTTCTCTCATAATTATAGTTACTCATGGAGTGAACGCAGCATGAGCTCATTGTTTTGGTTCAAGAGGAACTGTTAAAGGCGGCTGCTGTTTGTTTTTGGCTCTCGGTGACTGAAGTCTGTCTAACTCTGTATAACCCTATGGAACGCTCTGATGTGTGATGCAGGTGTATATGCAATGATTTATGAAAAATTAAAACAATAAGCAGGTAGGCTAATTATTTTAAGTAAAGAATATTTCATTTGTACAGAGCCCTTAAAGGGACATGGTGGTGGAAAAAATTTGGAATGGGAGGAAAGTATTTTTCAAATCTTTTGCGTTCTCTGACAAAACCTGTTGTGAGTTCAGACAAACACTTCCTGTTAACACTACCCTGAGTATTCTATACTCACTATAACAGTGGTTCAGACAGCTCTGTACGTTAACAATGGAGCAGTTCATAGAGTTTGATTCTGAACTGAGACTTTAATATAAAGTCTTTGGTTCAATTTATGTTTTTTTGTTTTTTACTAACACACTGTACTATCATCAAATTCAGTTCACACATCACTGTTCTCCTGCTGGTTATACTCAAATACTTAGTCTGATAATGTGATGTGATTTTGCATAATTTTTATGACTTCTTATTATGCAATAAAATCAATAACTTCACTGTTATTAGGAAAAATGTAAAAAAAAGAAAAGCACATTTTATCAAACTAAGTGAGGAGAGCAATGATCTGTGAACTGAATTTGGTGACACAACAGTGTTACAGTGAAGTTATTAAATATATACAATAATTTAAAGAAAATCTGCAAAAGTAAAAAAAAAATGCAAAACAGTGTTGTAGTATAACCATCAAAACAGCAGTTATGCGTGAACTGAATTTGGTGACACTACAGTGTTCAACATTGAAGTTATTGACTATTTTTGTAACTCTTTTTGGGTTTTGTACTTTGCAGACAGTCCCTTCAGCCGCTGCACATAGAGATCAATGTATGTTGTACAGTGCGGTGGAAGGTCCGTTTTGAGGAAAATTAAGTTGTAGCTCGTTGTCTACGATTAAAAAGAGATGTTATTGTGTTTTAACAAAGTTTAGCTCATGAGTTATTGATCCAGGAAATTCAAATCTATAAATATGTTGTCAACTTTACTGAACTTATCCGTTCAGGTGTCTTTCACTGACATCAAAACCGTGTCTTGAACTAAACACTGAACATATTTCTTTATATTTAAGTCTCAGTTCAGAATCAAACTCTATTAACTGCTCCATTGTTAACGTACAGAGCTGTCTGAACCACTGCCAGAGGGAAATTAAACAGGAAGTGTTTGTCTGAACTCCCAACAGGGGCACGTTCAAGCTCAAACCGGTGCGCAACGTTTTGCTACGGTTTCCGGGTTGAACGACTTGTTTCCTGGAAACGGTGTGCAACGGGTTTGAGATATGCTTTCTCTTGTTTGGTGGGTGTGTCAAAAACGTCAGCCCAATCAGCATCAACATGCATATAAACCACGCAGTGTTAAAGAAACAGCTCGTCAATGTAATTAACATTAAAAAAAAATTCACAAAAGCAAGTATATTGTTTGCACATGTTTATTTACAAATAAATAATAACTTAGACTTAAAGAAGTTCCAGATCTATACTTGTGCTCTTATTATTTGTTTATATCATTTAGTATTTGCAATGTCTTCTGGTCCATATCCTTTCCTTAGGAAGGCGTGCTAGACACTAATTAATGTAACATAAAAATACTATACTTATATATTTCGCTATTGTATTGTGAAGTGATACTTTCATAAACATAAAGGCAAATGTTGGATCATCGCAATAATTAAGAACCACAGTTTCCACAAATCCTTTCACTCGATTGGGATGTTCTCTTTTATTCTGGACGGCAAGGGCAGTGACCGTAACATCGAGTGTATTTTGCAGTATTAAACACGTATTTATACCAATTTAAAAAAAATCCGAAAATTCTTCAAAAAGAACAGAAAGAATGGCCTTCTCAGCTGCCATAGTTGCAACTCTTACGTCGTCAGAACGGGGTGTTCAACACACCACCGTTTCCGTTTAAAAAAAAAAAAAAAAAAGATTTGAAAAATATTTTTTCCTCCCTTTTTTTTTTTTTTTTTTTCCACCACCATGTCCCTTTAGGGGCTCTGTACTCTGTACGAGAAAAACATATAAATCCAGAGTGAACTGGAGTGAACAGTGATATCATCCAGCTCAGTTCAGTTCGCATACAATGGTGTCAATGCAGGCTGATCAAAACACTGTTGAATATCAATTGTCAAGTGTCCCCAACTAAGCAAGCCAAAGGCGACAGCGGCAAGGAACCCAAACTCCAACAGGTGACATCAGGTGACAAACAGGTGTTAAAATGGAGAAAAAAACGGGGCTCAGATACGGCCCGGATCCGGCTGACTACGATAAACCTTAGGATAAACAGAGAGACTAATATTAGCGTAGATGCCATTCTTCTTCTGATGTAACGAGTACATCTGGTGTTATAGGAAGTGTTCCCGGTTCTGGCTGATCTAATTTATGCAGCCTAACATAAATTTATAATGTGTTATGTGTATGCCAGGTTAAAGAGATGCGTTTTTAGTCTAGATTTAAACTGAGAGTGTGTCTGCTTCCCGAACAATGCTAGGAAGATTGTTCCAGAGTTTAGGTGCCAAATAGAAAAAGGATCTACCACCTGCAGTTGATTTTGATATTCTAGGTATTATCAACTGGCCTGAATATTAAGATCGCAATAGACGAAAACTTATTATGATTTTAGTTATGATTTTAACACAGTAAATGTGTCAGGAAGGTGATCTGTTAACAAGCAGAATCACCAAAGGAGAAAATCACAATTTTAAGCCACCATCATGGAGATAAGTGTTTGCTTTAGTTCTTGTCCCTTGAGTTCTTAATATTAGAGTTTGTTTGGGCTGTTATAACTGAATTATAACAACCAGAGAAGCAAAGAGAAAAGATGGTCAGGTGGTGTTGGTTATGTTTTCACATAATCGTTATTTGACCTGAATCACTAAACTCATTTAACTCTTCTCTGAGTTAGATTTACATTGATTACAGCAGCACTGTGATTCTACAGCAGAAGATCAGCTTTTTCAATGTAATCCAAAGGATTTCTCAAAAGTTGTTCTGATATATAAAAAAAACAAAACAAAAAAAATCTTTCATTTAGAAACACAGACATCAAGATTCAGCCTCTGAATCTCAACAGTGGTGACCATCAAAAAGCATGTTGCAGTGCATTCTGGGTGCCACCAATCAAAATTCATCCATGGCTCCCATCATGCATTGCTGCATGAATAAACTATGAGCTGAATTGTCTTAGTAATTTCCTTTATTCTCACTATTTTTTTTGTTCTGTTTATGTGACTTTTTAGTAGCTTGTTTTCTGATGTTCAGAGTTGATCTGTTTATCAGAATATGTTGTTTGTCACCGTTGTTGAGATTCATATGCTGATTTTTGATGTCTGTGTGTGCCTAAATTTTTTTTTGGGTTCAGAACAACCTTTTAAAAAATCCTTTGGGTTATATTGAAAAAGCTGATCTTCTGCTGTAGAATCACAGTGATGCTGTAATCAATAATGTAAATTAAATAATGTTTGGTAATTCAGGTCAAATAATAATTATGTGAATATATAACCAACACCACCTGATCGTCTTTCTCTTTGCTTGTCTGGGTGTTACAACTCAGTTACAGCAGCCAAACAAAATCTAATATTAAAAAGTCAAAGGTCAAGAGCCCAACTAAAGCAAACCCTGATCTCCATGATGGTGATTTTAAATTGTTATTTTAACGGCAGGTGTTTGTCTTGGTTTTGGAGGTCTGGTCTTCACCTCTGAAATTAACACAAAGATGTGTAAATGTGTAATATTAAAACATTACAGGTGTTCTTGGCTACACAAATTGTGTTGGATGCTGTGAACAAATACACAGGTTTTGTTCATTTTAAAACTACACATATGTGTAAAACAACTGAATTCTTCCAACACATTTTTATGAAATATTGACACAAAATGTGTAAACTAGAATGTTACACATAATATGTGTCACAGTACATTTTTGGAAAGTAATGTTACTTTCACTTGATTATATTTTTTCAGTACTCTTTCCACCCTGATGACAGGTTCAAACTAACAATCATTCTGTTCACCTGTAGGTGTCGCTATTACCAAAATGATTATGCTACTTGTACAATTTCCAGTTTTTAAAATCATCATGAGGTTCACAAATGTTACTTCATGTTAAATTGTGAATATTTAATATATCATCAGCTGTAGAAACACGTGTTTCTTTGAATGACACGTGATTCTGATGTTTCCACTGCTGCTCCTGTTCACATAAAACCATAAAGCAGCATAAGAATAATTAACTTTTTTTATTTTTTTATTATTGTTTTTCTTAAAGTGAGCACAGGACTCGTTTTTGTCGATTAGACGATGAATTGGGGAGACGCTCAGAGTCACTGCAGACAGAATCACATTGATCTGGTCAGTGTGAGGAACCAGAATGAGAATCAACAGGTTGTGAACATCATCAATGATAATCACAGATCTGATGATGTCTGGATCGGTCTGTTCAGAGACTCATGGCAGTGGTCAGATCAGAGTAACTCCTCATTCAGATACTGGTATCCTGGCCAACCTAATAATGCTGGAGGAAATGAGAAACTGTGCAATTCTCGAACACGACACTCTGAGACGATGGGGTGACGCCGTTTGCGACACCGAATGTCCTTTTGTGTGTCATGAAGGTGAGCAGATCCTCACAAAACACACACAATCCATCCATCACCTCCAGATATCTTAAAGTTCACACTACATGTCTGACATGACAAATTCCTCCACAGTGTTTGTTCTGCATGTTGTTTTTGATCAGTCTCTCTAGTTTCTGCTTGTGGTTTGTTTTGTGTCCAGATAAACTGATTCTGATCAAAGAGAATCTGACGTGGTCTGAAGCTCTGAGATACTGCAGACAGAATCATGTGGATCTGGTCTTGGTTCAGAAGAGAGGCAGCGTCGTGTGATGAATGTGGTTCAACGGGCGTCTACTGAGGCGGTGTGGTTGGGTTTACGTCACTCCTGCACTGTGGGCCTCTGGTTCTGGGTGAGCGGAGAGATCGTGTGCTATCAGAACTGGGAGAACGATGATTCAGAGAACTGTACGTCTGCAGTGAGATCTGGAGCGGTTCGGTCTGGAGGAGATCAGCGCTGGATCAGCCGTCCTGAGACTCACAAACTCAACTTCATCTGCAGCAGACATGAAAAGTGAAGGATGCGTTTGTGCTGTTCTTTCATAACTGGCACATCTTTATTATTATTATTATTTTTAATTAGTAAAAACTTAATTGCATTGTATTGATATAAGCACATTATCTGATGAAAACAGTACAAAAAGTAAAGATTCATTTGTGGCTTTTAGAAACATTTGAAAATTGCAGTTGTTCTCTTCTGGAAAAATGACTCAGTATTTTAACACAGACTGTTCAATCAAACACACTTGCAGTCAGCTAGACATTAGAAGATCATGATTCAAGGATTTGTCATAAAGCATATTGACTATTTAAAAGTAAAGCACAAGTCACATCAGTTGATTTCATGGGATCTTGGGATTCTGGTGGTGTGGATACTTTCTTCTACTCCTGTTTTGCACTAGTCATATATTTACAAATGACTTGTTTAAAAAAAAATTGTGAGCTTCTATATGCGTCTCAGTGAAATGAAATATTGTTTATTCTTCAAGAAAAACTAAAAGTTGAGTATAAAGTAGTTTGTAACCTGTAATTCAACAACACCAGCTCAAATAAACTTATTTACAAACAGCATTCTTGTGTTGTGATGTTTATAAAACACAAATATAAAATATATAAAAAATAATAAAAAAAAATGCCAGGATTTTAAAGAGTATTATTTTACAATAACTGTAGTCAGAAACTCACTGTGTAGTGCTGGGTCATTTTCTTATGAATTACTGTTAATCAACAACAAAATGATGCTGACATCACAGTGATTTACTACTCTTGTTTTACTAGAATTCACATTATAAAGTTGTCTTTAACCATACCACTGTGAGAAATTGTATGGTTTAGTACTGTTATTGTCATCGTAATGGTGATCAGTGTTCCATTTGATTGGGATCTTGGACCTTGTATATTCATATTCACATTTCTGTTCTAGCTAAGTCAAAAGTGTAACAAATAAAAATGTGTTCAATTAAATTCACATTTGTACTGTGCTCATAATACATATAGTTTCAAAGCAGCTTTACAAAAAATGCATGTCTACATTACAATATTGAGCAGGGGTGAGCACTTCCAGGGCCTCATTTATAAAGCGTGCCTCCGCACAGATTTGATCTCAGAGTGTGCATACGCTTAAATCCACGCCAATGCTTATATTTATAAAAACGGTATTTGACGTGGAAAAGTGCTTCGCGCCACGTCAGGGTCTGAGCAGACGTATGCACTATTCCTTGTCAGAATACTGCAGGTTTTTGGCAATCTAAGCTATTCTTGCAGTTCGCCATTCTAAATTAAAGGATGTGGACGATAAGTAGTGATCTTTTATATGTAAATAATATATATTTCACATCTGAAAGAGAGGCGTACGCTCGTTTTTTGTGTGTACATTCATTTTATGAATCACACGTACGCAAATCTGAGAAATGATTGTAAGATCAAATTTAGTACGGTTTCTGTGCAACATTTTATATGTGAGGCCCCCAGTCCTGGAGGGCCACTGTCCTGCAGAGTTTAGCTTCATCTCTAATCAAATACAGCTGATAAATCTAACCACAGTCTTCAGGATGGCTTGCAGCTGTGTTTGATTATAGATCCCTGTCACAATTTGTCTCGAGGTGATCTTAACGTGTGGTCACAATGTGAGATCGCAGTGGTCTAAAAGTGTAACCTCACAGTGCACTCACTGTTTGCTCATATGTGTGTTTATTGGTCACCCCAGCTAGACATTTTATTGTTCTGGGAAAGTCATGTTTTCAGGTGCTAGTTTCATTTTTGCTACCAGAATATTCTCCTAAAAGGTAGGATAACATTCTCTAAAAACATTCTAAACATGTTTAGTGATAACATTGATAGAACATTATCCCTTAACATTTTTAATCCGATGGCTCAGTGAGGCCTCTATTGAGAGCAATCTGAATCGCTAATTCAAAACAAAAGAGTCGTAAAGCTCAGAAGCAGTTTGAAATCGCCCATCACAAGATGATCGATTGCTCCTGTCTGCCTCTCCGATTGCTCCTGTCTGCCTCGCTGCTCAGAGTGGTTTGCGTCTGTAACTCTGTATAGCTTCGATTTGAATCTCTTACTTTTATTCATTGTTGCTTATATTATTAGTACCTTATATTTAATATTGCCTACCACATTAATCTGACGTCGCTAGCTTAAAATCTTTGAATCTAAATCGCTGTTACAACGCGTTTGCATCTCGCTAGCTTGTTAACTTGTCATCAGTCTCTCGCGCGCTCCTTTTTCAACACGTTCATCAAACAGCTGTGGTAAGTCGGATCAGTCTACAAACACGGTGAGTCATGTCATCCTCTCCTAGCATTGTCACCTGTTCCATTTGTCACATGTTCAGTATAGCTCTCTCTGTCAGCGATGAGGGATTTACATGTCATAAATGTAGGGAAATAGTCAGGCTGACAGAGAGAATCTCAGAATTAGAGACACGCATCCAAACTTTAATCGAGGATAGTAAGAACGCAAGGGCTTCAGATACTGTTTTGGATGCTATTAGCTTAGTGAACTCTGTACATTGTTCGGTTCCGGCTGTAGAGCCAGTGCAGCAGGGCACCTGGGTAACGGTGAGGCAGCCTAGCCGCTGAAAACACCACTCTTCCGTTCCAATAATAACATCAAACAGGTTCTCCCCACTCAGTGACGCACCCACTGAGAATCCTGTTGAAAGTGCCCTAGTTATTGGCGATTCTATTACACGGAACGTGAAAATAGAGACACCAGCCAGCATAGTCACATGTTTGCCGGAAGCCAGAGCACCTGACATCAAAGCAAATTTAAAAGTGCTGGCTAATGCTAATCGTAAATACTCTAAAATTATTATTCACGTCGGCACTAATGATGTTCGACTTCGCCAGTCGGAGATTACTAAAATTAACATTAAAGAGGTGTGTGAACTCGCAAGTACAATGTCAGGAGAAGTAATTTGCTTTGATCCCCTTCCTGTTCGTCGGAGTGATGAGATAGTTAGCAGATTGTCATCACTCAATGGCTGGCTGTCTAAGTGGTGTCCGCAAAATAATATAGGTTTTATAGACAATTGGAAAAGTTTTTGGGGCAGACCTGACCTGTTGAAAAGAGATGGTATTCATCCCTCTCGGGATGGTGCTGCTCTTCTCTGTAGTAATATGGCACTTAGTCTTAGAGCTGAAACATGACAAACTGGGGCCCAGGTCAGGAAGCAGACAGACCGGCTAAACCGACCGTCTGCTAGCTGCCTCACGTTACAGAAGTCCAATAATTCCCAACACATAGAAACTCTTACACCTAGATATTATCACATAGAGACTGTGTCTGTACCCCGAATTAGTAAAAACCAAAAACTTCCAAACCCATTTAATGGAAAAAATTTAATTGATGTTCAACAAATGAAAAATAGAGATAGTAATGATAAACAAATGATAAAGCTTGGGTTGTTAAATATTAGATCCCTTTCATCAAAATCACTTCTTGTAAATGATATTATCACAGACAATAATCTAGATGTGCTGTGTTTGACAGAAACTTGGCTAAAACCAGACAATTACATTACCTTAAATGAGTCTAGCCCTCAAGGTTATGATTATCGACACAATCCTCGTCAGAAAGGCAAAGGGGGAGGTGTTGCTGTAATTTATAGTAATATTTACAGTATTAGTCAAAAGTCTCTCAAATATAATTCCTTCGAAGTGATGGTACTTTACGTAACATTATGTAAGTTGACATTTGTGTTGGCTACTGTATACAGGCCACCAGGACACCATACAGACTTTATCAAAGAATTTGCTGATTTTCTATCGGAGTTAGTACTAGCAGTAGATAAAGTACTTGTTGTTGGTGACTTTAATATCCATGTAGACAATGAAAAAGACTCATTGGGATTGGCATTTGCAGATATTCTAAACTCTATTGGTGTTAGACAACACGTGTCAGGACCCACTCATTGTCGTAACCATACCTTAGATCTTATATTGTCATATGTAATTGATATTGATGCCGTTGAAATTCTGCAGCAGAGTGACGACATCTCAGATCATTACCTAGTCTTGTGTATACTACATTTAGTCAAAACAGCTAAACTGCCTCCCTGCCATAAATTTGGTAGAACCATCACTTCTACCACTAAAGAATGCTTTATAAATAATCTTCCTGATCAGTTTCATTGCCTTAGCATACCAGACAGCTTAGAAGACCTCGATGTTGCAACGGAAACTATTGCCTCTGTCTTTTCAAGCACATTAGACTCAGTTGCTCCTTTGCGTTTAAAAAAGATTAAGGAAATTAATCCAACGCCGTATTACAACAAGCACATTCAGGCCCTAAAGGTAGCAGCCAGAAAAATGGAACGCAGCTGGAAGAAAACAAAACTAGAAGTGTTTCGCATTTTGTGGAGAGAGAGAATGGTTGAGTACAGAAAGGCCTTAAAATCTGCTAGATCTGCCTATTTTTCAAAACTTTTAGAAGAAAATAAACAAAACCCTAGGTATTTATTTGATACAGTGGATAAATTAACAAGAAATAAAGCTTCAACTTCTGATGTTTCCAAAGAGCACAGCAGTGATGATTTCATGAACTTCTTTACTTGCAAGATTGATAATATTAGAAAACAAATTATAACCACGCAACCGTCTACTACAGTATTGCGTCAGACTGTGCATTGTAGTATCCCTGAGGAAAAATTCAATTCATTTACTCCTTTAAGAGAGGAAGAATTGTCTAAACTTGTTAAATCGTCAAAATTGACAACATGTATGTTAGACCCCATACCGACTAAGCTATTAAAAGAGATGCTTCCAGAGGTCATAGGTTCTCTTCTTAATATCGTTAATTCATCTTTATCACTAGGATACGTACCAAAAACTTTTAAGTTGGCTATTATTAAACCTCTTATTAAAAAAACATAACTCGATCCTAGAGAATTAGTCAATTACAGGCCAATCTCAAATCTCACTTTTCTGTCAAAAATACTTGAAAAGGCAGTATCATCACAACTATGTTCCTTTTTAGAAAGAAATAGTATCTATGAGGATTTCCAGTCAGGATTTAGACTGTACCATAGTACTAAAACTGCTCTCATTAGAGTTACTAATGATTTGCTCTTATGATCAGATTGGGGTTGTATCTCTCTACTAGTGTTACTGGATCTTAGTGCTGCATTTGACACTATTGATCACAATATTCTTTTAAATAGACTCGAAAATTATGTTGGCATTAGTGGAATTGCATTGTCATGGTTCAAATCATACTTATCTGACCGTTATCAGTTTGTAGAAGTAAATGAAGAGAGGTCATATCGATCACAAGTTGAATATGGAGTACCGCAAGGCTTGGTACTAGGACCATTGCTTTTCATTCTGTACATGCTACCCTTAGGAGATATCATCAGGAAGCATGGCGTTAGTTTTCACTGTTACGCTGATGATACTCAGCTCTATATTTCTTCGCGCCCTGACGAAACTTACCAATTCACAAAATTAACGGAATGCATAGCTGATATAAAAAATTGGATGACCAGTAATTTCCTACTACTAAATTCAGAAAAAACAGATATTCTAATTTTTGGACCAAAAACTTCCTCACGTAATAACCTAGAATGTTGTCTAACACTTGATGGATGCTCTGTTAAGTCTTCGTCGTCAGTTAGGAACCTGGGTGTGCTCTTTGATACCAATCTTTCATTTGAAGACCATGTTTCTAGCATCTGTAAAACCGCATTCTTCCATCTTAAAAATATATCTGAATTACGACATATGCTCTCGATGACAAATGCGGAACAGTTAGTTCATGCGTTCATGACCTCAAGGCTAGATTACTGTAATGCTCTACTAGGTGGTTGTTCTGCTCGCCTGATGAATAAACTACAGCTCGTACAAAATGCAGCAGCTAGAGTTCTTACTAGAATTAGGAAGTATGACCATATTAGCCCGGTTCTGTCAACACTGCATTGGCTTCCTGTTAAACATCGTATAGATTTTAAAATCTTGCTAATTACCTACAAAGCACTAAATGGTTTAGCTCCCCAGTACCTGAGCGAGCTCTTAATGCATTATAGTCCTTCGCGTCTATTACGATCTCAGAATTCAGGCCAGCTAATAATACCTAGAATATCAAAATCAACTGCAGGTGGTAGATCCTTCTCCTATTTGGCATCTAAACTCTGGAACAATCTTCCTAGCATTGTTCGGGAAGCAGACACACTCTGTCAGTTTAAATCTAGACTAAAAACACATCACTTTAACCTGGCATACACATAACACATTATCAATTTATTTTTTCAAATCCATTAAAGGATTATTAGGCTGCATAAATTAGGTCAGCCGGAACTGGGAACACTTCCAATAACACCAGATGTACTCGTTACATCAGAAGAAGAATGGCATCTACGCTAATATTAGTCTTTCTGTTTATCCCGAGGTTTACCGTAGTCAACCGGATCCGGGCCGCATCCAGGTGACACCAGTGACCTGCGCCTTGACACGACCACAACGCAGCCCTGAAGTATCAGCAGAGATTGAGTCAACTAGATCATCCACTGTGAAGGCCTCATCAACATGACAACCAGTGGCGCAGCTCCTCAACAACCGTCCATACCGGTGTGATGAATACGATCCTCAACTGAATGGAACTGAATTAAATATTTTGAATGTTGCGATCCTATCTGACCTATGATAGCAACCTGAGTCGTAACAAAGCACTTTTTGCCAGAGAAGAACTGGCCCCCCGACTAAGCCTGGTTTCTCCCAAGGTTTTTTTTCTCCATTTTAACACCTGTTTGCCACCTGATGTCACCTGTTGGAGTTTGGGTTCCTTGCCGCTGTCGCCTTTGGCTTGCTTAGTTGGGGACACTTGACAATTGATATCTGATATTCAACAGTGCTTTGATCTGCCTGCATTGACACTATTCCTTAAGAGCTGCTGTGCAGCCAAAATAATGTACCAGTTATCACTGTAAAGCTGCTTTGACACAATCTACATTGTAAAAAGCGCTATATAAATAAAGGTGACTTGACTTGACAAGATATTGTTGAAAAGTCGTTATTTTGGGGGTTTTTTGGGGGACATTTACACAAAATATAGTATTTCAAAATGATGAGACCGTAGAGTATCCCTTACGCAAAGAAAATATATTTCCCTATATATGCATGATCAATATATTAAATGATTTAATAGGACATTTGAAAATATACAGAATATATTGTGTTAATACATTACAATATATTGCATAATACATAAGGAATTCCTGCTATTCATATATTGAAAAAAATATCATAATGTATGTAATTTTATTTTCAGTAATACACATCATAATATATAGATGTATATGTGATCAGATATGGTACTGCATGTGCAATTTATTGCATATATATTTACTCATGCAGTGTAAACACATATTGAGAAATATATAATATATTTTATAATTTTTACATTATAAATGTACAAAAGTATTGAGCAAAGAGACTATCACTGTGCTGAAGAGTGCAAAACCTTTACTTTTTAAATAAAGTGGTAACCCCAAAACTCAGAAATACCCGTAAACCTTTTAAATTCCAAAGTAATACAACATTAAACATTAACAGATCTCCCCCTATATTAATATTGAGCAAAACACATGAAATAACAATTTTAACATTTACTCACCTTTAACAGTCAGAAGCAAAGCATGCTTGGAACTAGAAGTCTGTTGTAACCACTGATTTTAACTCATTCTGTGAATGTGTGTATATATGTGTGTGTACAATACATTTATATAGGAATATGTATGTGTAATATGTGTACACAATAAAGGATAAAACTTTATGAATATTACATGTAATGCTATTTTTGTCTTCATTTCTAAATATTTTATATGTATCAATATACAGCCATACATGGTCAATGCGTATATTGCAGTATACTGAAAAATATAAGCACTAGTTTCCTATATATGGAAATGTATTATGTAATATACTGCATTATATTTTGCAGTATATTCCCATTGTCACAGACACGCCAGGCTCCAACACCCACCAATCACAGCACACTCCATCTCCTGAGTACTAAATCACGCACACCTGCACCTCATCAGCTCACCCATTAACACCAGTATATAAGACACTCACACACTCACTCTCATTGTCCAGTCTCGTTTACGTCAAGGAACTTACCTCTGACTTACCTGAAGGACTCCTGAGTTACATACCCCTGACTTACCTGAAGGACTCCTGAGATACTTACCCGCTTCCAGTGTCTTCGATCTTCCTCCTGTGTTCCCTGGTTCGTGTGTGAGTGTCGTCCGTCTTCCTTGTCATTACCCAGCTACTGTTGTCATTCCACCACCTTCCAGTTGACCGTAAAGGACTACATCATCATCTTTGTCACCACTGTTATTCACCTATTGCTCTGCTTGTGTCTCAATAAACCACCTACTCTAACATCATCTGTCTCTGGCCTGTGTATACTGTAACAGAAGACTGGACAGAAGATACGACTGAACGCAAGCATGAGCCATTCTGACCCATTTCAAGTCCTGGTTGACGCTCTGCGTCGTACCCCATAAATTCATCCTCACCTCCACCAGCCATTACTTCCGGGAACACTGCCACCTCTTCCTCATCACCTGTGTACGCTAGTCCCATGGCCAGACCGGTGCCCTTCTCTGGTTCGGCGGAGGATTGCAACGGTTTTCTCCTACAGTGCTCGCTGTTCCTGGAGATGCATCCGCACTTGTTTCCCACCGAACAAGCCAAGATAGCATTTTTAATTTCCCAGTTACACGGCAAGGCGCTCCAATGGACTGATTCCATCTGGTCACAAAATAACCCAGTCATCCACTCTTATACCAGGTTCGTCGAGCATTTCAAGGAAGTTTTTGGAGAACCTGCCTTCGATTCATCTATTGGTGAGAAACTTTATCTAAATCTAAAACAAGGAAACATGATTGTAAATGAATATGCTCTATTATTCAGGACTCTGGCTGCAAAGAGTGGATGGAACGCTTTGCCACTCGTATGCAGTCATGTCTCGAAGA
This sequence comes from Elopichthys bambusa, assembly GCA_037101425.1. Classification (NCBI taxonomy): domain Eukaryota; kingdom Metazoa; phylum Chordata; class Actinopteri; order Cypriniformes; family Xenocyprididae; genus Elopichthys; species Elopichthys bambusa. Next base: position 1,834,215 of record CM074432.1, read on the forward strand.
ACACCAGGGACAACCCCAACGCAACACCTACCTCTGCCGACCAGAATCCGTCAGGGAACGAACCCATGCAAGTAGAATCCACCCGTTTAACTCCTGCAGAACGGCAGAGAAGGCTGACCCAAAACGTATGTTTATATTGCGGTTCTCCAGGGCATGTCATTTCTGCATGCCCAACTCGTCCTCCCTGCTCTATGGTGAGTGCCATCATTTCCTCCTCGAACTCCATGAAACCACTCACTACCATAGTTAAACTTACTGCTGCCGGTATCTCCATTTCAGTTTCCGCGCTCCTCGACTCCGGGTCAGCAGGCAATTTCATCTCCGGCACCCTCTGCCGCCAACTTAACCTCAAATCTAAGTCAACGCCGTCAACCTACCACATCCACTCAGTGACCGGAAAGCCCATCAGCCGAAAACTGGTCAACCATGTTGTGGGACCATTACAACTTCAGGTCGGAATTCTTCACATGGAGATCATCCAGTTGCTGGTTCTGGAGAGGTCCACCGCTGACGTAATTCTAGGGCGTCCGTGGGTGGTACAACATAACCCCATTATCTCCTAAAAGACTGGTGAAGTCCTGAAGTGGGGCGACACTTGCTTTCCTGGTTGTTTCTCTGCTCTACCTGTTCCTTGCTCTCCCAGTTCCAGTCATCTTCCCGTGTACACCACTTTCATTGAAAGCCCACTTGAGAAACATCCCTGTAGCCCTAGAACATCTCCGAGGTGCCACTGTCTTCACCAAGTTGGACCTCCGCAGTGCGTACAACCTCATCCCCTCATATGTGAGGGGGATGAGTGGAAGACAGCTTTCGTTACGCCTACTGGACACTACAAATATTTGGTTATGCCGTATGGCCTGGTCAACGCCCCCTCCGTATTTCAGGACTTCATCCATGAGGTGCTCCGGGAGTTCCTCCATAAGTTTGTTTTAGTCTATATCGATGATATCCTAATTTACTCCCGGAGTATGGTCGAACATTGCCATCACGTTGTGGAGGTCCTGAGATGCCTGGGAGAGTTCCAGCTATTCCTCAAAGCAGAAAAATGCACATTCCATAAACCCTCAGTACAATTCCTGGGATACAACATTGACAGCAGTGGCACCCGGATGGATGAGGGGAAGGTGGAAGCAGTTAAAAACTGGCCCATTCCCAAGACTTTAAAAGAACTCCAACGTTTCCTCGGCTTCGCTAACTTCTACAGACGTTTCATCCAGGGTTACAGCTCCATCACCAGTCCACTTACCAATCTTCTCCATAGCAAACCCAAGTCTCTGTCCTGGACCCCAGCCGCCACTGAAGCCTTTAACTCTCTCAAGGAGGCCTTCACCGCTGCTCCTCTCCTGGTTCATCCAGATCCCAACAAATCCTTCATAGTGGAGGTGGATGCTTCCACTACAGGAGTAGGAGCAGTCCTATCACAGCAGCAGGGGAACCCAAGCCGCCTCCATCCATGTGCCTTCTTCTCCCGCAAGCTCAACCCGGCGGAGATGAACTATGACATCGGAAACCGAGAACTTCTAGCAGTCAAGTTGGCCCTCGAGGAGAGGAGGCATTGGTTGGAGGGAGCCAGACATTCCTTCCTAGTCCTCACCGACCACAAGAACCTGGAATACCTCCGAACAGCCAAGAGACTCAACCCTAGACAAGCCCGCTGGGTTTTATTCTTCACACGTTTCAACTTTTCAATATCCTACCCACCAGGTTCCAAGAACGTTAAAGCAGATGCCCTTTCTAGACTTCACACTCCTGAGGAAATAACTGAGGAACCGGAATCCATCCTTCCAGAAGGAATCATTGTCAGCCCAATCACTTGGTCTACGGAAACCTTACCTTCCACCAATGCCTCGTGAGAAACAGAAAAAAGAGAACAAGAAAAAATATGGCCATAAATTGTCATCTTCCAGTTAAAATATTTACAAAATCTTAAAACAGCATGCATGTATTTGAGAAGCAGGACTGCCTAAGATGTTTTTAGAGATCATATCTTTAATAGGAGTGTATGTTGTCCTACTGCACTGGCAGGTTTTTAACCCTTGTTTTAAGTGTAAACAAGTTAAAAATGACCAAATTAACTTATATTAAAGACCAAATCTAAACAGGTTTAATATTCTATTGTTGCCTCCAACACTCCGTCGGGTTGTCCACCGGGCTTGCAATATATCACCCGGACACGCCGCATTCCACTTCTTCACTCAGCACACGCTTCACTTGGCACTGGCCACCCGGGGGTCAATGAAACCCTCTCGTTATTGAAAGACGGCTTCTGGTGGCTCAATATGGCATCTGACGTGAGAAGGTACGTGAAGGGATGTTCTACCTGTATCCTTGTTGTAGTGGACAGATTTTCAAAATCCTGCCGTCTCATTCCTTTGAAGGGACTCCCAACAGCTATGGAGATGGCAGAGCTAATGTTCAACCACATCTTTCGCTATTTCGGAATCCCAGAGGACATCGTTTGCGATAGAGGACCTCAGTTCATCTCTAGAGTATGGAAGGCATTCTTCTCTCTCCTAGGTGTGACCGTAAGTCTGACATCCGGGTATCATCCGCAATCTAACGGTCAGACGGAACGGAAGATCTAAGAAATTGGTCGCTTCCTACGTACCTTCTGCCATGGCCACCAGGACTCTTGGAGCCAGTACCTGGGTTGGGCCAAGTACGCACAGAATTCCCTTCACCAACCTTCCACCTGACTTACTCCTTTCGAGTGCATACTCGGATACCAACCCCCACTATTCCCTTGGTCAGGGGAACCCTCGGACGTACCATCTGTGGATTACTGGTTCCGAGAGAGCGAGAGGGTCTGGGACTCAGCACACCACCAACTTCAACGTGCTCTCAGGATGGCCGCAGACCTTCGTTGATCTGAAGCCCCTGCCTACCAACCTGGACAGAAGGTCTGGCTTTCCACCAGGGACATCAGACTGTGTCTCCCATGCCGTAAGCTGAGTCCCAGGTTCATTGGCCCGTTCACTATCCTGGAGCAGATCAACCCGGTCACCTACAAACTCCAACTCCCACCTGAATATCGAATCCATCCCACTTTCCATGTTTCACTTCTAAAGCCTCACCACCCTTCTGTTCCTCTCTCCAAAGAGCCTGGTGTGACCTCAGCCGAGCCCCCCCTTCCACTTCTACTTGATGACAGAGCTGCTTACAAGGTGCGAGAGATCTTGGACTCCCGGCGGTCAGCTCGAGTATTTCGTGGATTGGGAGGGTTACGGTCCCGAGGAACGCTCGTGGATTCCACGTAACGACATCCTCGACCCTAGCCTGCTGGACACTTTCCACTCTACTCATCCCAACAAACCTGCCCCTCGTGGAAGAGGAAGACCACCACAACGTCGGGGTCCTCGGCCCTCAGGACAGGCCGTGGAGGGGGGGGGTACTGTCACAGACACGCCAGGCTCCAACACCCACCAATCACAGCGCACTCCATCTCCTGAGTACTAAATCACACACACCTGCACTTCATCAGCTCACCCATTAACACCAGTATATAAGACACTCACACACTCACTCTTATTGTCCGGTCTCGTTTACGTCAAGGAACTTACCTCTGACTTACCTGAAGGACTCCTGAGTTACTTACCCCTGACTTAACTGAAGGACTCCTGAGTTACTTACCCCTGACTTACCTGAAGGACTCCTGAGTTACTTACCCACTTCCAGTGTCTTCGATCTTCCTCCTGTGTTCCCCGGTTCGTGTGTGAGTGTCGTCCGTCTTCCTTGTCATCACCCAGCTACTGTTGTCATTCCACCACCTTCCAGTTGACCGAAAAGGACTACATCATCATCTTTGTCACCACTGTTATTCACCTATTGCTCTGCTCAATAAACCACCTACTCTAACATCATCTGTCTCCGGCCCGTGTATACTGTAACACCCATATATTTTTGTTCCGTAAGGGATTATTATTGCATAAATGTTTCTATTAAGTTCAGCTATATTGCACAAATCTTAAGTGAACCAACATCAGCAGACTAGTAATCACACTTAATGTGCAAACAAAGACCAATGACTGAAATAATATATTATATTATATATAAATATATAAATAAACAGCCTACATGACCATAAGGAATACTTACTTCAAGATAGAAGCATGCGTGAAAAACAGAAAAAAGAGAACAAGAAAAAAATATGGCCATAAATTGTCATCTTCCAGTTAAAATATTTACAAAATCTTAAAACAGCATGCATGTATTTGAGAAGCAGGACTGCCTAAGATGTTTTTAGAGATCATATCTTTAATAGGAGTGTATGTTGTCCTACTGCACTGGCAGGTTTTTAACCCTTGTTTTAAGTGTAAACAAGTTAAAAATGACCAAATTAACTTATATTAAAGACCAAATCTAAACAGGTTTAATATTCTATTGTTGCCTGTCTTGTTTTAGGGATTTCTTTTTTAGACATTGTAACTTAAAAATAAATAAAAAGTATAGTTTTTGAAGTGTGAAATATATACTAAACTCTTTTAGTGAAGAGTATTTTTAAGATAATTTCAGCCCTATAATGGCATTAGTAGGAGATAAAGTGATAGGCTACAGTGAATGACTGATTCAGTCAAATAGTATTCAGTCTTTAGATTCATATGAATATGAAAGCACATGATTTCAATGTATTTGATTTTTTTTGTAAATGTCAAATAAAGAAAACAAAATAATGTGGTCCCTCTATGTTAATTCTGTAGGTTTATAGTTATGTGACTATATGCAGATAGATAATGTATTCAGTTATGTTTTCCTAATTGCCACAGCAATGGCATCGTCCACGTCCACTCATCACCTGCTGGCGAAACAGCATGGATGAGAAAACATTGTTATGCATTAGTTCAGAAGAATAAATTGGTGTTTAAACAAAATGGGTTTATTATATTGAACCTGAAGCAATATTAATTAAAATGTAAAAGTATTAACATACTGAAAACTCAAGTCATCTAAATGCATATCAACTAACATGGTTACCATTAATAAAAATATATGTATTACAAATTGGGTAACACTTCATTTTAGGGTCTTTTAACTAGTTGCTTATTAGCATGCATATTACTGGAATATTGGCTGTTTATTAGTAATTAATAAGCACATATTAATGCCCACATATTAATGCCACATATTAATGCGCTTTTCACAATACATATCGTTTCAAAGCAGCTTTACAGAGAATGCATGTCAACATTACAATTTAGACAATGCAGTTAGCTAATAATGTAATAATTTAGGCAATTTAATTTACAGTCACTGTTAGCAGTTTAATTAAAGGTCGAAGCAATGAGCTCCTGGAAATAATGAATTACATATTAACAATAATTAGGATATATAAAAAATTGGGAATGTTCATGTTGATCCAGATACTGCGTCTTCTGAAGTCCTCGCAGGACTAGACGTCATGAATGCATGAACTATCATAAATAGATAACATTCCGTAGCTTAGCAATGTTTCTGAGGTGGAAGAAGGCTGTTTTTTGAATGCCAGGGTATGGCAAAGATTGACCCAAATAATCCAAATAAATAAATGTTTTAATAAATAATAAGAGGCAGACTTTATGAATTTAAACATGAAAACTTTACAATTATTGCTAAACCATTTTTAAGGATCTTTTTTAAATGATTCACATTATAACATACATTTTGTTTGTACATACACTGTAAAATCTAATTAGTTGGACTTACTTAAAAAAGCACGCAAACTGATTGCCTTAAACAAAAAACAAGTGAAATAGGAATAGTATTTGTACTGACAAAAGCTTTACTGAGAGCCAAACTATGTGTGAATGTTGACATAGTTTTAGTTCTCGTGACCAGGTGCTGTTTATACCATTGGGTGGTACTATTATCTTCACAGTCGGGGGCAATTCCATGTATTGTCTTTAGATACTTTTGTTTTAGTGGTCACTTCTAGGCTCTGTGTGAGGTCAGCACCTTTAAGGGCTCCCCACTGAATGCCTATGAAATACAGTGTATAGCTCCCTTAGTCAGACTCGATGACTGCAGCGACCAACAGCACATTCTTAATAAAGTATCCTGCTGAAGATACAACCAAGTCTTCTGGTCTAGTTTCCTACAGGTTTGGTGCCGTGACCCAGATAGAGCTTCTCACCTGACTCCAGACAGAATTTTTTCATCTCAACAACAATTTGGTGAGTGTCACTATCCAAAGAACCGCTACAGACCAGTCAATGCGGTTATCCACTGTGCTGCTAGAAAAGGGTAAACAAACAGCTGCAGGGTTTTGTTAACAGTTATCCTCTAGTACAGTGTTTCTCAAACCTGTCCTGGGGACCACCCATCAGTGCACATTTTGCATGTCTCCCTCATCTAACACATCTGTTTTAACTCATCAGCTTATTAGTAGAGACTGCAAGACTTGAATGGTGTGTGTCTGATGAGGGAGACATCCAAAATGTGCAGTGGTGAGAGGTCCCCAGGACAGGTTTGAGAACCACTGCTCTAGTACAGGGGTGTCCAGTCCTGTTCCTGGAGGGCCACTGTCTTGCAGAGTTTAGCTCCAAGCCCAATTAAACACACCTGAACCAGCTAATCAAGGTCTTACTAGGCATACTAGAAACATCCAGTCAGGTGTGTTGAGGAAAGTTGGAGCTAAACTCTGCAGGACAGTGGCCCTCCAGGACCGAGTTTGGACACCTCTGCTCTAGTTGATGTCCTTGTAAAATGTGATAGGTAAAATACACAGATGTATTTCAACATAAATATTTAATTGCTAATTAGATCTTTAAGTTCATCATTATGAGCTATTGCACAAATAATATTTATGACAGCAGACTTATACCCTGAACTTCAGATGCAACCAAAAGTCCACACAGGATAAACACTGCTGATTTAAAAATAGCTTCTGAATGACAGATAAAGCTTCACATTATATATGGATAAATATTCATTATGAGTAAAATATTTATTAGAGTTATGTGTTGTACAACTGTACTGTAAAAGGGTTCATCACACAAAGGTTTAAACCCCTTGTACATTGAGGCTATCTAGTGGTTAAAATGATGCATAAGCAAAAAGAAGCCTGAGATAATCTGTTGATATCAACAGATTTTACAGCACACACAAGTGATTTAGTCACACTAAGAAAAGTTTGAGTCATAATCCAAACATAAACAGACTAAGTGATCAAGAAAAGAAAAAAACAAAAAAAACATAAATCTTGTTTCTCCAGTTGAGCCGGTGTACCAAGATTCATCACAATCAATCATGGAGTCACAAAACACACAAGAGCTTCGACCAGGACTGCCAGAGGGATATGGTGTAATGGTGTGGATGTGTGTTTGGGGGGGAGTGGTGGTAAATTTAATGATGGACAGGGTGAAAAGTTTGGAGTATTAAAACTGGACTTGTGAGTGTAATTTATTAGAATTGATGCACTGCAGAGAAGAAGCTTGAAAACGAAAATAGTAGGAAGAGATGCTCTGCTCTGTCTTGTCTGTCGACGTGTTGTCAGTGTCCTCTTTGCCCTGCGATGTATTTTTCACTCTGTGTGGCGGGATAGTGCCATGACTTGTTGGACAAAGCAACAGGGGGGCTAAGGGGGGCGGGTCTTTGCGAAGGGTCAATTAATGGCAACATCATTGTGAAGCGGTCTGATTCACAGATCAGAAGTTTGTTTTGTCATTAATACATTCAAATATCATGTCGCTGACCAAGTGTTACTAGAGTGATGTCTAGCACTGTTGTGACAACCAGATATTCTGAAGAATGATGAAAACATGTGAGCAGGAGTTTATTAACTATGCTTATTCACAGATGTCAACAATCTCAACAAATTCATTCTGCAGTGCATACTGGATAGCAGCATATAAAACTGTTGTTCAGACCCTTTGCTCAGTATTTAGTAGAAGCACACTTTTGATCTAATACAGCCATGGGTTTTTTTGGGAAAGATGCAACAAGTTGTTCACACCTGCATTTGGGGATCCTATTCCATTCCTGCTTGCAGATCCTCTCCAGTTCTGTCAGGTTGGATGGTAAATGTTGGTGGACAGCCATTTTTAGGTCTCTCCAGAGATGCTCAATTGGGTTTAAGTCAGGCCTCAGGCTGGGCCATTCAAGAACAGTCACGGAGTTGTTGTGAAGCCACTCCTTCGTTATTTTAGCTGTGTGCTTAGGGTCATTGTCTTGTTGGAAGGTAAACCTTCGGCCCAGTTTGAGGTCCTCACCACTCTTGAGAAGGTTTTCGTCCAGGATATCCATGTACTTGGCCGCATTCATCTTTCCCTCGATTGCAACCAGTCGTCCTGTCCCTGCAGCTGAAAAACACCCCCACAGCATGATGCTGCCACCACCATGCTTCACTGTTGGGACTGTATTGGACAGGTGATGAGCAGTGCCTGGTTTTCTCCACACATACTGCTTAGAATTAAGGCCAAAAAGTTCTATCTTGGTCTCATCAGACCAGAGAATCTTATTTCTCAGCATCTTGGAGTCCTTCAGGTGTTTTTTAGCAAACTCCATGCGGGCTTTCATGTGTCTTGCACTGAGGAGAGGTTTCCATCGGGCCACTCTGCCATAAAGCCCCGACTAGTGGAGGGCTGCAGTCAAGTCAAGTCAAGTCACCATTATTTATATAGCGCTTTTTACAATGTAGATTGTGTCAAAGCAGCTTTACAGTGATAACTGGTACATTATTTTGGCTGCACAGCAGCTCTTAAGGAATAGTGTCAATGCAGGTAGATCAAAGCACTGTTGAATATCAAATGTCAATTGTCAAGTGTCCCCAACTAAGCAAGCCAAAGGCGACAGCGGCAAGGAACCCAAACTCCAACAGGTGAAATCAGGTGGCAAACAGCTGTTAAAATGGAGAAAAAACCTTGGGAGAAACCAGGCTTAGTCGGGGGGCCAGTTCTCCTCTGGCGAACAGTGCTTTGTTACGACTCAGGTTGCTATCATAAGTCAGATACGATCGCAACATTCAAAGTGTTTAATTCAGTTCCATCCAGTTGAGGATCGTATTCATCACACCGGTATGGACGGTTGTTGAGGAGATGTGCCACTGGTTGTCATGTTGATGAGGCCTTCATAGTGAATGATCTAGTTGACTCAATCTCTGCTGATACTTCAGGGCTGTGTTGTGGTTGTGTCATGGCGCAGGTCCTCGATCTCACCCGGATACGGCCCGGATCCGGCTGACTACGGTAAACCTCGGGATAAACAGAAAGACTAATATTAGCGTAGATGCCATTCTTCTTCTGATGTAACGAGTACATCTGGTGTTATTGGAAGTGTTCCCGGTTCCGGCTGACCTAATTTATGCAGCCTAATAATCCTTTAACGGATTTGAAAAAATAAATTGATAATGTGTTATGTGTATGCCAGGTTAAAGAGATGTGTTTTTAGTTTAGATTTAAACTGACAGAGTGTGTCTGCTTCCCGAACAATGCTAGGAAGATTGTTCCAGAGTTTAGGTGCCAAATAGGAGAAGGATCTACCACCTGCAGTTGATTTTGATATTCTAGGTATTATTAGCTGGCCTGAATTCTGAGATCGTAATAGACGCGAAGGACTATAATGCATTAAGAGCTCGCTCAGGTACTGGGGAGCTAAACCATTTAGTGCTTTGTAGGTAATTAGCAAGATTTTAAAATCTATACGATGTTTAACAGGAAGCCAATGCAGTGTTGACAGAACCGGGCTGATATGGTCATATTTCCTAGTTCTAGTAAGAACTCTAGCTGCTGCATTTTGTACGAGCTGTAGTTTATTTATCAGGCGAGCAGAACAACCACCTAGTAGAGCGTTACAGTAATCTAGCCTTGAGGTCATGAACGCATGAACTAACTGTTCCGCATTTGTCATCGAGAGCATATGTCGTAATTTAGATATATTTTTAAGATGGAAGAATGCGGTTTTACAGATGCTAGAAATATAGCCTTCAAATGAAAGATTGGTATCAAAGAGCACACCCAGGTTCCTAACTGACGACGAAGACTTAACAGAGCAGCCATCAAGTGATAGACAGTATTCTAGGTTATTACGTGAGGAAGTTTTTGGTCCAAAAATTAGAATATCTGTTTTTTCTGAATTTAGTAGTAGGAAATTACTGGTCATCCAATTTTTTATATCAGCTATGCATTCCGTTAATTTTGTGAATTGGTAAGTTTCGTCAGGGCGCGAAGAAATATAGAGCTGAGTATCATCAGCGTAACAGTGAAAACTAACGCCATGCTTCCTGATGATATCTCCTAAGGGTAGCATGTACAGAATGAAAAGCAATGGTCCTAGTACCGAGCCTTGCGGTACTCCATATTCAACTTGTGATCGATATGACCTCTCTTCATTTACTTCTACAAACTGATAACGGTCAGATAAGTATGATTTGAACCATGACAATGCAATTCCACTAATGCCAACATAATTTTCGAGTCTATTTAAAAGAATATTGTGATCAATAGTGTCAAATGCAGCACTAAGATCCAGTAACACTAATAGAGAGATACAACCACGATCTGATGATAAGAGCAAATCATTAGTAACTCTAATGAGAGCAGTTTCAGTACTATGGTATGGTCTAAATCCTGACTGGAAATCCTCATAGATACTATTTCTTTCTAAAAAGGAACATAGTTGTGATGATACAGCCTTTTCTAGTATTTTTGACAGAAAAGTGAGATTTGAGATTGGCCTGTAATTGACTAATTCTCTAGGATCAAGTTGTGGTTTTTTAATAAGAGGTTTAATAATAGCCAACTTAAAAGTTTTTGGTACGTATCCTAGTGATAAAGATGAATTAACGATATTAAGAAGAGGATCTATGACCTCTGGAAGCATCTCTTTCAATAGCTTAGTTGGTATAGGGTCTAACATACATGTTGTCGATTTTGACGATTTAACAAGTTTAGACAATTCTTCCTCTCTTAAAGGAGTAAATGAATTGAATTTTTCCTCAGGGATACTACAATGCACCATCTGACGCAATACTGTAGTAGACGGTTGCGTGGTTATAATTTTTTTTCTAATATTATCAATCTTGCAAGTAAAGAAGTTCATGAAGTCATCACTGCTGTGCTCTTTGGAAACATCAGAAGTTGAAGCTTTATTTCTTGTTAATTTAGCCACTGTATCAAATAAATACCTAGGGTTTTGTTTATTTTCTTCTAAAAGTTTTGAAAAATAGGCAGATCTAGCAGATTTTAAGGCCTTTCTGTACTCAACCATTCTCTCCCTCCACAAAATGCGAAATACTTCTAGTTTTGTTTTCTTCCAGCTGTGTTCCATTTTTCTGGATGCTACCTTTAGGGCCTGAGTGTGCTCGTTGTACCACGGCGTTGGATTAATTTCCTTAATCTTTTTTAAACGCAAAGGAGCAACTGAGTCTAATGTGCTTGAAAAGACAGAGGCAATAGTTTCCGTTGCAACATCGAGGTCTTCTAAGCTGTCTGGCATGCTAAGGCGATGAAACTGATCAGGAAGATTATTTATAAAGCGTTCTTTAGTGGTAGAAGTGATGGTTCTACCAAATTTATGGCAGGGAGGCAGTTTAGCTGTTTTGACTAAATGTAGTATACACGAGACTAGGTAATGATCTGAGATGTCGTCACTCTGCTGCAGAATTTCAACGGCATCAATATCAATTCCATATGACAATATTAGATCTAAGGTATGGTTACGACAATGAGTGGGTCCTGACACGTGTTGTCTAACACCAATAGAGTTTAGAATATCTGCAAATGCCAATCCCAATGAGTCTTTTTCATTATCTACATGAATATTAAAGTCACCAACAACAAGTACTTTATCTGCTGCTAGTACTAACTCCGATAGAAAATCAGCAAATTCTTTGATAAAGTCTGTATGGTGTCCTGGTGGCCTGTATACAGTAGCCAACACAAATGTCAACTTACATAATGTTATGTAAAGTACCATCACTTCGAAGGAATTATATTTGAGAGACTTTTGACTAATACTATAAATATTACTATAAATTACAGCAACACCTCCCCCTTTGCCTTTCTGACGAGGATTGTGTCGATAATCATAACCTTGAGTGCTAGACTCATTTAAAGTAATGTAATCGTCCGGTTTTAGCCAAGTTTCTGTCAAACACAGCATATCTAGATTATTGTCTGTGATAATATCATTTACAATAAATGATTTTGATGAAAGGGATCTAATATTTAACAACCCAAGCTTTATCATTTGTTTATCATTACTATCTCTATTTTTCATTTGTTGAACATCAATTAAATTTTTACCATCAAATGGGTTTGGAAGTTTTTTGTTTTTACTAATTCGGGGTACAGACACAGTCTCTATGTCATAATATCTAGGTGTAAGAGTTTTTATGTGTTGGGAATTATTTGACTTCTGTAACGTGAGGCAGCTAGCAGACGGTCGGTTTAGCCAGTATGTCTGCTTCCTGACCTGGGCCATAGTTTGTCATGTTTCAGCTCTAAGACTATGTGCCATATTACTAGAGAGAAGAGCAGCACCATCCCGAGAGGGATAAATACCATCTCTTTTCAACAGGTCAGGTCTGCCCCAAAAACTTTTCCAATTGTCTATAAAACCTATATTATTTTGCGGACACCACTTAGACAGCCAGCCATTGAGTGATGATAATCTGCTAACTATCTCATCACTCCGACGAACAGGAAGGGGACCAGAGCAAATTACTTCTCCTGACATTGTATTTGCGAGTTCACACACCTCTTTAATGTTAATTTTAGTGATCTCCGACTGGCGAAGTCGAACATCATTAGTGCCGACGTGAATAATAATTTTAGAGTATTTACGATTAGCATTAGCCAGCACTTTTAAATTTGCTTTGATGTCAGGTGCTCTGGCTCCCGGCAAACATGTGACTATAGTGGCTGGTGTCTCTATTTTCACGTTCCGTGTAATAGAATCGCCAATAACTAGGGCACTTTCAACAGGATTCTCAGTGGGTGCATCACTGAGTGGGGAGAACCTGTTTGATGTTATTATTGGAACGGAAAAGTGGTGTTTTCAGCGGCTAGGCTGCCTCACCGTTACCCAAGTGCCCTGCTGCACGGGCTCTACAGCCGGAACCGAACAATGTACAGAGTTCACTAAGCTAATCGCATCCATGTCTCTAATTCTGAGATTCTCTCTGTCAGCCTGACTATTTCCCTACATTTATGACATGTAAATCCCTCGTCGCTGACAGAGAGAGCTATACTGAACATGTGGCAAATGGAACAAGTGACAATGCTAGGAGAGGATGACATGACTCACCGTGTTTGTAGACTGATCCGAGTTACCACAGCTGTTTGATGAGCGCGTTGAAAAAGGAGCGCGCGAGAGACTGATGACAAGTTAACAAGCTAGCGAGATGCAAACGCGTTGTAACAGCGATTTAGATTAAAAGATTTCAAGCTAGCGACGTCAGATTAATGTGGTAGGCAATATTAAATATAAGGTACTAATAATATAAGCAACAATGAATAAAAGTAAGAGATTCAAATCGAAGCTATACGGAGTTACAGACGCAAACCACTCTGAGCAGCGAGGCAGACAGGAGCAATCGGACAGGCAGACAGGAGTTCTAGTAAGAACTCTAGCTGCTGCATTTTGTACGAGCTGTAGTTTATTTATCAGGCGAGCAGAACAACCACCTATTAGAGCGTTACAGTAATCTAGCCTTGAGGTCATGAACGCATGAACTAACTGTTCCGCATTTGTCATCGAGAGCATATGTCGTAATTTAGATATATTTTTAAGATGGAAGAATGCGGTTTTACAGATGCTAGAAACATGGCCTTCAAATGAAAGATTGGTATCAAAGAGCACACCCAGGTTCCTAACTGACGACGGAGACTTAACAGAGCAGCCATCAAGTGTTAGACAGTATTCTAGGTTATTACGTGAGGAAGTTTTTGGTCCAAAAATTAGAATATCTGTTTTTTCTGAATTTAGTAGTAGGAAATTACTGGTCATCCATTTTTTTATATCAGCTATGCATTCCGCTAATTTTGTGAATTGGTAAGTTTCGTCAGGGCGCGAAGAAATATAGAGCTGAGTATCATCAGCGTAACAGTGAAAACTAACGCCATGCTTCCTGATGATATCTCCTAAGGGTAGCATGTACAGAATGAAAAGCAATGGTCCTAGTACCGAGCCTTGCGGTACTCCATAGTCAACTTGTGATCGATATGACCTCTCTTCATTTACTTCTACAAACTGATAACTCCTCTAACTGATAACAGTGATGGTTGACTTTCTACAACTTTCTCCCATCTCCCGACTGCATCTCTGGAGCTCAGCCACAGTGATCTTTGGGTTCTTCTTTACCTCTCTCACCAAGGCTCTTCTCCCCTGATAGCTCAGTTTGGCCGGATGGCCAGCTCTAGGAAGGGTTCTGGTCGTCCCAAACGTCTTCCATTTAAGGATTATGGAGGCCACTGTGCTCTTAGGAACCTTAAGTGCAGCAGAATTTTTTTTGTAACCTTGGCCAGATCTGTGCCTTGCCACAATTCTGTCTCTGAGCTCTTCAGGCAGTTCCTTTGACCTCATGATTCTCATTTGCTCTGACATGCACTGTGAGCTGTAAGGTCTTATATAGACAGGTGTGTGGCTTTCCTAATCAAGTCCAATCAGTATAATCAAACACAGCTGGACTCAAATGAAGGTATAGAACCATCTCAAGGATGATCAGAAGAAATGGACAGCACCTGAGTTAAATATATGAGTGTCACAGCAAAGGGTCTGAATAGTTAGGACCATGTGATATTTCAGTTTTTCTTTTTTAATAAATCTGCAAAAATGTCAACAATTCTGTGTTTTTCTGTCAATATGGGGTGCTGTGTGTACATTAGTGAGGAAAAACATGAACTTAAATGATTTTAGCAAATGGCTGCAATATAACAAAGAGTGAAAAATTTCAGGCAAGGCAGTGGTCATCTTGAAGGTGTGTTTGGGGTCGTTATCATGTTGGAATACTGCCCTGCGGCCCAGTCTTCGAAGGGAGGGGATCATGCTCTGCTTCAGTATGTCACAATACTTGTTGGCATTCATGGTTCCCTCAATGAACTGTAGCACCCCAGTGCTGGCAGCACTCATGCAGCCCCAGACCATGACAATCCCACCACCATGCTTGACTGTAGGCAAGACAGACTTGTCTTTGTACTCCTCACCTGGTTGCCGCCACACACGCTTGACACCATCTGAACCAAATAAGTTTATCTTGGTCTCATCAGACCATTAGTCTGCTTGTCTTCAGCAATCTGTTTGCAGGCTTTCTTGTGCATCATCTTTAGAAGAGTCCCCTTCTGGGACGACAGCCATGCAGACCAATTTGATGCAGTGTGCGGCATATGGTCTGAGCACTGACAGGCTGACCCCCCACCCCTTCAACCTCTGCAGCAATGCTGGCAGCATTTCCCAAACACAACCTCTGGATATGAGGTCGACCATGGCGAGGCCTGTTCTGAGTGGAACCTGTCCTGTTAAACCGCTGTATGGTCTTGGTCACCATGCTGCAGCTCAGTTTCAGGGTCTTGGCAATCTTCTTATAGCCTACGCCATTTTTATGTAGAGCAACAATTCTTTTTTTTTCAGATCCTCAGAGAGTTCTTTGCCATGAGGTGCCATGTTGAACTTCCAATGACCAGTATGAGAGAGTGAGAGCGATAACACCAAATTTAACACATCTGAGGCCTTGTAACACTAACGAGTCACATGACACCGGGGAGAGAAAATGGAGACACAAGCCGTTCAAGTCATTTTCTGGTACATTTTGCCTGTTATTAATCAGCAGCATGTTGGGAGCGTGGCGTTCGGATCCCAGCACTCATGTCTAGTTCAGTTTCGGTTTCGTGTCGGGATTCGGACACTTGTGCTCCCTGTTCTGTCTTTATTGTGAGCGCACAGTTTGAGTGTAAATTCACTGGCCGTGCGTTCTTGTCTTGTGTTTCGTGAAGCGCCTGGTCGGTTCTTATTGGCCAGGTGCTCTTGTATTTTCATGTTTTGTATTTCATGTTGTTTTTGTCTTGTGCTCACAATGTTTTGTTTTGTGTGAACACGTGGCTTATGGGTTTTCTCATTAGCTGCGTGTTCATGTCTTGTTTTATGCTTGTGTTTTTGTCATGTTTGGTGTGAGCACATGGCTTGTTATGTGTTTCTTTGTGCCATGTGCTCTCATGTCTATTGTCTTGACCCTGCCCATCTTGTTACCTCATTATTGGTTCATTTCCCCACCTGTCCTCCCTCGTTACCTGGCTTGTTTGCTCTCCTATTTATTCTCCTTGTGTTGAAGTCCTGTGCTGGATCGTTTGATGAATGTTACCTCGTGTGTTGCTGTCAAGTCAAGTCCTAGTCAAGTCAGTTTTTCCTCCTTGGATAGTTTTGTTTGTTTTTGTTTTATTTTTATATATTAAATAAAACCCATCCTCACTGCAATTGAGTCCTCACTCCTTTCATCTTCACCAACCCTGACAATTTTAACATATTAATGTTGCAAATTTAAATGTTTTATGAGAAAGAAACTCAAAGATTAACTCAAAACATACCAGAAAGGTGCCAAAACATGTACTACTAAAGGGTCAAATTGAACTCCAAAAAAAACAAAAGTGGTGAAATTAGTTTACCATTATAGACCAGAAAGCAATAAAAAGGGAAAAATGACTATATGGAGACCTACAAATAGCTTTCTTTTCAGAATTCTGAGCACCTAACTGAAAACTAATAAAAATAGTTTAGTTTTATTAAAATACTCTACGTTTTCATCCAATATTTATGTGTGTATTTATACTGATGTATTATATTTATGATATTTGTGCTGTATATACAGGTGCATCTCAATAAATTAGAATATCATGAAAAAGTTTTTTTCTTTAATTTCATTCAAAAAGTAAAATGTAAATATATTCTAGATTTATTAGACATAAAGTAAAATATTTCCAGACTTTTTTGTTTTCATTTTAATGATAACAGCTTGCTGCTCATCAAAAAATCAGTATTTCAAATTATTAGAATATTTAATTTCAAGTTCTATTAAATTACCATTCTCAGGGTATAAATACTGGGTTTAGGTTAGTAATCCTAACAGCAGTAATGGGGAAGTCTGCTGACTTGACAGTCGTCCAGAAGACGATCATCAAGACCCTCTACAATGAGGGTAAGCCACAGAGGGTCGTTGCTGAACGAGCTGGCTGTTCGCAGAGTGCTGTGCCAAAGCATATTCATGGAAAGTTGACTGGAAGGAAAAAGTGTGGTAGGAAAAGGTGTACAAGTGAAAGGAATGACTGCAGGCTTGAGAAGATTGTCAGGCGAAGCCGATTTAAGAACTTAGAAGAGCTTCAAAAAGAGTGGACTGAAGCTGAAGTCAGTGCTTCAAGAGCCACCGCACACAGACGTCTTCAGGAAATGGGCCACAACTGTCACATTCCACGTACCAAGCCACTTCTGAACCAAAGACAACGTCAGAAGCGTCTTACCTGGGCTAAAGAGAAAAAGAACTAGACTGTTGCTCAGTGGTCCAAAGTCCTCTTTTCAGATGAAAGTAAATTTTGCATTTTATTTGGAAATCAATGTCCTAGAGTCTGGAAGAAGAGGCACAGAAACCATGTTGCTTGAAGTCCAGTGTGAAGTTTCCACAGTCAGTGATGATTTGGGCTGCCATGTCATCTGCTGGTGTTGGCCCACTGTGTTTTCTGAAATCCACAGTCAACGCAGCCGTATACCAGGAAATTTTAGAGCACTTCATGCTTCCTTCTGCTGACAAGCTTAATGGAGATGCTGATTTCATTTTCCAGCAGGACTTGGCACCTGCACACACTGCCAAAGGTACCAAAAGCTGGTTCAATGACCATGGTGTTACTGTGCTTGACTGGCCATCAAACTCACCAGACCTGAACGCCATAGAGAATCTATAGGGTATTGTCAAGAGGAAGATGAGAGACACCAGACCCAATAATGCAGATGACCTGAAGGCTACTGTCAAAGCAACCTGGGCTTCCATTACATTTAATACACAAGTTCCACAATTTGAGTTGAATTACTGAAATGAATGAACTTTTCCACGACATTCTAATTTATTGAGACGCACCTGTATATTGTGCTATGAATCTGAATAATTACCATATTAATGGTAATTATAGAGAGATCTCCAAGAGACCATGGTATTATTTTAATGGCTTTTTTGATATCCAATAATCTGTTTATTATTTCTTTCATTAATGAAATGCAAAATGTAATTTCTGTATATTATTGAAAAAAAAAACTTTATTTCACATCAAATAGTTAAAACGTCAGTAATAATGCATGCATTAGAAGTGACACTCACAGTAAATCTGGACAGTGTGTAAGCATCGGCTCCAGCTTCAACACTGATAATCGTGCAGAAACTAAACCAGATGAAAATAATAAGCAATAATGCGTTGAATCATGTTGTCAAGTACATCATGTGTCGTTTGCAGGGTTCGATAATGAAGATTTAAACATGCAAAGACTTGTTATGATTCACTTAAAGAAATGTAAGGCGGGCGGGGAGCATCTCAGAGATCTGATTCATGGTTGCACACTGGTATCTGTCAGAAAAACACTAAAAACATTTTAGGACTCTTAACACGTCTAACATAAGACAGCGGCCTGAGGATATGTGAAAGCATAAAAATAGATCTGCATCAAACACACAGAACATAAAACCACTAACACCTTTTGAGGAGCTGAAGATGGTTTGACAGGTGTCAAATGCCATTTATATTAATATTTCATATTTTATATAAAGATCACATACTTCTTTACGTTCTTTATGATCTCCTGCATCTCCTCAAACTTAAACAGGGTGAAGGAGCAGCTCTTTCCTGAGAGACTCAGACAACCAAAAATCATTTAATTTAAAGTGACTTGACCCGAGGTTGAAGTGTCTTGTCAATGGTTCATGAATAGCATGACTTGGGAAGTCCTGACTTTATACAATTAAGTATTTTATGACTCATATGACTCACGTTTCTCACGTTTACATTAATTCGTTCACTTTTCATTTCAAAGCATATTCAGAACTACACAGTAGGCCCAAAGTGTTAAACATGGCTAATAACACAAAGAAAAAGGAATGAAATGTTTTAAATAAATCATTAAAAAGAAAGCTAAAAGGCTAAAGAGCACAAATATGACTTAAAACAACCTTTAAAAATAAGAAATAGGAGATCAACTTTTAAACAACATCAACTTAAAAGTTATTTAATAACAGCATTTGTTTTGACCAAGGTTGTTTTTTTCCAACATTTCAAATGAACTGAATCTGAATTTTCAGGAAACTGAGATATGTTTCATTTACATTTAAATTAATTATTTCATTCATTATCTAAAATAGAAGTCAGAAGAATACAGATCATATTTATTTTGTGTTAGCATGAAGCTGCAGTTTCACAATACATTAATTGCACTTACAAAAAACAGTAAAATGCTGCATATCGATTTACGTCTTTACAAAGCTTCTCTTGCGCATGCAAATTTAATTTATGCTTGCAATCTTGTGTACACTTCGAAAGGGAACTTCTACTCTGCGTTTGCAACGCTATGGGGGGGGAACGTCACGTGACTCGGTGTTCGAAAGCCAACTATCCAATAACTCCAAATCCTATTGGCCGGCGACAGCCTATGACGTCATACAGGCGAGACCTGGAAGTATAAAAGGGGCGCCTGGGGAAGCAGTCATTATCTCATCGTCTTTCGGGACTGTTTGTGTTGGTTGCCAATTATCGAATATACTGAATTGTCTCTATTATGTCTGAGGGCAAAGAGAAGCATTTCAGGAAGTGTGTGGATCCATGCCCGAGATTTCTAACTCCGGAAGATTCGCACACCCTATGCGTCTATTGTTTGGGAGAAGAACACGCACGGATGGTGCTTGAGGGCGCTGTCTGTGTGAATTGTGAGCGTCTTCCTATGAGGACACTCCGTTCTCGCCTGGCCCTCTTCTCGAGGGATGAGGCGTCAACATCTGCGCCTGGTGGGTCTGGCCCTGCTCGTGCTGAGGCAGAGCGGCGGCTGCACTCATGGGGCTCGCAGATGGAGCTCGCTGCCAAGTTTGAGAGAGGTGTTATGGTCTCTCAGCCTCCGGCGGCGGCTGGCGAGGATGAGCTCCTGGATGACGATGATGTCCTGTCTCTGACATCATCTGATCCGGGAGCGAGAGTTCTTCTGGCCGATAGCCCCCGTGGCCAGGAGTTGGTAATGGAGGAGGAAGAAGTGGCTTCTTCTTCTTCTTCTTCTTCTTTCTCCAAGCCTCCTGGCCCAGCATATGCCGAGTTGCTGGGGGTTGTGGAATGCGCTGGTGGCAGACTGCAGCTGCTGTGGGGGTGCATGAGGAAAGAGCCCGTTCGCGGCAGACTGGACGAACGCTTTCTTTCCGACCACAACCCTGTGACTCCAGTGAGCCTTCCATTCCTTCCGGATCTCCACGTTAAAATCGAGAAGGCATGGAAGAACCCATACTCAGCCAGAATTCATTCACAACAGCAAGGACATTTCACTGAAGTGGAGGGATTGGGCCAGCATGGGTATGTGTCGCTGCCGCCCATTGACGAGAAGTTTGCCAACTATCTCATCACGGGCAGAGCACCGACGCTAAAAGCTCCGGTTCTGCCGTCCAGACCCCTTAAACAAACATCCCGTCTGAACGGCAGAGCAGGCGTACCAGGCTGATCTGCTGAAGGACCTGGATCAGGGGCAGGGTTTGTCCCCTGATGCGGTGGCTGAGCTGCGCCGCACCACAGATCTCACTCTCCGGGCCACCAAGCAGACGGCCGCCTCGATTGGGAGATCGATGGCGGCCATGGTGGCCACGGAGAGGCATCTGTGGCTGAACATGGTGGACATCGGGGAGAGAGAGAAGGGCTCTCTTCTCGATGCCCCGGTTTTGCCGACTGAACTTTTTGGCGGCTCCGTTGAGACGGTGGTTGGAAAGTTCAGGGCAGCGAAGGCACGCTCAGAAGCCAAAAAGAATTGCATTCCGCTCAGGTCCGATCCTGGGCCCAGACAGCCGGGAGGCGCTGGCCCGTCTCGAGTCGAAGCTCTGAGGCAGGGCCAGAGGTTTAGCGTCGCAGCTCGAGCGCCTCCTCCGCCTCGAAGCAAGTCGCAGAAGCGGCGAGACACAAGGAAGAGGAAGGATGATTTAAGAGAGGTGACTGATCAACAGCGCCAGCAACGCCGCTGATCGATCCCCTCTCCTGGCAAAGGTGGTACTATTTGTTGCCCCTCTTCCTTGGCCTCCCAGGGCGTTTTTTAATCACTGTGTATGTTCGGGTGACACCGATAATTGATAATTTGTTTTATCAAGTTTGAGTTGACGTTGCTAGTTTTTTTAGCTCCTGTCCTCTGGGGCTTAGATCAGATTTGAGGATCTGTTTGGGAAGTATTTTTCTTTTCAAATAACAGCATGTAAATCAAAGTTTGTGTTACTTTGGGTTCTAGACCTTTGCCCTACATTGTATGTGAGCCTATGCTGCCACAGGTTGGCACCCGCTCTTATAACAGTAGGCCCTTTGCTTTAAAAGTAGGCCTCCGTTTTGAGTATTTGGTGACTTGTACTCTCCAGTCGGGGGTCTGTGTCACTGGGTGCATCACCTGTTGGATTGCATATTCAGGGTAGTTAGTGCCAATTTGTTGAGGAAAGTTGGTATCTATTAGCTCCCTTTTTTAATGATCTGGTTGTTTTTACTATACTGTTTAAACTGATCATAGTGTGCTCACATATTCTCACAGGTTTACACTGCCACAGGCCATGCCACCTGTCTGTTTGAGGTAGTAGGCTTATATTAGCCTCCCTTGGACCATGTTGGCTTTGTTTGGTTCCCTTTAGTCAAAACATATACTTTAGGTACATTGCCTGTTGGAATGTGTGGTCTAGCGCAGGTCGCAGTTAGCTTCCCTTAGCTTTTTTGGGTTACAGCTGGTTTCCTGTAGCTTGGTTCCCTTTAATTCACAAGCTGTAGCCATGTGTTATTGAATTGGCTGGCCCCTTCAGGCCTCCTTTTTAGTTTACGTTTGGCACAATTTGTGTTTTAATCTGTGAGAAGGTTGATCGCCACCTGTTACTGGAATGGAGGCCCCTTTAGGCCTCCTTTTTCTAGTCGACTTGTTGGCAGGATGGCCGGGAAACCATGTCACCATCAGCCACGCCCCATCGCTGACGGATAGGCCCTAACAGGCCTGTTCGCGATGTTTGGCAGTGCTCTTCATGTGTTATTCATGAGATTTTTAATACATGGCCTCTGGGTGGTATGGTTATGGTAGCCACTTGCTGATGCCACATGTTTACTAAGGTAGGCCTACTTCGGCCTCCGGTGTAATATGTGGAGTTCAGTTATGTACTCCTCTCGCTGTGAGGGTGACGAGGTGCTTTCGGTTCCCTGGCCACATTCCCTTGAAGGGACCACTTTTTCTTCTGGAAAAGTTGGTTCCAGACGCTTTAGCACCTTCTGTGTGCAGGCAGACGTTACAGATCTCTGTGCACTAGAACATCTAGGCATAAGAACAGTTTTTTCCCCAACGCTATCTCCAGCTTAAACAGCTAACATAGCAATCACCCCTGTTTTAGTATTCACTTTTAGTACTTGAGAGTAAAAATTAGTTGTGTGTATATATATATATATATATATATATACACACATATATATACACATTCTATTCATCCTGCTGTATATACACAATACAAATATATATGTCTTCTGTTCCAGATGTATGTAAATGTTATTGTTGTGTCTGGCCACTTAATTGCTCTTCATCACTCTGTTGTTCAGTGATGGATTGAATAATGTCACTTCCAGTAATGATCAACCTGAAATGCTTCCAGACCCAAGTCCCTGCCAGAAATCTCAGAATATCAACACATACATTACTTTTATAAGCAGACACATCCTCTTACTTGATTTCGATATGACACAGCTAAACAACTGGGGATATTTCCTACAAACAATGGGACTTTGTGACAGAACTAAGGAACAATCTTTCCTCCATATAGAGGACACCTATAAAATTACAAGAATCTGCAATGAAAAAGGCACCAGACACTCAGCTAACATGTGCCTCAGTACAGAAAAGTTCATAGTGTATGTTGTTCAGAGCACTTTGAGAAACGGACAATGTGATTTTCGAATTCAGATTGAGAACTCTTATGTGATAGTTGCTTGTGATGTCATTCATTACGCTTGTTTGCCTGTTCACTATGAAGGACAAAATGGCACAGAACCATCCAAACACGGTCTGATCTGCAAACGCTAAAAAGGGTTTGAAGCACTAAGTTCGACTTCAGAAGCAAGTTAGTCCTACCTCATCTCTGTAGGACATCTCACAAAATCACCATTAGTTGAATTCAAACCAGTTCATAAGCTTCGCACCTATTATCTAACAGTACCACTGAGACGTTAGAAAGGGGATGTATCATTGAAAATATAGGGAAGGCTAACATTATGTAATTGTTAAATGTGAGGACAATCTAGCTCACAATGAACACATCGAAAACAACAGACGTCTGTTATTATTATCTGTATATTGCGATGCAGAAGCTATTTTCTGTGAATGTGCGAGACTTCCATTTCATTAGCCACTGTATGGTAAATAATTAGAAGAACAACAAGGTATGGTACACGTTAGAACTGTTTATGATTATGATAATGAGTTAAAATAATATGATAAAAAATACCAGTTTGTAATTGTAGCCGTTTTGTACAGGTAAAATAATGACGAATGACACCAGAAGCCTGGCACATTCAAGTGAAAAATAAGGTGGATATAGCATGATTTTTTGGGGGTGAGTGCGGAGGAATGCGCCACCTCACCTACTCATGTAATGGCTGCCGCGCTAGAACGCACTCATGAAATGGCAGCCACAACAACAACACCAAGTCAAGTCTCCGCTGATCGCCCAAAGCCATGGCACATCTCCGCTGATCGCCCAGAGCCACGTCACGCCATTCTGCACTCCAGCCCGTGAGTCCGCTCCAGCCCGTGAGTCCACCCCAGAGGCCGCTGTAGGCCCGGAGGCCCATGTAGGCCCATTCTTGTGCCACCCAAGCTCCTTGCCCTGCTGGCGCCACCCAAGCTCCCTGCCCACGAGGTTGGGCATATACCTGTGGGTGGGGAACTTGTGGGTGGGTCTCCCAAACTGCCATGGCTGCCTGACGCGTCTAACCTGCCTTGGCATCCCAAGGCTCCCGAACTGCCATGGCTGCCTAATGCTCCTGACCTGCCTTGGCATCTCAAGGCTCCCGAACTGCCCAAGGCATCTGACCCACCGTGGCTGCCCATGGCACCATGGCTGCCCATGGCACCGTGGCTGCCCGAGGCTCCCGACCCGCCGTGGTGCCTAGAGTTCCTGGACCTGCCCTGGAGACCCCCTTACCCATCTGTACATCCACCCTCACCTGCCAGTAGGTCTCCAGTAGTCAGGAATGAAAGCATAACCGTTTCAGCACCATTAACATTAATGAAAAGACGAAGCATGGCAAGACAACGTAGGTGAAAAAATGCAGATTTAGTGACAGAATTAACATGAGCCTTAAAGCTGAGAGAGGAAACAAAAATAACACCAAGATTTTTAACAGTACTGGATGGTTTCATGAGAGTACCAGCAATATCACAGGCAGAGTCAGAGTCATTGGAAAATTTGTTAGTATGAGATGGGGTTCCAGTAATAATGATTTCCGTCTTGTCCATGTTTAATTTCAGAAAATAGGAGTTGAGCCATTATTTTATTTCATTCACACATGTGGCAATTTTATCAATTTGAGAAACTAGAGCAGACATACATTTGGTATATATTTGGATGTCATCAGCGTAGATATGATAATTAAAGCCATGACGATGTAAGATCTGACCCAGAGGTAGTATGTAAATGATGAATAGCAATGGACCAAGAACAGATCCCTGAGGGACACCTTGCTTCAAGGGAACAGTCGGAGATCAAATCTTGCATTGAAATGTAAAATTGTCTATCAGAGAGATAAGGCCCTTTCACACAGGACTATGAAATGCGCTATGAAACCCATTTATTTCAATGGCTTGTGCCATGTGAGGACGGTTTGTTGCTGCGTCGACCAAAGTGCACACACAGCAGAGCGCAGCTTGCGCGCACGCCGCGGTCAAAGTTCAAAATGGTTAAACTTTTGGCACTGCGCTCTGTGACAATTACCCGCGCGACCAATAGCAAAATGGATGAACAGCTATTGTCTGTGTTGGAATTTCCAGAGCTATACGATACAAGTTTGCTGGTCGTATAGAGACATCGGGAGAAAAGCTGTGTCATGGAGACATGACAGACACTGTCAAGAGCTGCTCTCTTTCTTCTTCTTACAAGCAGGGCTAGTGCTATTGCTCGCTTCTTAGCACGGGACATATACTTTGCTACTGACCGAAAGGTGGAACAACAATCAAATGACTAGATGTATAGAACTCCTGCTACAAGTTTGGAAAGCTCTGCCTACTCTGGCCAGCGTAGCGCAAATCGCTTTGTATCTGAAGCGCTGCGCTGAAGCGCTGCGCTGAACCCAGCGGCAAGCGCAGCGCATACCGCATCCTGTGTGAAAGCCCCAATAGGAGGAAAGCCAAGAAAGATCAACACCAGAAATATCCACATCTTAGAGGCATGAAATAAATAATCATGACAGACAGTATCAAAGGTGGAACTAAGGTTGAGGAACAGAAGTATTGAGAGAAAGCCAAAGTCAGCAGTGAGTAGTAGGTCATTCACCACCTTTACAAGGGCAGTTCCGATACTAAGAAATGGGTGAAAACCAGATCGAAAGGGATCAAAGAGCTTATTTTCAACTAGAAAAGACTGAAGCTGAGAGGCAACAGTTTTTTACCAATAATTTGGCAATAAATGGTAGATTTGAAATTGGACGATAATTAGATAGAACTGAGGGGGTCGAGGTTGGGTTTCTTGAGAACTGGGGTAACTGTGGCAGTTTAGAGTGGCAGAGGGAATGAAGCAGTGGTAAGAGATGTATTAACGAAGTAAGAAATAGGTGTAGAGATGACAGAATGGCATAATTTCAGGAGAGAAGTAGGGGCAGGGTCAAGTCACCAGGATGAAGAGTTGGATTTCAAGATTAACTCAGAGACCAAAGATGAATTAGTCAAATCTCATCAGAAAAACACTGGTGGATGGATGATATCCCTATTATTTGTAACAAGCTGACCTCAAGTAACTGTTATCTTAGCAAGTTAGAAAAACATAAGCTGGATGTATAAACTAATGCCAAGGTCTCTAGAACGAGGTTTAAGTTTATACATATATATATATATATATATATATTCTTTGCATGAAGATGGAGTGGATGTGTTGCAGTTTAAATCAAATTAAGGCCTCCAAATCTGATGTTGCTGAACATTTGTATTCATTCACCAAGGATCAAAGTGAGGATCAAATCAAAGTGTGGCACATCTTCTTCCACACCGGCAGTTAGAGAGGGGCCCAGTTGTAAACTGGTCCCTGAAATGCCATCTTAACTGTTGCTCACGACATATATATATATATATATATATATATATACTTGCATGTGTGAGAACATTTTTGGATTTACATGTATGAGAACATTTGCCATTCTCACGCTGGTTTTACCACTATGGTCTATGGTTTCATACATATGTAGTAGGTAGTGTTGTAGTCAAGACCACCTAATCCAAGACCAAGACTTTGAGGGTTTGAGACCAAGACAAGACCAAGACCAGACTAGCACTCCTCAAATTCATCTTAAAAAGATCCACATTTATTGCCTGAGAAATATCTTATTTTTAATTACAATTAGACTCATTTATAGTAATCTATAATAATAGCTGTTACCAATCAAATGAAATCACTAACAACAAAATTCATCTTTACACTGCAGAGGTGGAACAGAAGATAGATCTGAATTGGTACAATTACAAATGCATAAATAATGTTGAGATTACAGTTTTTCTCAATTTCTAACACACAATTCATGAAACAAGTCACCATTTCCTTCCCAGTGAACACCAGTGAGATCAGTTCATAAAACTGTAACACAAAACCTCTTATTGGGATTCAATATGTTGGCAGCTCAGTGTCTATTACAGTATACAACAAAACTGATAGAGTGCAGATAGAGTAAAATGCAACAATGAGCTTGAGGAAAAAATATTATTTTCATTTATTTATATTTGATATATATAAAATATATTTTCATTTCACTACTGTAAAGTGATCTATTGAGAAGAAAAGTTCAAAAAGCACAGAACTAAATATGTACAGTATGTGCATAGTACAGTATACTGTCAATTACAGTCATACATAAATAAAGAAATAAATTTGCCATCCTCTGCACCTTCGGCCAAATTTCATTACAGTATAGAGTACTATAGCAGTTTCTTGGTCTTCTGACAAAAGACTTTCTCTACCTTCCCTAAGCAGTCGTGTCTCAGTTCTGGAAAATTACAGTACATGTATAAGCTACAAATAAATTTGACATTTGAGGGTGTTACAGTTTACTGGATACAGAATAGTAACAGTACTTTATATGGGAAAAAATTTCACTGTGTACTGTAATTATACTAAATGTGTAAGTAGTATAAAACCCTGTCAATGATTCTAGGATGCAATTTCTAAAGCACAATCACCTGTGCTCCTGTTTATATTATTCCGACATTCTGATTGATGTGTCATCAGTTTGGCTACTGAATGTTTAATTCAATTCAATTCACATTTATTTTTCATAGTGCTTTTCACGATACATATCGTTTCAAAGCAGCTGTACAGAGAGTGCATGTCAACATTACAATTTAGAGAATGCAGTTAGCTAATAATGTAATAATTTTGGCAATTTATTTACAATCACTGTTAGCAATTTAACTGAAGGTAGAAGCAATGAGCTCCTGGAAAAATAAATTATATATTAACATATTATATATAGAAATTTGGGAATGTGCGTGTTGATCCAGATGCGTCTTCTGAAGTCCTTGCAGGAGTTGGCACTGTCTCTTCAAAGGTGTTGGTCATCTGAGGCTGGATCCAAACTGAAGCTGATGTACTCTCTAGTCATCTCGGGACGGGCGTCCCGAGGTAAAACGGAAAAGCAAATGGCAAAGCAAATGGAGAATAATTAGCGCAGCTGCTGTTCATCACATTAAGCAAAGATAGTCATGTGCAATTGATCTGATATGAGATGCATTATGTGAATGCTTGGCTAAAGAGATGCGTCTTTAATCTAGATTTAAACTGGGTGAGCGAGTCTGAGTGGCGAACATTATCAGGAAGGCTATTCCAGAGTTTAGGAGCCAAATGTGAAAACGCTCTCCCTTCTTTAGAGGACTTAGATATCCTAGGTACAACCAGAAGTCCAGAGTTTTGTGATCTTAAAGAGCGTGAAGGATTGTAGGGCGATAGAAGATCGGTTAAGTACACAGGACCTAAACCATTTAGAGCCTTATAGGTCATTAGCAGTATTTTATAATGTATTTAGGTTGGTTCAGTAAGGTTTAATAATGGACTTGAACAAAATTAGCTAATTCGCCATTACAATAATAGGTTACCATAATAGGTTACCATTTTTTATTCACCATTCCATGCACATTTTCACACAAGTTAAAGTGTACATGGTAAAGTTAAGCAGCAGCAAAATGTACATGTTATAGTGATTTCATTACACAAAAGGACACTGGTCTCCTGTTAGATGGTAAAGTGTGACACCTGTTTGGTTGCCTTTATATTTACAATGTTTTGTATTCTGATGTCCAATAGAGGGGCCACAGGATAAGAAATCTTTCATGCGTATTCTCTTCTACTCTTCTATATCGGTTAAAATGATAAATTAATACATTCTTCAAGTGCTTTACACAAATTAGGATTGTTTACCATCTAAATACTCAGTATTGTTCGGGGGAATGCACATTTAAATGTTTTAAAGATTAATTTATACAACAGGTAAGTTAATCTCTGCTGTCAGAAAGTCATAGGAACCAAAGCTGTTTTCCATACGTTCTCATTTCAGTGTTGCACACAGGAAGACAGAATGCATTTACCTACGGTGCATTCCAAACAGGATATATCACCCTCCGAAGGGCACTTCGGAGTGAAAACAATCATGGCCACCATATTTAAAGGTCATTCCAAACCGAAGTGCTTTAAAACAGGCCACTTCATAGGGCTCTTCGGAATGAAGGATTTCAAAGGGTACAACTGATGGACACTTCGGGCCCCCATGATCCTTTGCACAGGGAAGTTGTTTGACATCACAGAATAGGTACAGGAGGTTAGGAGTTCGATTTTACCTATAAATGTATATATGGTATTTTTCTATACTACTGCAATATTTATACGAGTTAGATTTGGTACATTATTATGGCAAAAATGACATTGTACTTCAACAAAAATACTTTACAGCTCCCTTTATCAGTCCATTCAAATGTTTCAAATACATAGACACAATATACATTAGATTTAAAGTAAAAGGCCAGCAGTAGCTTATAATGTTACTACAGTAAATGAATGCGTATTAATACAAAGAGTAAACCAGGGAAAAAAGATGAAGGCACCTCCCTTATTGTCTCGTTAAGATGGCGCTGAAGTGCGTTCCAAAAAAAGAGTTTTTTTGACCCCTACACCCTTTATCCCTTCGAAGCTCTCACTCCGGAGGGTAAACCCTTTGAAGGGATTAGAGCATAGGGATGAGCCCTTCCGAATGGAACGCAGGGCTAGTTAGGAGTAACAAGATGGCAGCAAAGAAGAGGAGACACGCTTTCCAATGAAGATATGATGTATTGGAGTTATATGACATGGAGTTGATAAAATGATATAAACTTGATTGTCAGTTCTTTTTGTAACTGACCTAATAAGAAATGTAATAACTTTAAATAAATGTAATAAATATTACTTAAACAATAATTAATGTTTAATGCATTTTAATACATTTAAAGGTGCTGTATGCGATTTCTCAAATTCATTGTTAAACACTGTTGAAATTTGAAATCAACCCAAACAAACCCACCCCTCTCTTCATTGTGCCGCCTCCAAAACTCACACTCCAATACTAACCACCCTGCTCCGAGTCGGTCTCGAATCCCAGCCAAATCGTTGCTAGCATGCAAGTCAAATGCACTACCAATGACGCTAAACACCTTATTCTCTAGCAGGCGTCAGTGTGCAGTGGTTTAACAGCAAAACTCTCACTATATGGCCTCTGTTACACATGTAATACGAGAGCGGATGTCTGTTTATCACAGCTTATGCGCAACAAAATGCTTCACAAAAAATAAAGCGCAGTTGATGAACGAACAACAAGGAAGCACAAAAAATGAATGTACAGTACACGAGAGTAAATACAAACAAGAGTTTCTTGTTTGGTCCAGACAATCAAAACCGTGTTACCCACATAAGGAATCAAAGCAGCCTCCGCATCTGTTTTCAGGCCTTCCTGCTTAGCTCTCTCCAGCGCTGGAAAGCTTTTCTAATATTTTTTTTGGTGACTGTAAGAATGCAGCAGTGCACCGGTGATGACTTGAACCCATCAGTCCACAGTAAGCAGGCTCTTATAGTACTATAGTAACTTACCACACCAAACATAATGGCCAAAATTGATGTGCAAAGGTTTGTATTTTTTTTTTTTTTTTAATGACCCTACAATTTTGCTTATTTAAATGTTTTAAAATTATGACATTGACTACAACATAATCAGTTTTTAATATTTCATTGGTCCTCTCTTGTTTTTGCATGTGTTCATAATTTCTTTGCATGACAGCCTGGCCAAAAATAATTTGAAATAATTTCATTATCACACATGAAACAATTGACTCTTTTAATACATTTTTAAAAATATTTGAATTAAGGTTGAAGATGTCAATTTTCATATGGCTGTACATCTGTTACAATCGTACTGGTATTAAGCACACGAACGAGGAGATAGAGCTAATGGAGTCTTTACTAGAAAATCCGATAGGAGAATACAGGAACATAAACCAGCATAAACACGAACAGTCAAAAGTCCAAACGATACCCGAAAACATGATCAACAGAAACTGGAACTTAAATACACTGATGATAGAACTCAAATGACGAACAGCTGAGATGAATGTGATTAATGTCCATGGTGACAGATTGTGGCGGGAAACTAGAACAAAGGAACACGTGACAGATGAAAAACACAAACAGAAAGTCCATGTGAATGTAACAATACGCCCCCTCCCGGAAAGGCGCGTCCTCGCGCCGTAGAGAGAGGGAAAGATGAAGATGAGATGCTGAAGATGATGTAGGAGGCGGACGGCTAACCGGGAGAAGGCGGAGGAACAGAGTCCAGGGTGGTGCAGGAGGTGGTGAAGTCCGGGAGGTGGCCTTGAACAGGGGCTGCAGGCTGTTGTGCCAGGCACCAGCCAGGGTAGTGCCCCACGGCGGCGTTGATGGAGGGAGGAGCCATGGGAGAGAGTCAGGGCGATGGATGGAGGCAGCTCGAGGCCACTCGAAGCTGGAGGCGGAGCTTCGGGCTCCTCGTGCGGATCCCGGCAGGCCCGAGATGGTACCATGCTACTGAGAGGAGGTGGTATCGAGGGACTGGAGGGAGACAGAGATGATTGGGTGGCACTGATGGCTGTGGACTGGGAAACAGGATGAAGTTCAATGCAGACATCCAAGATAAGTGGCGAGTCACAGAAATGTTGGTGAGATGGTGGGAGAGAAACGCTGGACGGAACCAGCGGGGAGACAGGCAGTTTAGGGCTGGACGGAACCAGCGGGGAGACAGGCAGTTCAGGGCTGGACGGAACCAGCGGGAATGAAAACAGTATAGGGACAAGACAGGTTTCCTCTCCACACCTTAAGTCCAGCAGTGTCTCAGCGAACTCACTCTCAGTAGCGGGGGGGTGGGCGGGTCTCATTTCCGGACCCTCGAGGTCCACCAACACTCCCTTGGCGATGGAAGACTCGGCTGGCTCACACACCTGGACTGGTACACGCTGCTCGGGCTCCGTGGCGATGTGACCCCGATCGCTCTTGTGGGCGCGGGCGGCTTAATCGCGGCGGTCTCCATCGTACTACTTGCGGTGGGCTCAGGTCGAAAATCCTCGCCGTCTGGGTGGTTCTGGCTGGGCACTGGCTGGGGAGTGGGGCTGGCGGCAACCTCGACAGTGAAAGGTGATCCGCAGGATGCCAGCACCCACTCCACATAGGACTCGAAGCTCCCTCGAGGACCCTCCCCGGACAACTGTGCACGAGTGGTGGAGTTGAGTCCAAAGTACAAGAACGTGCACAGGCAGTAGTCCAGGAAGGTGGTCTGATGTGCGAGATCCAAAAACAGTTCTAAATGTCTCTCGAGGGAGCTTTCTCCCTGCTCAAGGCACATGAGTTTCACAGCTGGGAACATAGTGCAAGCAGGAGTGAGAAACGGAAAAAAAAGACTGAACACGAAAACCAAAAAGAAAATACTAAGTAAAAAAAACGTCGCTTACAGTCTTCGGTCGGGTATTCTGTTACAATCATACTGGTATTAAGCACACGAACGAGGAGATAGAGCTAATGGAGTCTTTACTAGAAAATCAGATAGGAGAATACAGGAACAGACAGGAACATAAACCAGCATAAACACGAACAGTCAAAAGTCCAAACGATACCCGAAAACATGATCAACAGAAACTGGAACTTAAATACACTGATGATAGAACTCAAATGACGAACAGCTGAGATGAATGTGATTAATGTTCATGGTGACAGATTGTGGTGGGAAACTAGAACAAAGGAACACGTGACAGATGAAAACACAAACAGAAAGTCCATGTGAATGTAACAACATCACATTTGGCCACTAATCTATGGCAGTTCATTGACGTTCTAACTGACCATCAAACTACTTTTATGTTGATAGTGGGCTTCCCTGGAGTTGTTGGAGTCATTGATGAACTCGTGTTCACATCATTGCTCTAGCTGTAAATGAGGAGACATATATCAATAGAAGAAGATTCCACACCATCAATACCAATTTGTGATAATTTTGGACAATGCAAAGCTATTTAAAAAAAAAAAATAAAAAATTATAATAACATTAAATGATTGGTGTTTAGCTGCTGTGACTTCACCCTTGCAGGCTTGGTACTGGCTGATTCAGAGGTTGAGGGCGGCCATTTTGAGTTGACATCATTGTAGTCCTTAGTTCACAACACTTAAGTCAGCACTTAAGAATAAGTCTTATACTTTACTAAAAGTTGCTTTTAGCTTCTTTATAAAAGTCTCCTACTCTTTACTAAGAATTTTTTTGACGTTTTATACATATGGGCCCAGATGGCAGTAGAAGGCCACTAATATAGTTCAAGGTTTTGTCATTTAAAATCCCTTTTAAACTATATAAATCCTTATAATATCATTACAAATCACATTTTGTAAAGGTTGACCACTTAATTTGTTCATTTGACGTATGTTTTTTGCAATAATATATAAAATTACAATTACACTGAGACCTGAAAATTATGATTTTTTTTAAGGGGAACCTAGAATAAGCATTTTCTTACCTATCATTGATTTTGAATATACATATCTGCAACACAATGTGTGTAAGCATGTTTAATTAATGGAATTAACATAGAAAATGTAATTTTTTGTTCTGACACAGAATGAAAGTGAGCCAATAAATGGTGTGTGTGTGTGTGCATGTGTGTAAGTATGCGTATTATTGTTTAAGCCTTTTCTTTCTCTGTGTTTGATTTAGCATATATCATAGCTGTTCCTCTGTGATTTAAGTGGTTACATGCATACTAAATAAAGCTTAATACCTTTTTATGCATATGTGCTTAAAGGCCTTAAGTGCTTGAACCCCGGTAAATGCTGCTTGCAGCTCTAATTATACTATGTGTTTGTGTTTTCTGAATGAAAATATGGTGAAACCACTGTAAAATAAGGGCATTTTTGTGTAGAGTTTTGCAGAAATCATTAAGAAAAATTGGAATGTGTGTGAAAACAAGTGAAACCAGTTTATAGTTTTGAGAAATGTGTCTTTGTTTTGAGAAATGAATCAGTGTTAGCAGTCGAGAAAAACTGTAATGTTTTAAAATTAAAATTTTGTTTATTGAACATTTGTAAAAATAAATAAATAAATAAATAAAATCAATATCACATTTGCAACTGTGTATTTGTGAAAACAGCCCTCTTTCATGTGATATTGCTTAATTATATCATGCGTTATAATAATATAATTATTAGGATCTTATACAAGTACTTCTTTGCAATCATATCTTGAATTTTGTGGACATTTGTATTAATTCTGGTGAAATTTTTGACACAATCCCTTGTTGATTTCTGACCCGGCACAACAGTAACAAAATAAATGAAATTAGAAATACGTTATCGACTGCATTTGAAACAAAGTTTTACATCCAATCAAATTAATGATGTTAACAAAGAAATCAGACAATGCAACGGCAATTTAGCAATATCCCCGCAGTTGTGGTCTTCAAATAAAATCCTGAGTCCTTTTAGTCTAAGACCAAGACAAGACCAAGACCTTCGAAAGAAAGAGTAGGTTATGCTTGTTTTTGTTTGTTTGTTTTTATGCCTTTCTCACGCTGGTTTTTACCACTGTGGTTTGCTTAATGCCATTGCTCAATAGCAAATGTGTTTGTGGTGCATTTCCAAGAAACAAGGTGCAAATTCCTTTTTTTTTAGCCTAATAAATATCAGAGTCCAGTAAGCGTCTCGGACACAGCTGATGCTTTCTGAACTCCAAATCCGACTCTACAAGACTCTTTCATTAACAGGAACTCAAGAATGGCACAAAGGTAAATCTGCATATTCTTCAAATGAAGAAAAAACGACTTAAATCAAAGCCATATGAATCCATAAATCGTCTCATGCATGAATTTATTATTAATGAACTTCTCATTATTATTGTAGAAGTTGTTAATTAGCTGGTGTCTATTATTGTATTAACTATTTCAACTATCTGTAAAGCTCTAAACATCTGTCCCTCATATGTCTTCAAGATGAGATTGGCAGTTGTCCTTATGCTCTTCGTAACTCTGGTGTTCAGTGATGGATGGGATTATGACACATTCAGCTATGATAAACCAGAAATGTTTCCAGATGAACCCTGCCAGAAATCTATGAAAAACAATGCATACGACATTTTTAAACGACGACATATTCTCCAATATGATTTCGACACAAACAGTAAAGAGGCTTGGGCAAATTACCTGACAAAAATGGATCTTTGTGGCAGAACACGTTTACAATCCTTCCTACGTTACGGTGATACCTATGGAATTATAGGAATCTGCAATAATCATGGCACCATAATGGAAAACAACATATGCATCAGTGATGAAAAGTTCAATGTGTTCATTGTTCAAAGTTCTGTAACTAAAGGAAAGTGTAAGGTTAGCCTGTCTAAAGACCAGTATTATGTGACTGTTGCTTGTGATGTCATTAACAACCACTGTTTGCCTGTTCACTATGACGGACAAAAGAAGGACCGACCACCCAAACCTGGTCAGAAGTGCAAACCTAAATTAAGCATTAAACAATAAAAAATTTGCAATGCATGTTTAATCTGGATATAATTCCTGAAGCTTCTCAATAAAAGCTTTCTTTGCAGAGCACAGTTTGGTTTTAAAAAGTGGCATGACCAAATGTATAGCTTTAATCCAATGTAATTTGTTTCAAATAAAAGCATCTGCCAAATGTATCTTCTTTTGTGAAATCATCTGATTATTTTTAAGTCAAGATACAATACTTCCCCTTTTGATTGATTACATTATTTTTTAAATTTACTGTAAATCATGACAGTGGAGCTTATTTGAGCTTATTCCTTTAACAAAATAATTTTTAAAAAAGTAAATTTTATTAATGAAAAAAACCACTAACACAATTGCACGACAATTCCTAACCATTTCGTGTTTTGGCGAATTGGTGGTGTTTCATTCTATCCTCTATTATAAATAGAATGGATGCCAATCTAGTTGCGTACACTTAACTTTATTGAACACAACAAATCCGGCCTTTGCTATTTTTTTTTTTTTTTTCAAAGTAACTGGTAACACTTTAGAATAATGGTCCAGCATTAATAAGTAACTATGCAGGAAGTAATGCAGGACTAATGAGTAGTACTACATTAACACTTCAGCTACTACTATTAACTAATATAGAAACAAGCTTAACTAATCAGTAAGTAATATAAAATTTAGAAGATAGTTCCTTATTAGCTAATCAATAATTACCTATTGAGATTACCATCATTAATAACTATTAACTAACGGACAAATTGTAAAGAACATTATCGTGTGTCTGAGATGTAATCAGTCATCATTTTTACTCTGAATATAGTCATAAAATGCATCATTAATTACTCAAGTGTTACCTAGTCACTATGCAGGAACTACTGGTGATCAGGACCGTAAAACATCTTTTTCACTTTAAAATAATGGTCCAGATCACTAGTAGTTCTTGAAGAATGACTAGGTACTTGAGTAATTAGTGATGCATTTTATGACCACGTTGAGAGTAAAAAAGGACAATCTTCAAGAACTACTAGTGATAGGGACCATTATTTTAAAGTGAAAAAGATGTTTTTTAAAATAATGGTCCTGATCAAGTCAAATCAAGTCACCTTTATTTATATAGCACTTTTTACAATGCAGATTGTGTCAAAGCAGTTTTACATTGATAACTGGTACATTATTTTGGCTGCACAGCAGCTCTTAAAGAATAGTGTCAATGCAGGTAGATCAAAGCACTGTTGAATATCAAATATCAATTGTCAAGTGTCCCCAACTAAGCAAGCCAAAGGCGACAGTGGCAAGGAACCCAAACTCCAACAGGTGACATCAGGTGACAAACAGGTGTTAAAATGAAGAAGAAAAAAAAAAAACCTTGGGAGAAACCAGGCTTAGTCGGGGGGCCAGTTCTCCTCTGGCAAACAGTGCTTTGTTACGACTCAGGTTGCTATCATAATTCAGATAGGATCGCAACATTCAAAGTATTTATTCCAGTTCAATCCAGTTGAGGATCGTATTCATCACGCCGGTATGGACGGTTGTTGAGGAGCTGCGCCACTGGTTGTCATGTTGATGAGGCCTTCACAATGGATGATCTAGTTGACTCAATCTCTGCTGATACTTCAGGGCTGTGTTGTGGTCGTGTCAAGGCGCAGGTCATTGGTCTCACCTGGATACGGCCTGGATCCGGTTGACTACGGTAAACCTTGGGATAAACAGAAAGACTAATATTAGCATAGATGCCATTCTTCTTCTGATGTAACAAGTACATCTGGTGTTATAGGAAGTGTTCCCGGTTCCGGCTGACCTAATGTATGCAGCCTAATAATCCTTTAACGGATTTGAAAAAATAAATTGATAATGTGTTATGTGTATGCCAGGTTAAAGAGATGTGTTTTTAGTTTAGATTTAAACTGACATAGTGTGTCTGCTTCCCGAACAATGCTAGGAAGATTGTTCCAGAGTTTAGGTGCCAAATAGGAGAAGGATCTACCACCTTCGGTTGATTTTGATATTCTAGGTATTATCAGCTGGCCTGAATTCTGAGATCGCAGTAGATGTGAAGGACTATAATGCGTTAAGAGCTCGCTCAGGTACTGGGGAGCTAAACCATTTAGTGCTATGTAAGTAATTGGCAAGATTTTAAAATCTATACGATGTTTTAACAGGAAGCCAATGCAGTGTTGACAGAATTGGGCTAATATGGTCATACTTCCTATTTCTAGTAAGAACTCCAGCTGCATTTTGTACGAGCTGTAGTTTATTTATCAGGCAAGCGGAACAACCACCCAGTAATTTAGCCTTGAGGTCATTAACGCATGAACTAACTGTTCTGCATTTTTCATTGAGAGCATACAGTATGTCGTAGTTTAGATATGTTTTTAAGTTGGAAGTATGCGGTTTTACTGATGCTAGAAACATGGCCTTCAAATGAAAGATTGGTATCAGCTGACATCGCACGACCCACTGACCGCGCCGTAACCTTTGTCGCACGAAGCGCAAGGTCCGTTGCAGCACGAAGTTCCTGGAGAACTTGTGGGTCATGGCCACCCTCGTGCAGGTCCTTCAGTGCCTTGGCCTGATGGACCTGCAACAACGCCATAGCGTGTAAGGCGGAAGCGGCCTCCCCGCAGGCCTGGTAAGCCCTGCCGGTAAGATCCGACGAGTGCTTACAGGCCCGGGAAGGGAGAGACGGCTCCCCCCGCCAGGTGAAGTTAGGGCACAGTTGCATAGCAACGGCCCGTTCCACAGGGGGGATGCGCGTATAACCCTTTGCCGCACCGCCATCAAGGGTGGTGAGGGAGGAGGACCCACTGGAATGGTTTCAGGCAGTAAAAGGTGCCGTCCATGTACCGGTGAGTTCTTCATGCACCTCCGGGAAGAAAGGAACCGGGGTGGGTGGCTGAGAACCAGCACGCGCCACCCCGAGATACCAATCGTCCAACCTCGAGGGCTCGGGACACGAGCCTGACCCTGTTGGCGGCCCGGGAAAGCATAGCCATCATTTCCAGATCCGAATCGGGCACAGCTATCGTTCCCGAAGGAGGCAACTGCACCGACTTGTCATCTCCAGAAAAATCTGGCTCACCCTCCGATGCAGCTATCGACATCCGGTCATCAGGGGGAGCTCAGAAGGATATGGATGGTGCACACCTTTGAGATGGCCCACCGCGTTCTCCCGGCAGCTCTACTGGCTGCGGGGTGCAGGAGGAGTGAGGGTTCCTAGGGGGTTGGTTCCCCGAAGGAAGCACGCTCACCGTAATCCTCAGATCACCAGTTCCGCTACCCAAAGCAACCCTCTGAGGAGGATTGGAACGAGGCAGCGGCACTGGGACTCCGCCCCTTTGCAGGAACTGGAGTCTCGACCGCAACTCCGAGATGGTCATCTTCCCACAATGGGTACATGACTCATCCACGAACGCTGCCTCAGCGTGCTTTAAGCCCAGACACGTGATGCAGCGATCGTGACCATCCCTTGGTGCCAGGTAACGACCGCATCCAGAAACACACAAGTAGAATGTCATCTTTAAAAAGATGCAAGCTCTACTTGTGTAAGCTCTTTCAGGGACTTGCTCTTTAAAAGTGCTGAAGCATGCAGGGGAACGGCCGCAGCAACACAGACAGGGATTGTGTGCAGCCTGTCATGTGCTCTCCTCCCTTAGAAGCTGGTCTTTTTACCGGCCGTAAAAACGGCTTTTTAGCGCTCAAAAAAACGTACTGTTACCGGCCGTAAGAACAGCCTTTTTAAGCTGAAAAAAAAGAAAGAGAGGACTTCGTCCCCGCTGCCGTGCTGTACGCCCGCACTATAAGGAGAAGTTTGTAGAGCTGACTCGTCTTCCAACACTTGCTTACAGAGAGACAGGAACATCCGTTCGGCTCCGAAGTGAAAAGCTGAAGATGCAACGCACCTGCTGCTCATTATATACCCGCGCTGCGAGGCGAGCAGCTGCTGCATATGATTGCATGCCAATGTGAATTGGCTCGTTTTAGTTACACTCAAAGCAGATTGGCCTCTCTAGCGAGATTCCTATTCGTCGGTCTGTCCGACGTACGTCGAACGTGACCGACTGAATGGGAACTATAGTTTAATATAACACATTTCTTATTTAAATATCTGCGATATCAGCAAGTGGTGTTTTGTGTGGCGACAAAAGCTTATAAGTGGGATGATTTGACAATGCCGTACTGACTCAGAAATTCTGAAGACGGCGCGGTTTGACCAATCAGATGAAAGGGGCGTTTCAGCGCCGCCCACATTTGCGAATGAAATATCAAAGCCATAAACCGATTTGTAAATCTGGATTTTGTCTGTGAGGGAAGATGTCAGATTGAAGAGCTGCAGAAGAAACACAAGCTGTTCAAGTCATTTTCGGCTACATTTTGTTATTAATCAGCAGCATCATATACAGCTGACAGACCTTCTGGACAGCCCAGTCCATCCAGACTTGTGCGTTTGTGTCCTTGTTGATCAGCACAAGCCCTTCCATGGCTTCAGGGTTTAACAACTGTATGTGAGAGAGAAGAGAGCGGATGGAAAGCTGCGTTCAGTGAATGTAAAGATGCTGCATGATGGGCATATTTCAGTTCAAAACTGGCATAAAGAAGGCCAAAATCAAAGGCATCAGAACATGTTTCTTTTGGAAACAAGGAAATGCTATAATGCATTGGTTGATTTTATTTTTAGTGTTTCTAATTTAACCAGTCTGCAAATTGAAATAAAATTCAAGGTCTGTGGTGTTGTTGTTCCTTGTTTTTTTGACCAGCAGAGGGCTTCATTCAGTCTTTGAGTGTCTGCTTGTGTTATATATGTTGTATTTAACATATTAATGTTGCAACTTTATGACTTTAAATGCTTTATGAGAAAGAAACTAAATTTGAACTAAACTCAAAGATTAACTCAAAACATATACCAGAAAGATGCCACAACATTCAACTGAACTCCAAACAAGTGGTGAAATTATTTTACCATATTACTATTATTGACCAGAAAGCAATAAAAAGGGAAACTTGACAATAAACTACAGTATATGGAGACCTACAAATAGTTTTCTTTTCAGAATTCTGGGAACCTAACTGAAAACTATTGATAAAAATAGTTTAATTTCATTAAAATACTCTACTATTTCATTCAATATTTATGTGTGTATTTATATTGCTGTATCTTATTCATGGCACTTGTACTGTATATATACTGTACCATGAATCTGTATAATTACCATATTCATAAGTTATGGTATTTACATGGTTCTCCAAGAGACCATATTATTTGAATGTCTTTTTTGATATTCAATCTCAGTCTGTTTATGATTTCTTGGATTAATGAAATGCAAAACGTAATTTCTGTATATTACTGGAAAAGCATGTTATTTTACATCAAATAACTGAAACATCAGTAATAATGCATGCATTAGACGTGACACTCTGGACAGTGTGTAAGCATCGGCTCCGACTTGAACACTGATAATCGTGCAGAAACTAAACCAGATGAAAATAATCAGCAATAATGCGTTGAATCATGTTGTCAAGTACATCGTGTCGTTTGCAGGGGTCGATAATGAAGATTTAAACATGCAAAGACTTGTTGTGACTCACTTAAAGAACTGCAGGACGGCGGGAAGCATCTCAGAGATCTGATTCATGGTTCATTAAGCTTTCTCTGCAGAGCAGTTTGGTTTTACTGATCAAATGTGTAGCTTGGATGAAACGTAAGTCACTTAGAAAAAAAGCAACTGCCGAATTTATTAATGCATCTGTTCTTTTGTGAAATCATCTTAAATATCTTTGATATACGAAGTAACTCCTTTAGGCCCGGTTTTACAGACAGGGCTTAGCCTTAGTTCAATTAGGATATTTAAGTATCTTTTATAAACGTACACTAGAAAAAAACTGACATATTTTAAGTTGCTTTCAGTTAAAACAGATCAAACATGCATTTTAGTCTGGGACTAGCTTAAGCCTTGTCTGTGAAACTGGGGGTTAGACTCTTAAGTCACACTTAAAATGTCTGAACGTCATTTCATGACACCAAGTGTCTCCAACGCTTCACTAATGTCACTTTTCTTCATCATGTCTGAAGTGTCGGTGTGTTTAAATCAGCTGGTGTTTTGATGATTTTTAGTGGATGTATGAAGACTGTTTATAAAGACATCACTTTACTTTATTCTCATTTTTATTGTGATACAGTGTGAATTTCATACAGGGGAGAATTTCCAAGATGCAAAAACTGCAAATAAACTTTAATGTTTAAACTCTCCATTAAACTCTCGCTTAATGGCAAGAAATGTGTTTCCAAAAAAACAGGGTGCATTTTCTCTTTTCCAGCCAATAAATATCATAATAATCATCTCATGTAAATCAACTTCTTCACATCATGTTATTACACTTATGTAAAAGCTTCAGTTGGAGCTCGTTTAATAATAAAATATTTATTTTTGATATTGATTTAATCAGAATAGAGGTTTTAATCATTATATGCTACACTAATGTTCAAAATTTTAGAGAATTTATTTTAAAGAAACAATACTGGTAACACTTTATTTTTTTTTTTAACTAGTTGCTTATTATCATGCATATTACAAGAATATTAGCTGTTTATTAGTACTTATTAAGCACATATTAATGCCTTATTCTGCATGACCTTATTCTACATTCTTAATCCTACACAATACCTAAACCTAACAACTAGCTTACTAACTATTAATAAGCAGTAAATTAGGAGTTTATTGAGGGAAAAGGCATAGTTAATAGTGAATACATGTTCCCTAAAGTGTTACCAAAATACTTTTATTCATGAAGGATGCATTAAATTGTTCAAAAGTGACAGTAAAGACATTTATAATGTTACATTATATGTCAAATAAATGCTGTTCTTCTGAACTTTCTATTCAAATAATCCTAGAAAATAACATCACATTTTCTACAAAAATAT
Source organism: Elopichthys bambusa (assembly GCA_037101425.1). Classification (NCBI taxonomy): domain Eukaryota; kingdom Metazoa; phylum Chordata; class Actinopteri; order Cypriniformes; family Xenocyprididae; genus Elopichthys; species Elopichthys bambusa. The sequence continues at coordinate 1,876,552 of CM074432.1, forward strand.
TGAGCAGCACAACTGTTCAACATTAATAATCATAAATGTTTCTTGAGCATCAAATCATCGTATTAGAATGATTTCTGAAGGATCATGTGACACTGAAGACTGGAGTAATGATGCTGAAAATTCAGCTTTGATCACAGAAATAAATTATACTTTACAATATATTCAAATAAAAAACAGTTATTTTATTTGTAATAATATTTCGTTGTTTTTATGGTATTTTTGATCAAATAAATGCAGCCTTGGTGAGCATAAGAGACTTCTTTCAGAAACATTAAAACACTTTCTGACCCCCCCCAATGCACTTATTTTTATGGGTAACACTTTATTTTAGGATCTTTTAAACTAGTTGCTTATTAGCATGCATATTACTAGAATATTGGCTATTTATTAGTACTTATTAAGCACATATTAATTCCTTATTCTGCATGACCTTATTCTACATTCTTAATCCTACCCAATACCTAAACTTAACAACTACCTTACTAACTATTAATAAGCAGTAAATTAGGAGTTTATTGAGGGAAAAGTATAATAACACAAGAGTGAATATATTACTGTTCGAAAATGTTTTACAGACAAAATGTTTGCAAACAGATAACTAAAGAGAACAAGAAAGAGAAAATGGCAGAAACAGCTCAAGATCCTTTAGTTATATTTAAATATATAGCAGTGTAAAATACAGATTATTCTTCAGCATGTTTCAGTAATATGTCAGGCTTCTTTTTAATTATCATTTCATAACACTAGATGGCCTCAATGTAGACAGTTCAGAATAACAGCACAAAATTTAAATAAACATTCATATTTATACATATATTGTGTCAAATGTTGTTTTCTCATTCAAAAGCTGTTTTTAAGCAACAGTGTTCAGTTTCAACAACTTCAGTTTATTCATATAACACTTTTTGGCTTGGCTTGCTTAGTCGGGGACACTTGACAATTGACATTTGATATTCAACAGTGCTTTGATCTGCCTGCATTGACACTATTCCTTACGAGCTGCTGTGCAGCCAAAATAATGTACCAGTTATCACTGTAAAGCTGCTTTGACACAATCTACATTGTAAAAAGCGCTATATAAATAAAGGTGACTTGACTTGACTTTTTCACCACAATAAATACATGCACACAACATTTGTTTTCTCTTATTGTAATTTTTCCTGGTAGTTGGGTATAAATAGTACCTCTTTGTGCATTCGCAAACAAAATATAGATATTTTTTTTTCCCTTTTTAGTTCTAAAGTGTATCAAACAAATATTTTAAAGATTAAAAAAAAATAAAAATAACGTAATTCACTTTGAATTAAAGTGTATAAACAAAAATGTACACGTCTTATTTGGGAACACAACATTTGAATAAGTAGTTATGCATAAAATGACAATTCTTTTGATCAACAATGCAGAGCAAAAGCAGCTATCGCTAAATTATATTTAATTCAATATTTTGTTGATGGAAACATTTACGTTTTTAGGACAACTGAATGCTCAGAGCACTTTAAATCAATGAGATTTCTTATTTCCCTCATATTAACCAGACTGATTTGCTATTCTGTCTATTGTTCTAGTCATTTCGTCCATGACATTCTGTAACTGAATCATTTCTATCCACATCTGAACGAACGCCATTCTAACTGGCAGAAGTCTGATCAACTGAGCTCCGATCAAACATGACGTCTTAGACCTTATCTGCGCAGCCAGTACACTAATGTCATAGATCTTTATGAAGCGCACTAATTCACCGGCAGATGAAAAATATTTACTCAAATACCCGACATCATGCTCTGGGTTATTGAGGTCTCTCAATATTTCATCAACTCGCTGACTGATGTCTTTCATCTTGTCAGTGAGAGGGGTGATTATATACTGAAATGTTAAAAGTTCAGCTTCAGTGTCTTGTATAAATTTTTCCTGCTGGCTCCTGATCTTCTTGTTCCAGAGTTTATCACTGATTGCAGCTCCTGAAAGCACAACTACTGCTGATCCCGTGATAAGAGCAGAAATGCCCAGATGAACTGGAGCTAAAACTAACCCCAAACCCATCATGAAGCCTCCAGCTACTTCCACATTCCCTGCATTAGTAACGGCTTCAGAGGCACGTCTGAAATCTTTTTCAAATGTGCTGATGAGAAGACACACTCTCTCCATACTCAGCTGGATCTGAGGGAAATCTCTCAGATAGAGGGCGATCAATTCATTTTCAAGATGTTTAAACACAGATCTAGAGGGGGAAAAAACAGTTTATTAAAATGTATTGTACTGTACAATTTGTAATACATGTGTTTCTAATAATACTAAAACTTGCTGAAATGTAGATTAAACAATTTATGGTACATACACAAGTTTTGCTCATAAACCAACTTTAATTCATATTGCAATAATCAGGTCAATGACGAATAAGAAATATATAATTAATTTTGAAGTTTTATTAAGTGTTAACAATGAGATTATGTGGTTTTTATAATCAGTTAACACTGCTTTTGTCATTTTTTTACAAGATGGAAAAAATAATTCGGTTTAACCAAAATTTCGGTTTTACCGAATGACACTTTTGGTTATACCGAATGACGATGTTTTCAAACAATGCTAACAGGCTGATATCTAGCTAGCTAGCAAAAGGACAATCAAACAGTTTATATTTAGTACAAGTTTTTAAAATTTTTAAACATTTACCATGTTTTATAGCGGTTGTACCGAATGACCTGATGTCTCGGGATATGCGTATGAATTTTTCAAATAGTTAAACGAGAGTTAGTAACTTTGCTTCACAACCATGTGGTCCTTTGTGTGTCTGACTGATGTCACATCCTGTCACATGATATTGACCGCATGACTTGATCCAAAATGGTCCCTTTATATTGGTTACTCCGAATGACATCAGTGAAATTCATTTTTCCGGACATTATTTCTCATAACAAAGCAACGACTTCTACACATAATTTTAATACCATTTTGCACTATGTTGATATATGATGTTATAAAATCATGCCACAATAAAAAATATATACATTTATTACATTTTAAGATATTTTAATCACAAATGAAATGGCTGTATTGGCCTTTGGGCGGTTAAACCGAATGACCCTTTGACACTTCAAAATCTTTAAAATACCATAAATATAATTAAAACCTTTTGGATTCAGTAAAAGAAATCTAGTTGTACTGACTTACATACTTTGGATGTCATATCTTTGCTTTTTATTATTATTAAGGCCTTTGGACAAAAAAATGACCCGTCACGTCATTGACCCAAACACATTTTTGTATTAACAGATTATTAATGCATAAAATCATTCTCTTACAGCATTCTGAGAGGTTGTTCTTTGCTCTTGCACTGACGCTTGCGTTTGTTCCTTTTTATTTGTCTTGCATTGACTCTACAACACACCGTCAGAGCTAAAACAAGCAAATACAAGAATATCGGTGCTTCATGGGAGAAATTTACAAAAAAAAAAGCAACAAAATAACTGTCATGACAAATTAAGACTAACATCTTACATAAACAAGTTAAATCTACTCATAAATCAAACTAAATGTACTAAACTACATATCAGAGATATATAAAATATATATATAAATCACTGTCTTTGTGCCCTTCTCAACCAGCTAGAGTAAACCGTGTACAGTTGGAAAACTTTTTGGTTTTTACATACACAAATAAACAAAAAAAAAAAAAAAAAATCATTAACTTGAAGAAATTCAAATACCTATAAATAGTTCATCCACAGTTATTTTATAAAGACAAGGAGTAAATATGTTCCATGCACAGCTGAAACACATCCTTAATGCTATAGAACATCCAGATAAACTTATTTTAAATGTTATAATGATAAAAGTTGCCTTTTTACCAAAAAAAAATAAAAATAAATAAATAATAATATTTCAGCTCTTCATTTTATTCATACTTTGATATAAGGGGCTGAGGTGGGTCAGAGCAGCATCATTTAGCCTGGCTTAATAAGATGTCCTGCTATTGTACAGTAAATTGTACATGTATATTGAAGATTTACAGGCTGTTTAATGCTGCTCAGGGGCCTCAGAAATAAATTAAATCCCACTAAAGAAGCGCTTCTGTGCCACCTTTGCAGTGTAAATGTGGTGTAAGAGTTAAAGAGCCCCTTATCTCTTTCATCCAGCAGTAACACCCCTACTATCAGCTGTACCCTGCTGACCACAGAGCACTTTCCATAAATTGCATAACCTTAAAGGACCCCATGTTTTAAAATGACGTTTTTAGAGACTAAAGATCACAAACAAGTAATCAGGGGACAGATGTGAGTCATACGCATGTTTCAACAGTTCCTCATTTCCAACCATACACAGTCCACCAAAACTAAATCAAACAGTAACAAAAATACTAAAATTAAACAACTACATGTCCTAATTTCATTTTCCACTGCGTTTAATTCTCTTATTTACCTCCATGACTCTGTGATTCCATAACTTCGTCTGTGATCATCTTCTGCGTCTGCTTGAACCGCACTTCAAAATAAAAGTCTCATTAGGACTAATAATTTAAGGCGGGGCAAAAATATCATTGTAAAACAAAATAAGCATAACTAATATTTAGAAAATATTAAATAAACATGCATAATACTATATAAATATATAACTAAAAACTACCCAAATACATTTTTAAAGATGGAGATTTGGTTGATGCAACTGTTGCTGCAATTACATAAAAAAATGTTCAATTGTAAAAAAATAAATAAAAAAATCCTTAAATATAAAAAAAATAAACCTAAATCACAATGCACTATTCAAAATGCTAGTAAAACACGTTTTAAAAAAAAATCCTTTATTTTAACAGTATGGATTTTTTTATTTATTTTTTTACAGACCTTTTAGAAGTAAACAATATATTGTTTCTTGAACAGTTTTCTTTAAGAATACTCACATCTCTGCTCATTACAGGATCACATTTGCTCTGAATTTATTTGATTTCTGTAGAAGTCATGTGAATGATTTGATTTGATATTTCTCCTTACAATGGTCCGGATAGTTTTACAATCATCCCTGTAGGATTTGCAAATTTACAAATGTGTTGCTCCAACATCTTTATTACTATGATGAAAGTTTGCACACAGACAAGAAATCAAGTTTAAAGTCCCTTCCCAGCTAACAGAATTTTGTTATAAGAACGTTCTCCAAATATTCAGTCTTGGTTCTGTGAATGTAAAAAATGTCCAGTTTTCTGATAGTACAACAGGTAACAGATATTTGGTGCTAGTGCTGAGCAGCAAACAGGTATTTGAAGCTGCTGGTGTCTCTGGAGTCTCATGAACCTTTTCATGCAGGCTGGCAGTGTATAAAGTTGTACTCCTAACCAAAGCTCACAAAGAGACATTTACAGTGGCTGCAGAAATACATTTTCAAACAGCTTTATTGCTGTGGTGCTTTTTTTGTGCTTTGTCCTGAATGAAACTACTTTTATTTCAGAAGGCACTATCCTTCTTTTTATACCATTTCAGAAAATGGACAGTTATTAACTCCATATATCTTGCAGAAATCAATTTGATTTCCATCTCACTCATTCCAGCCCAAATCATCACCTGCTAGCTCCTTGCTGACATCGCAGTGTTGTTGGGATAGGATGGCTATTCACCATCTATCCAGAAATCCATCAGTCTAGACCATCCATTGTAGTATGGCATTGTCATGAGTCTTCATGCATTTTTACAGCCACTTTAAACATTTCTCTTTGTGAGCTTAGTGTAGAGGTGGCTGAAATGCAACTTTACACACAACTGCCAGCCTGCACGGAGAGGTTCCCTTTTAATACAATTAATTTGTTTGACAGAAACTCCTTAATTAGCCTCTATCTGACTGAGTTCTTCTGTACTCCATGTCAATCACAAATCTTTTGACAGTTCGATAATATCTTTTTCACAAAGTATTAGCTGTTGTCATTCCTTTTGCGAGACGTTGCACCGTTAATGCTTTTCATCTTCAGAAAAATCTTTCTCGTTCCCCATATTGCTTGAGAAATGTGACTAACAAACAATCACAATCAAAGATGCGAGACTGTTTGCTGTGTTTGAAACAATCCGCTGTGCTCTTTCATGTTCATGGATGCGATTATTAACGTTACTGTAGTATGAAGCAGAGCAGGACCGAGTGCTGTGGGCGCTGAACGAGGCCGCTAGAGCGATTGTTAATAAGAGATGAATGCAACACGGCTCAACAGCAGAGGGACTTTTATTATGCCACAGTCGCCGGCGTTGCTTCCGCTTTTCCGGTCATGAGTATGAGGTAACACAGTGCTGTTTATCATATTAAGCTGTCCGAAACAGCTCCCTATTCACTATATAGTCCACTATATCGGGCGTCGGCCATTTTGTAGTGGTGTCCGAATTCTGAGTTAACGGCTTCATTCCCTACATTCGTTCACTAGTTTATACCCACAATTCTCTCTGATTTCGAGTGTACATCGATGTACACTTGCTGAAGCAATATTTCTAAAAATCCAATGCGGAGAGGACTGAGAGTGCGTGTGAAAGAGCGAAATTGCGAGCGATTGTAATCCAGAGATCACTTTACAGCACTTCCTATGTCCTGTTTCAGAGTTGCAAAGTTATAATTACCTAAAATCACATGGGTAGCATGTCCAACTTTCGTTTCCTATTTGGTAATTTATGTTACATGTTACTAACTCTGTGACACATTAGTATTATAAGAATCTAGAAGGTCCTTCTCTCAAACATCCAATCCAATGTCTTATGCTAATATCTTGCTACAGGACAAAGACTCATAAAAGTTTCCCTCTGAAGGGAAAACTCCTTATTGGCTCAGACACCTCAAGTGGGTGTGACATGTTCACCCTTTAAAATCACTGATCACAAGATCACAGTCTCGCTTTTTCTTGCTTCTCGGACGACTGAAAAGACCCCTTGTTGCTGCAGGCCTCTCCAGGCCAAGGCCTGTAGGCCTGCAGGCCTCAGCCTACAACCCAGCCATGTGCTCATCTATGACAGAAAGAAAGAACTTTGTTCCCCATTAAGAATGAAATTAACAGCTTAAGTTGTTTCATAGTACTTCATCCAACGCAGAAGATACTGGCAACGACTTCGGACCGAATCGTCAAGATTTCTCCTCAGTCTGCAGATCCGATGCTCCTCAGCCTAAAGGCATCTTGCAAGTATCGTACATTTGAACACTAAACAGCGATTTAGTATTAATGTGTAAACCACCTGTCAGCAAAGGTGTTTTATTACTGAGAAAACCGATGATTATTTTCTAGACTGTCTTTGACCTTTCCGTAGCTCTATTTCCGGTCCCACTTCCGCTTCAACTCTATCATTATTCATATTTCCCCTTTGAGTTAATTCGCTATACTAAGTATCTCATTACCCTGACAAACAGGAAGGGGGCCAGAGCAAATTACTGTGTCTGACATTGTACTTGCGAGTTCACACACCTCTTTAATGTTAATTTTAGTGATCTCCGACTGGTGAAGTCGAACATCATTAGTGCCGACGTGAATAATAATCTTATTTATGATTAGCATTAGCCAGCACTTTTAAATTTGCTTTGATGTCAGGTGCTCTGGCTCCCAGCAAACATGTGACTATGGCGGCTGGTGTCCGGAACCGAACAATGTACAGAGTTCACTAAGCTAGTCGCATCCAAAACAGTATCTAAAGCCCTTACATTCTTACTATCCTCGATTAAAGTTTGGATACGTGTCTCTAATTCTGAGATTTTCTCTGTCAGCCTGACTATCTCCCTACATTTATGACATGTAAATCCCTCGTTGCTGACAGAGCAAGCTATGCTATACATGTAACATGCAGTGCAAGAAACAACAAAAGGAGAGGATGACATGACTTACCGTGTTTTTAGACTGATCTGACTCACCAGTTGTTTGATGGGCTCGTAGAAAAAGGAGCGCAAGAAAAAACGACAGTAGCACGGAAGACAAGTTTTTCAGCTAAAACAGGCCTTTTCAACAGGCTATCGAAGTGCTAACGCTAGCGAAATGCTAACGCATTGTGATAGCGATTTAGATTAAACGATTAAAAACTAGCAATGTCAAATTAATGTGATAGGCAATATTAGACAATGTCAGATATATGGTGATGATAATATAAACAAGGAATTATAGTAAGAGATTAAAAAAAGGTATAGGGGAGCGCGGGGCACAAACTAAAGCAGGGTTAGTTGTAACACGCATGGTTTAAATTCTTCCACAGACGCTAGCATGAAGAAACTTAGCATATTTACTAGTTGCCATATCGTCAATATATAGAGAAAAAAAATGCGCCAAACTTCAGAAATATTTGAAAGATATCACTGAACATTTATTTAACAATAGCAAAAGTAAATTTCTTACTTAAACTAATTTTTCATCTATATTTTTTGTTTTTATTTAAAATGAGACAAATCTGATATTATTTTAATCTCCAATCTGTTGTTTAGCAGTTTGGGTAGTTCTTTAATGCTTCACTAACTATCAGAAGACACTAACCAGGTTTAAATTCCAGATGCACAGATAGGGTTCGTTGTAACACTGCGTTATAATGTCTCCGCTATTAGAACTACACTATTCTATACAGTTACGATACAACTGGCATAATCAACTTTTATGAATGTCTGTTGAGAAACCATGAAAAAAAGGGTGAATAAAGACTGAGAGGAAGAACCTGAAAATTCAGAAAATATTATTTCAAGAAATGTTCAGCATTTGTACTGGCTCGTCTATTTATCTCGTGTTCTATGTGAGTGTTCACTGTCAAACCACAAAATGATTTAGATTTAAATAAAAAAAAAAATGCCATTATTTTATATGAAAAAAAAAAAAAATTGTCTTTTATTGAGAAATTATTTTAGTTTCTCATGTATATTTTTTAAATTAAATCGGATAACATTTTTAGTTGTCATATGGTCATGTTACAACATGCCCCATCACATGTTACAATGTGCCTCACCAATGGGGCATGTTGTCACAGTTCACTTCCCTTCTTTCGGGGTAAATAAAGCAAAAAGTATACACTGTATTAATGAAACAAAGCCACATATTTGTACCAGACGTGTGAAATTAATGTGAAACAAAAGAAATTCTCTGAACCCTAAGTACATTTACACAAACTGAAAAAGTCAAAAAGCGTTGTGCCCCGCTCTCCCCTACAATTGGCCTATTAAAATATAGTGAATTGATTCAAAAGAAAATACCAGTATTTGCATTTCTGTGATATATTTATTTCAGTATATGTCAAAGAAAATTACATTAAGCAGCCACTCGCATACAGAAAAACAGGAAAAGTTTTTCCAAAACATCAAGGTAATAAAGGCAACAAGTATTGATATACATTCTTAACACAATTAAATGAGATTGCAGTAAGCTAAAATGCTTCCTTTATTGCTTATTAAAAATCTTTTACTCAAACTAGTGATATTGATTCAGATATTTCATCATGAAAGCCCAGAATATATTTTTATCATCACATAACCTTTGCTACTTCTATAATCATTACATATATCTATGATTGAAGTACATACTGAGAGTTACAAACCACCACCTCTCATACATTAATTCTTAGTTGATAGTGTTTTGCAGCTCAAAATTTGGGTGCATTGCATCTCGTAGTGTATCCAAGATAGCTTGAAGCTCCTCTGTTGTCTGCTTGATTTTTGTCACAAATTTCATGGTCTCAGACTTCAGCTCTTGCTCTGTGGACAGCAGATTGGTTGCGTCACTGTTATTTGATGTCTGGTCAATTGACCCAGTGGTTTGATTGCTGGTGGATTCTGTTTCTCGTTGACTCTCTCTTAAAGCGTAATCTTGGCGAATGTTGTGGATTTCTCTTGAGTCAAGAAAAACAAAGAAGACGTCAACCGCAACAAAAAGTGCAGATAAAACCCCTGTAGCTGCTTCAGCCACTCGAACGGCTCTCGCAGCCTGAGCTGCAACTTTTCCAACATTTACAACTTCTATTATGCGGAGAATCTCCGGAATTCCTCCTAGTCCTCTGCCAATTCGAGCTCCAGCATTTGCCCCGGCTTGTGCATTGGAAAACAAGCCATTGCTTGTGGAAAACTGGTTTTCTAAAGTTTTCATTGCTATTTGGATGTTTTGGATGAAGCAAACTGTGGACATAATTTTTTCTTGGAACTCTTTTATGAACTTTTTGATATTTTGTCGGTTTGTTCGCTGGTTAACCATGTTTGTTATGTTGCTCACACCAGCTGTTACTCCACCAGCTACTGCTGTACCGATTCCCACTCCCGTTACTATCAGAGATGCTCCAAAAGTAAATGGAGAGAGAATAAGTCCAACTATAGATGTGATTCCTCCAGCCAATCCTACTACACCTCCCGTAAGACTGCCAACAGTTGTGTTGAAATGGACTCTTTCCAAATCATCAGCCAGGACTCTCAGTTTCTCTAGTGTCCTATAAAGAGTCCTAATAGTTTTCATGTTCTTGGAAAAAAAGAGAGGCAAATTTCATCAAAGCAATTTTTCTTTGTTTTTTTATTTTTTTTTTTTATAGCAAACTGAATGAACAATTAAATATTTTAATAAGGTAACTCACCTCTTCACAAAGATAATTAATTATGAAAGGCCTGGTCAAGATCTCACTGACAGACGGACGGATCGCTGGATCAGCCTGAAGTGTGTCTGTTACCAGCTGACGAAGGTCCTCAGAGAAGGTCTCAGGAAGAGCTTCATAGGAGGATGTGAGTACCTTTTTAACAGTCTCAACTGTGATTACTGCAGGGAACTAAACACACACACACACACACACACACACACACACACACAAAGGGTATAAAGTTAGCCAGATCTTTTATTTATCAGTGAGCTCAAACAAAAACATCCAACCTGTATTTCCACTGAGGAAAAAAACAACAACAACCAAACGAATTTGTACATCAATGCAAAAAGAGATTAAGAGAGACCAGCCAGGATGTTTGAAAAAATAAAAAAATAAACGTGGTTGATCCTAATCTTTCAAGATTATTGTAGGAGCTAAGTCTAATACTTTAAGCTACTGAGTTGTTTGATCCCAGAGTAATTAGGTTGACTCAATTTCTTGCTTTGATGTTACATTGTTTACTTCCTCCATAAGAAATGAGAAGACCATTCTTCCGTTGCATCACCATACACAGTTTATTGGCTCCACAATACACCACCATGCATAATGTCCAATTTAGTATATCCAGTACATACATTAAAATTAAGTCTTACATGTGTTCATCTCTTTCATGCTGTTGTGGTCAAAACCTTTTTGCCCTTCCAGGTCAAACACCTACCTAACAGCATTAGGAAGGCTGCATATACAGGTGCTGGTCATATAATTAGAATATCATCAAAAAGTTGATTTATTTCCCTAATTCCATTCAAAAAGTGAAACTTGTATATTATGTTCATTCATTACACACAGACTGATATATTTCAAATGTTTATTTCTTTTCATTTTGATGATTATAACTGACAACTAAGGAAAATCCCAAATTCAGTATCTCAGAAAATTAGAGTATTGTGAAAAGGTTCAATATTGAAGACACCTGGTGCCACACTCTAATCAGCTAATTAACTCAAAACACCTGCAAAGGCCTTTAAATGGTCTCTCAGTCTAGTTCTGTAGGCTACACAATCACGGGGAAGACTGCTGACTTGACAGTTGTCCAAAAGACGACCATTGACACCTTGCACAAGGAGGGCAAGACACAAAAGGTCATTGCAAAAGAGGCTGGCTGTTCACAGAGTTCTGTGTCCAAGCACATTAATAGAGAGGCGAAGGGAAGGAAAAGATGTGGTAGAAAAAAGTGTACAAGCAATAGGGATAACCACACCCTGGAGAGGATTGTGAAACAAACCCATTCAAAAATGTGGGGGAGATTCACAAAGAGTGAACTGCAGCTGGAGTCAGTGCTTCAAGAACCACTACACACAGACATATGCAAGACATGGGTTTCAGCTGTCGCATTCCTTGTGTCAAGCCACTCTTGAACAACAGACAGCGTCAGAAGCGTCTCGCCTGGGCTAAAGACAAAAAGGACTGGACTGCTGCTGAGTGGTCCAAAGTTATGTTCTCTGATGAAAGTAAGTTTTGCATTTGCTTTGGAAATCAGGGTCCCAGAGTCTGGAGGAAGAGAGGAGAGGCACACAATCCACGTTGCTTGAGGTCCGGTGTAAAGTTTCCACAGTCAGTGATGGTTTGGGGTGCCATGTCATCTGCTGGTGTTGGTCCACTGTGTTTTCTGAGGTCCAAGGTCAACGCAGCCGTATAGCAGGAAGTTTTTAGAGCACTGCCAAAGCTACCAGTACCTGGTTTAAGGACCATGGTATCCCTGTTCTTAATTGGCCAGCAAACTCGCCTGACCTTAACTCCATAGAAAATCTGTGGGGTATTGTGAAGAGGAAGATGCGATATGCCAGACCCAACAATGCAGAAGAGCTGAAGGCCACTATCAGAGCAACCTGGGCTCTTATAACACCTGAGCAGTGCCACAGACTGATCGACTCCATGCCACGCCGCATTGCTGCAGTAATTCAGGCAAAAGGAGCCCCAACTAAGTATTAAGTGCTGTACATGCTCATACTTTTCATGGTCATACTTTTCAAGATTTCTAAAAATCCTTTCTTTGTATTGGTCTTAAGTAATATTCTAATTTTCTGAGATACTGAATTTGGGATTTTCCTTAGTTGTCAGTTATAATCATCAAAATGAAAAGAAATAAATATTTGAAATATATCAGTCTGTGTGTAATGAATGAATATAATATACAAGTTTCACTTTTTGAATGGAATTAGTCAAATAAATAAACTTTTTGATGATATTCTAGTTATATGACCAGCACCTGTATACACTGAAATCTCTAATGTTCACAGTGCCACTCAGTGGTCAAAATGAGAATGACACATAACCTTTTTAAATACATTTGGGCTCCTACAGTTCATACAGTATCATACAAGTTGTGACCCAACATTTAGCCAAAATTTCAGTTTCAGGTGGAATAAACCAGGTGTGCTCAAAAACATGTTGTGTTTCTCCAAACAATGTTTTCAATGTTAACCCTCTCTGGGATTTGAACCTTTGTCTGTGATGTTGCAAATGCAGTATTCAAACAGTAAAGAAATGGGACAACCTTGACATGTTGAACAATGCAAGTAATTTCCGTATTACTTTGGTTTGAAAATCTCCTGGTTGATGGTTGATTGTTTTGTCTCAGTGGGAATTTAAGTCATGTTTTTTGCATGAGCTAACTTATATGATTTTTCAAACTGGCTAACTAATTAATCTATGCAATTTGTAGTTGATACTGCATTGGCATTTCCTAATACATTATATTAAATTTCTTTCTATCTGATGAAAGGAAAAATCTCACCGCACACTTCAGCATGCACAGCTCATAGATGACACATCCCAACCTCCATATTTCACTGTGAAAGTTAGTAACCAGAGTTTAAGTATTCAGTTTGAAAAAATAAAATTAAGTACATATGTATTAATAGCAAGTCAATATTGCAATTTGAGGATGTTTATTACGTTTTCTCATCATAGGGTTTGTCATTCAAAATCTCAGGTGCAACATATGCAGGTTTATTTCCTGATGTTTGCTCTTCAGTTACCCTGATAGAAATGGGAAGACATGGTAGAGAATACAGATCACAAAGCACACATATATATGAACTACAAGCTGGCCATAAAGTAAGTTTACAGTTCTCTTTTTGTAATATATTAACAGCCTGTTACCGAAATACTGTTAATGTATTTCATTTGAGTCCACTTATAAAGAATATAGTTTAATATAATTGAACTACAAGCCCATAATCAAACATAACCATCAACTTAACTTTAATATCTCGATTAACCATTAGCAATAGCGCACATGCCTATTTAATAAATCAGACTGTTAGTATAAAGGAGGCCAGCTAGTGAGAGGTTGCTTGACGTAAACTTCATTTACAGTTTATAACTGTTAAAAGATACTTCATGGTATATCTTTTTTATCTTATTGCTTTAACCCTCAGTTTTAAATGAACACTGCTCAATGTGCGCACACTACAGAGTGAAGCAGTGTTAAAGTTAATGAGATAATTCAATAATTAATCAAGTGATGATTGACCATTTGTGATGACACCTGCTGTCCACAACCAGAATCACACTGTCAAAAAAAAAAGAAGAAGAAGAAGAAGAAAAAAAAGCATGGCAGCACAGGGTGCAAAACATTTACCGATAGTGGAAATAACAATTAAAGACCATCAACTGAAGTAACATGTTTAGACTGAAAAAAGAGAAGAGATGAGCAAAAACACAAGAACTACAACTAACTTCAGCCACAGCCCTAGATGAAATCAACTGAAGACATTAAATATCTCAAGATCTGATTAAACAACTCCACTAACAGCATTACTAACTTTATTTCTATCATTTATCTACAGAAGCTTTTTTTTAGAAATAACAAAGGTTCCCTTTCGATACTACACTCGTACTGCGTCGTTCGTCTTAATATACATAAGACAAGACACATATGGGGAAAACTCCTTTTTTCTCAGATTTCTGAAGCCTTATTCAATCACGCAGTGTTTGACCACGAAGTCGTGGCGCTCTCCATACTCAGCCCACCTACATCCTCCTGCCTCTCCTGCTCTCCCTTCCGTTGACGGCACAGAGCAGAAAGGTTATGAGAAGCTGCCTCCTTTGGACGAAGCTGTGGCCACCCACCGCCACTGGATGGAAAATGAAGGTCGGCCACCCATCCAAGCCCTGCCGCACTATGTCGGCCCTTGCTGGACGGGCGTACTCATCGGCCGGCCAGGCAGCTTCTGCACTCCACACCATGGTGGTACTCCAGGTGTACCAGGCTAAGCTCCTGCAGGCCCTGGATAAGGCTGGTCATGACTCAGCCACCTTCAAAGAGCTGCGCAGCGCCACAGACCTGGCCCTGAGTGCCACCAAGGCCACGGCTCAGGCTATTGGCCGTTCGATGGCCAGCCTGGTGGTGCTGGAGCGCCACCTGTGGTTAACGCTGACCGAGATCAAGGACACGGACAAAGCCATCTTCCTTGACCCACCTGTCTCCCCCACTGGTCTCTTTGGTCCCGCTGTTGATGGTTTTGCGGAGTGCTTCACAGCAGCACAGAAATTGTCCCAGGCCAAGCACTCCAGCTCTGCTGCTTTGAGCTGCCCCAAACCTGCGCCAGCTCAGCAGCCACCCAAGGCTACGCTGCCAACTACTCAGCCCGTGCTACGACCTGAGCACCGGCAGTGCTCACACTCTGCTAAGCACCATCCCCCGAAGCGACAGGGACCCTGGCCCAAGATAGTGCTGGTCCCTGCACCTCAGAACAAAAAACAAACATACTCAAAAAGAGAGCAAATTCCCTCTTCCACCCCATATGTGCACCACAGTCAATGTGCCTCGCAGTCCACATTTGTCAGGTTTTATAATCTGGACATTCCTGCGCTTCAGACGCAGGTCCTTTCTGCATAAGCCTCACTGCGGTGTCCTGCTTATGGTTTTCTGTTATGATCCCGACCATGTCCAGGTGTAACTATATTCTGTGCCCCCTATATGCGCCCTAGGCCCCTCTGGTGCCTTGGCTTATGGGCTTGGGAGGATGACAACAGTGTTTCAGTCCCCGTTGTCTGGGCTATCCTGTCCTATGGGTATCTGTCGTATTAAGCGCTCTGCCCCGATGCTCGGTCGTCCCCCTGTGTAGCACGGCATGATTGAACTGTCCCTATATGCGTCTTGTCTTATGTATAATAAGACGACCGACGCAGTACGAGTGTAGTATCGAAAGGAACATACCCGGTTGCTAACGTAACCTGGGTTCCCTTAGATACGGAACAAGTACTGCGTACTTTGCCACACTACTCGCGGGATGGCTCGTGCCGTCACTTCTGTTGAATTAAATCGATTTGCCATGGTGAGACGGCTGCTTATATAGCCCAATACCCCGCCCCTTTTGGCGGGCTTGTTCACCATTGGCCCATGCGGCTCTGCCGCGCCGTCATTGGTTCATTTACTTTAACTCCACGAACCAATGGCTGTGCAGTTACACTGCATGACTGAATAAGGCTTCAAAAAAATCGGAAAAAAAATGAGTTTTCCCCATATGCGTCTTGTCTTATGTATAATAAGACGAACAACGCAGTACTCGTTCCGTATCTAAGGGAACCAAGGATACGTTAGATGTTGATGATTTATGGTTTCGTTTGACAGTACCATGATGGAGATCAGTGTTTACTTTAGTTGGGCTCTTGATCATTAACATCTAAACCTCTATTAATTCTTACAAAGATCTTCTGTAGATGTCTGACAGAAATAAAGTCAATCTGGTTAGTAAACATTTAAGCTGGTAATGCTCAGATCTTGAGAGATTAAGAGCCCATCCACACGGAGACGTGTTTAGCTGTATACGCAAACATTTTGTATCATATAGTTCTTGCGTACAGGTGGAGCCAGCATTTTGGAAGCCTGAAACTGTTATTTTTTTAAACCGGGTCTCAGAGTGGATAAATCTGAAAATAACACCCTTGTGTTTTCGTGTGTACAGCCAATCCGTATATTTTGTGAAACAATGATGCCATCACCCCACGATTCAACCCTAGTCAGACATCATTACGTCACGTAACAGCAACAACAACAACAATAGCGGACTACATGCTTGTGTTCATGCCGCAGAAGCTACTGAGCCTATTAGCTTTACTAAAGTTTGTATACAGCGCGCAAGGTTTATGCGCATGCTCCAAGTCTTATTATCTGTTTTTAGTGTATCTCTGTGGCAGAATTACAGCGCCACACACTGATCTGGCATGTATACTACATCGTTTTCAGTCAGTTTCAGAGGTTTTGTGTGTACGCAGATATTCCTTTAGACGAGGGGAAAAAAAGATTGGATAGGGAAAGCTCTGGCTTCGTGTGGACGTGGTTTTAATGTCTTTTATCTTCAGTTGATTTCATCTAAAGCTGTGTCTGGAAGTCGGTTGTAGTTCTTGTGTTTCTCTTTCCTTCAGTGATTCTGCTTGTTGTCATCAGCTGTCTTCAGTGATCAAACAATCATCACTCAGTGACATTTACCTTTCTTTAAAGGTGGGGTAAGTAGTTCTACAAAAACGTTGTTTGGAAGTTAGTCGGGCGACACCAACAACAAACGTGTAACCAATCAGCATTAGGGGGTGTATGACGGTCGAGTAGACAGAACGAGCAAGAGGGAGATTTAAAGAAAGACTGCAGAATGAGAGATGAGACACAATACAAAAGAGATCAAAAGAATATCACTGGAACGAAGGTTTATGACTGGGCAAGCGCTTTAGGACCGCCTTTATATTAGAAAAACTTTCCAGCGCTGGAGAGAGCTAAGCAGCAAGGCCTGAAAACAGACTTGGAGGCTGCTTTGATTCCGCTTCACATGTGAGTAACACTGGGTTTTGATTGTCTGGAGCTGCTGTGCTGCTGGCGACTAACAACGAACACTTGTTTGTATTTACTCTTGTGTACTGTACGTTCATTTTTTGTGCTCCCATGTCGTTCGTTCATCATCAAGAATTATTTTGTTGAACGTCAGCTGTGATAAACAGACATTCACTCGCATTGCGTGTGTAACAGAGGCCAGATAGTGAGAGTTGTGCAGGTAAACTACCGCTAGAGAATGAGGTGTTTAGTGACATTGGTAGGGCATTCGCCTCGCCTGCCAGCAGCGATCGAGCCGGGGTTCGAGACCGACTCGGAGCAGGGCAGTTAGGATTGGAGGGTGAGTTTTGGAGGCGGAGCAATGAAGAGAGGGTGGGTTTGTTTGGGTTGATTTTAAATATCAACAATGTTCAACAGCACTGTTGATAAACTACTTGCCCCACCTTTAAGAGAGAAGGCCTGTTCTTTTTAATGGTCTAAAAGTCCAGTTTAAGGAAATTTAGAAGTCTTATAAAAAATTGTGAAACCATTGTTAAATTTTACTGCATTTTCTCTATAAAAATACATATAAATATGTTTTACATTGTATGCTGTATTTCTTGTATGATGTGTTGAAGAGTTTCTGACAAGTCATGTTTTGTTCAAAGAAGCAAAGAGTACCGTTGATGAATCACTTCAAACTCCCCAAGACGGATGGTTCCAAATTCAGTGAAGAATATGCTCTGCCATAAGAAAACAGATATATTTTGTAAGTTTGGAGATGCTGGTAATGAGTGATAGCATTTTATAGAGATGCTTTGACAATCTATTTTATTCTCATGCTTTTACAGTACACTGATCATTTTTTGCAATTTGATATTTTACCTTATTAATATTACCTTGCCTATATATTTTTACTGCCAGCCAACATGTAGCATGTGGAGTTTTAGCAAATTAAGTGGAGTTTTAACAAATGAAGTTATTTTTTATTATTATTATTTTAAATAAAATCACTTGCCACAGCAGCCCTCATCCAGTGATCTCATTAATACCATCAACTAAATGACTCTTATACAACAAAATCGTGTACAGTAATACAAATTTTGGTATTTGTGTCCATGTGTATTTTGTTCAGTTGTGTTCCCAGGACTCTTATTTTGATTTTATCATGGACTCTTACGTGTATTTTTCCCCCCTGTGGTTTATGCTGTGTTCACGCCATGATGAGTGCTCTGAGCTGAAAATGAATCTACAGCAGTCACACAGTACAAGTCGGAGCTCTCAGAAATTTGAGTTTACCAGCTGCAATTACGACTTTGTGAGGATGTGAATGCTCTCTACAAGTCATAATCTCATAATTATAGTAATTCAGTTCATCTTTGTCAGTTGTTGCCCCAGCATGACTTAGTGTGTTTGTCTGAGTTGTTGCATTTACGGTTTCCATCGGATTGTTTTACATGCTGGATTTCTTCTCGATTTCTTAAGCACTGTGTATTGTATGCTGCTGCTTTATATTCATAATAATTCGTCTTTACAAATCACACATAAGAATAAACAAGTGTAAAGCCAAATTAAATACATTTTCAGAGAACTTTAACTAATTTATAGGCTCCAGCACTCCATTGATCCCATATAGATGATATGTGTATTGTAGATTAACTGAATTCAAATCTGTACCTTGGGATGCAGGTTTTTATGCAGGATCCATTGATCATGCAGGTACTTTAAAGCCAAGCATATTTTCACAATCCAGTCCAGAATCTGTGAATCGGTTAAATATGAATTTACAAATATTATTATGTTAAAGGTGCAGTATTTGATACTGACAGCAAGTGGTTACAATTATTCGTAATAGCCTGTCTATATAAGATCTAACGGCTGAAAATGTATAACAGACCAACATATGGGGTATAAATACTTTGAGATACATTCATGTTTTATTGGTATGTGGGAAACTGGTTGCCCAGGTGTTCTCTGACGTACCACTTAGGATGAACTTACATCATATGCATGTCATTGTATAGGGTTGGGTTGCTATTATACGGAGCCCCTAAAGGGACACGGTGGTGGAAAAAATTTCGGATGGGAGGGAATTTTTTTTTCAAATGTTTTGCATTCCCCCAAGAAACATTGCGTTCCCTTGAAAAACTTTTGTGTTTAATGTCCCTCTACCTGGCAGTAGTGTTTCAGTAATGCACACAAATAATGCGCGGCTCATAGAGTTTGAACTCGTTGGACTCAAATATAAAGAAATGCGGTCAGTGCTTAACTCAAGGAGTTCAGTAAAGTTGCCAATATATATTCACAGATTCAAACTTCCCGGATCAATAAGTCGTGAGCTCAATGTTGTTAAAACACAAATGCAGCTATTTCCAATCATAGTAACCTAGACAATGAACTACAACAACCCAATTTTCCTCAAACAACCTTTATAATATAAATTGGTCTGGTGGAAAGAAGTCTGAAGGGACCGTCTAAAAACCCAAAACCCTTTTGCTCATTTTATATTATGAAAAATAACTTCACTGTAACACACTGTACTGTCACCAAATTCAGTTGATACGTTCTGCTCTCCTGCTGGTTATAGGTACTACAACACTTAGTTTAGTAAGTAAAGGCCTTCTTGACACAAATGATGTTGGTACACAGCTTACATACAACAGCTTTTGCATGATAATTGCTTACCGAATTTGATGGCATTACAACTTATTTGATATTTTTTACTAATAACAGTGGTTACTGATTTTGTTTCATAATAAATCATCATAAAAGTTATGCATTTTTTAATCAAACTAAGTGTTGTAGTACCTATAACCAGCAGGAGAGCATGTGTTACAGTTCAGTTATTGAGTAGCCTATTTTTCATAATATAAAATGAGTAAAAGGGTTTTGGGTTTTGCACTTTTCAGACGGTCCCTTCACACCTGTCTCTCACAACAGGTTTTGCAAGGGAACGATAATATATTTGTGAGGGAACGCAACGTTTCTTGGGGGAATGCAAAAGATTAAAAAAATTCCTACCATCCCGATTTTTTTCCATAACCACATCCCTTTAGGGGCTCCGTATTACTCCGACACCCCATGATGTTTTGCATGAATTATGGGTGTAACTTCCGTTAAGCTGTAAACAATCGGTGAAAGGCTCAGTCTAGGTACACAATAATACGTTTTTTTGTTTTTGTTTTAACTGGGTACAATGAGATGACATTATTCTACTCACCCTTCAACCATCAGACATTAAAAAGACATTTTAAAAGTGTAAAAGCATCAACAAGGTACTTTCAACAGACCATGAAAAAGCGCGATTCTTTCCACAGCAATAAAGGATGGGTTAAATTTCACTGTAGTAATATATATCTGTATTGTGTTACATCAAAAATGTTCATTATTAAGATGATAAATTGTATTTACCTGTGAAAACAAACCTGGAAAGAGATGTGAGTATTTGAGGAGAAAAACAAGAGATTCTGCATTCATTCCAGTGAATTATTAATGGGGTATATTGTAAATTAAGGGTACATTTACACAACAGCGATATGCATAAAACGGAGAAGTTTTTCCTTTGAGTTTTCCGCATACAGGCAACACCATTGTCAAAATCATCCCCATTCACACAAATCCGTGAAAACGACTAAAAATTTGTTTCAGTCTTTTTGAATGGAAGTTCCTCAAACCAGAAGTGCCACCCATAATTCAGAATGCAGTAGGCTCATCAGGAATATGTTGGATAGATCACGGTTTCTCCATCGTGCTCTTGGAGGGTTAAACCTGCTTCAACCTGCTCTGGAAGTTTCTAGTAATCCTAATGACCTTGATTAGCTGATTCAGATCTATACATTAGGGTTGAAGCTAGTTTAATAAATCATGCTAATGCTGTGAAGGATATCTCTGCTTCAGCAGAGCCAGTGTCCTGCAGATTTCAGCTCCAAAACTAAGTTTTACCATCAATCCACAATCATACCTCTTTTTCAGAAAATTTTAAGTTTTCCTCCTTTTTGTTTTTGATTTTCTCAGCGAGGTCTCCACCCTCACAGCGCTCCATTACAAGATAAGCACAGTCAGAATCTGAAAACAGACTCATCATTTAAAAATACTAATATTTAATAATTAACTGAGCCCTGATGCAGCTAATGTAGATTAATGTACATGAACAGAATTAATGTTGAATTTTCTCTCAACCTGTGATGATTTCTTTGTGATGGACGATGTGTGGATGATTGAGCTGAAGGAGGAAGTTTGATTCTCCCTAAAAAACAGACAGAAACTCATAGTGTCATATGCGCTTGCACTTCATACATGTTGTTTTGAAGCAGATTTAAATTAAAGGGTTAGTTCACCCAAAAATAATGTAATTTATTGAACCTCTGATTCGACACGCTGATTCATAACGCTCCGAAGCTTCATGAAGCACTGTTTTGAAATCGGCCAACACTATAAAAGTCGTTATTTTGTTTTTTTTGGCACACCAAAAAATATTAATATTGAACCACTGTACTCACATGAACTGATTTAAATATGTTTTTAATACATTAATGGATCTTGAGAGAGGAAATGTCATTGCTGGCTATGCAGGCCTCACTGAGCCATCGGATTTCAACAAAAATATCTTAATTTGTGTTACAAAGATGAACGAAGGTCTTGCGGGTGTGGAAAGGCATGAGGGTGAGTAATACATTATTTTTGTGTGAACTAACCCTTTAATAAAGAGGCAAACTGGTTTATGTTGTAAAATTCATGTTTAATAATATGTGTGGCCTATAAGAATTTGTCTTTTTCTCTCAAATCTCATTATAATCAAACTAACTTACCTGGTTTGCGCTCAACTTTTTAATGACAAACTGATCACCACCTTCATTTTTCACCAGGATCTTATCCTCCTTTTCACTCACTAGAGTGTAGCCACAGTCTTTCAGAGCTGACAGTTTGCTTCCCATTGCTTAAAATTTCTGCAAAGACAAATGTTTAAGAAGAGAATACAGTTGTGTATTTAAGCTAACCAACAATGAGTTTTTTTTATTTTTTTTTATTTTATGGACTTTGTGCTTTTGTTTTAAATATACAAGGATTTAAGGGCAAATAATTAAGCAGATACTTTCAATATGAGCAATGGAATCAAGGCAATCCATTTAAAGAGCACTGGTGAGACCGATTATGTTTTTATTAAAAGTGTTTACTATTCGTTTCCATAATTAACAAAAATCTTTCTGAAATCAGACTTACGTTTTTGAAAAAATATGATAAAAATGCAGTTCTCTTATTATAAGTAAAGATTGATTTTCCTTACCTGAAAAATTATAAACATCTGGGAGCAAAACCCTGTGTGTTTTTGTTTTTAGAAATGGTTATTATTATCTTCAGTAATGTTCCTTCTTTTAAGACTTCCGAGATCTATATTTGTTCACTGTATAGAACACAGTGGTTAAGTTTCAATTTTATCAGATAAATACCCAAATGGGAGTGGCAAACACAGGTTTGTGGTTTTCAAAAAAAAAAAAAAAAAAAATTCACATGTTTTGTATAACAGTGTAAGACTTGATTTCCTGCTAAGACAAAAATTGAGAACAAGCATCCTGCAATAAAGCTCATCTGGAGAGAAGATCTGTCCTCACACATCTTCAGGATGCAATCCCACACCCCCCTTAGAGTCATCTTTGAGTAACTGATGTTATGTATTTATGATTTCTGAATTGGTTTCTAATTGGTTATTTGTGTAATTGGCATGATACATTTTTACCTGACAAATGAAATATTATATTTGGTTTATTCTGTATTATTCTTAATTTATTACTTCTAGTAGATTAAAGTGAAGGAATTACCTCAAATTGATCAGGAAGACTTAATAGATGGAGCATAGGGCACGTCAATTAAGTCCATCTCGATTTCTGACTATCGCTGCCTTAAATAAGTTGCAGTTTTCGTAAATATATAAAAACTATGCTTTTTGTTACGAGTAAGCAGAGCGCGACCGACTTAAAGGTAGATATTTACCCTGCATCCAATGTTTAAGATCAGAACTGACGAGTTTGTGTCCGGGAAGAGCACTCAGTCGGCCAACGTGACTTTTCTAAAGCGATACCGGGACCACAGTGAACAAATAATTGAAGATATAAGGTAATCGGAATAATCAAAAATCTAAATTAATGCATAACCAATGATTAATTTCTAATTGGAAACACAACCTAAGAGTAATCATCATTTGAAATTGGAGTCAGATTAAACGAGTGAAATTAAGTGAACTTCACAGGGGCGCTGAAAAGACATAACACGCGTTAACCTTCGCCCAGGCCGTCGGATTCCGTTTTTTGGGCCGTCGGGGGGTTCCTTACAACAGCATTCCTCTTATGAAAGTAATTTAGTATAAAAGATCTGTTAAATAAATGAAAGATTGAATGAATAAATAAGTGATTAAATTAATGAATGAATGCAGTTGTTAGTGTTTTACTAAAAACACCCCAGTGCCATAAGATATTAAAACCTGTTCTTTTAAAAGTCAGCACATTTTGATTTTTTTTTTTTTTTTTCACTTATTAACAAAATTCTTTCTTTAAAGCAGATCAGAAAGTATAGTGGAAGCTCTGATACTGTTTCTGCTCTTGTCCAGCTGAATTGCTGCATATGTAAATAATAAACAGAGCAGCAGTTTAATTTTAAATGATTCTCCCTCAGTAAACATCCATACCTGAGCGAGCTATTAATGCATTATAGTCCTTCACGTCTATTGCGATCTCAGAATTCAGGCCAGCTAATAATACCTAGAATATCAAAATCAACTGCAGGTGGTAGATCCTTCTCCAATTTGGCACCTAAACTCAGGAACAATCTTCCTAGCATTGTTCGGGAAGCAGACACACTCTGTCAGTTTAAATCTAGACTAAAAACGCATCTCTTTAACCTGGCATACACATAACACATTATCAATTTATTTTTTCAAATCCGTTAAAGGATTATTAGGCTGCATAAATTAGGTCAGCCGGAACCGGGAACACTTCCAATAACACCAGATGTACTCGTTACATCAGAAGAAGAATGGCATCTACGCTAATATTAGTCTTTCTGTTTATCCCGAGGTTTACCGTAGTCAACCGGATCCGGGCCGCATCCAGGTGAAACCAAGGACCTGCGCCTTGACACGACCACAACGCAGCCCTGAAGTATCAGCAGAGATTGAGTCAACTAGATCATCCACTGTGAAGGCCTCATCAACATGACAACCAGTGGCGCATCTCCTCAACAACCGTCCATACCGGTATGATGAATACGATCCTCAGCTGGATGGAACTGAATTAAATACTTTGAATGTTGCGATCCTATCTGACTTATGATAGCAACCTGAGTCGTAACAAAGCACTGTTTGCCAGAGGAGAACTGGCCCCCTGACTAAGCCTGGTTTCTCCCAAGGTTTTTTTCTCCATTTTAACACCTGTTTGCCACCTGATGTCACCTGTTGGAGTTTGGGTTCCTTGCCGCTGTCGCCTTTGGCTTGCTTAGTTGGGGACACTTGACAATTGATATTCAACAGTGCTTTGATCTGCCTGCATTGATACTATTCTTTAAGAGCTGCTGTGCAGCCAAAATTATATACCAGTTATCACTGTAAAGCTGCTTTGACACAATCTACATTGTAAAAAGCGCTATATAAATAAAGGTGACTTGACTTGACTTGACTTGATATGTAAGCAATGTAATCAAGAATACTCACGTTTCAGTGAAACACTGTTGCTTTGAATCAACTTTGTTCTGTTGGTGACAATAATTTCAGATTTCTCCTCTTCTTTGAAAATTAATTTTCACAGTCCTTATTATTCCACAGAGAGGTTACTAAGATCTTCGCAGTAGAATCTGTAGATCAAAAATTAAAACTACTTGACAAACATCTTCAACCGTCTCTCAGTTTTGGAATTGAGATGGTAAGAAAATATGTCAAGTTCAATGTCTCCTGATGTGTTGTATATATTATCCGTGTAATCTGTTTTGGAAATTAATATTGGTATTACTATTTACCGGTTTCAGTGTTGTTATTTGCTTGTTTTTAAGTTAAAGCCATATATGCTTGAATGATTATGAAATTAAGTAACTGCAATACCTCCTTTGTTTGTTATAAGATAAGATGACTAAGCAACAGTTGTGAAAGTTTTTGAGTTTGATGATTGTAACCAACCACAAAATGTTAACAATAAGGAAGAAGAGAGCAGGTTGCAACCTCAAGCGGAGATGAGCCAGACGAAGACTACGGTGAAGAAGAGGAAGAGTGCTAGAAGAAGACGACAGCAGAGGCGACAGAGGAAGGACATCCATCAATGCAAACAAGAGATACAGAGACTGATACACCTACAGCAGGAAGATTGGATCATATGCATTGATCAATTGATGAGTAATATGAAGTTGGATTTTCCCATAAAAGTCTGAGGAGTAAAAGGCTTCCTCAGATGCTGCCTGCATTAAACGTAGAAGGATACCTGATACCCTAACAAGGGGCGCTTAACAGCATTTACAATATTGCTGGGTAAAGCTAGGTCATAGAGCTTTTTAGCTTAAGTTGATTTAAGTTTTATTTTGTTTTTATTTTGCATTAACCGCTTTGTATTGTAACCAGTAAAAGAGATTTTATTATTACGTTTGCCTTCTGTGAGACTTTACTTATAACTACAAACTGAGCCTCGATAAAGAACAACCACAAGGTAGTCTTCTACGTCATTCCTGAAGGGCGGGTGAGTATCTTATGGTTTAGACTAGATTTGACTTCCCTTACCCTACCTGAATAATCCTAGGGTTAAAAGGTGTACTATAAATGGTCACACCGACTAACATGGAGCCCAACATGAGTGGCTTGAGGTTTGAGTTTTAAGTTGAAAGTGTAGAAACCACATTGAAGAGCTGCCTGTAAGACCCACATAGACCAATCCAGAAAGGATTCAGTTAGATATTAGTCCAGAGGGAATTAGTATATTCCAGTCCAGAGAAAGGACTGAAGGGCCAGGAAACAAGATCGCTAACCGTGAGAGCTAGAGAGGGGTCTGGAAGGGCTATTGAGTTGAAAAACCTGTAGTAGGGGACGCCCTAATATGGCAGGTAAAAAAGCCCAGAGAAAATCCAGTAATATGTTAATTCAAGCCTACACCTGGGGAGACTACCGGGTAAAAGCATGGGAGAAAAAGGCCTTAAGGGCAGAGACCTCGGCCCAGGAGATAGAGCCAGGTCAGGTACTTTTATGGTTACCAAGCTGAGATGGATTGCAAAGAGGAAATTTTCAGGAATCTGAAGTTGCTTTAGCAGTCATGCAGTGGGCCATAGAGTTAGGAAGTCACTATGGACAGGAAGTGGCTATCCAGTGAAAAACCTCAGAGTCAGAGGGCATTATGAGCACAGTGCGTAAAAAAACCATGGGGAAAACAAAGGATGGGGAAAAAATTAAAGAAATCACAGGGTAAAGTTCCAAATATAGGAAAAGTTATGATTTACCGGGAAGCAATGACAGACTTTCAAAATGCAAATTAAATCCTTCTTACTTTACCACCAGAAGAGGAAGGCAGAGATAGTGTTATAACAATAGCAGTTACAGAAATACAGTTACAGCAGATAATGATCCGGAACATACATCTTAAGGCATGGAAATCCACAGATGATCAAAGGATTAGGAATAGCTGGAGCAGTTTTTGGATGCTTATGGGAGTTGCTCTTAAAGAGATCAGAATCAGATTAGGTCCTCAGCAGTCAGGAACAATAAGAATTTTTAGAGGTTCTCCAAAATGGAATAGTGTGGCACATGTAGCAATAACCGATAGTAGTACACAGACATGTACAGAAGAACAATCTGGAGAAGAGACTAGATTGTTCATAAAAAATGTAATTAGAGAAGCTAACGACAGAGTGGATAAAGAAATACACTATGTCCCCAATAGTGAGAGGAAAATGTCTGGAGGGATTCGTAGCTGGAATAATAGAAATGTCCCAAGAAATTCAAATAACTATAAATCTCCTCATTAAAGAGAGAGATCAAGAGAAAAAAAAAAATATATATATTATTAAACAGCAAAAAGAGAAGTACGAAGAACTGCCAAGGCTAACAGAAAACATAAGTAAGCTGAAACCTACTGCACCTTGGGAGGAAGATCTTGAACCCCAAGAGACAGAAGATCAAGGGTCACAAGAATGGCTGTCAGACTCTACTAAGCAAGACACAACAGAAGAAGAGACTGATCAGACAGAGTCATCAGATAATGATCATAGAGAAGTAAGGTTACGTAATAAGAGGGCGGAAAAGCTTGAGCTCAGGAGGGTGTAACATCAGAGAAAGAACGATTGGCCTGAAGTAAACATCAAAAACCCAACCAACAAAGAGAGAAGTAGATCGTTAGAATGGAAGTGGGATTGAAAAATAATTGAAGGACGCAGTCTAACGTATGGACAAATGAGGTCAGCTAGTAGATCCCCATCAGCCAAAAGCAAAGCTAAGGCAGAAGGATGGTCTGGAAAACAGGCTGTATTGCAGGAAGGCAGTTGGAGAAATGGATAAAATGGATTATAAAAGTCAGGATTAGATCATCCACGCCAATTCCAGTGAACAGAACAAATCCTAGATATCTCACATTTAATTCCCCAAAAGAGCCAAACGAAGAACAAGTAGGCTACCAGGAAAAATTATTATAATTAAATTGAACAGAAGCAGTTAGGAAAAATAAAACAGGGCGAAGACCATAGTAGTTATACAAACTGCATTATGAAAGCAGCGGAAGCTGCAAGACTTGACAAACATTCAACTACACGGTTAAACTTGTACTGGCCATGCAATTACAGCCGAGGCCTTAGAAAAGTGTAGACAACTGACAGGGACAGAGGATACGTATGCCCAATGGAAAAAGGATTTGATAGAAGCTCAAAAAATGGGGTGCCAATTTTGAGTATGTGGCTTTCGATAGAAGCCGACATCCTTAATGAAGATAAAATCAGATTGTTGCAAGAAGTGGGCAGAAGTTTACCTGGAGGACACACTTTAGCCACAATACTGAATAATGCTAGTAGTAAGTAAATTCATAATATGTTAGCAGTATATGATCTTACTACACAGCACGTAAAGACCAAAAAAGTAAGACCTCAGAATAAATACAGAACAGAACAGGGAGTTTATAAAGGTTACCGTAGTAAACTCTTTAAACCTAAAACAGGAGAGCAGAAAAAATATAATACTTGATTCCAGAGCAGACAGAGTGGGCCTAGCCCATGCAATAAGAATAATCAAAGCCCGAAAAACTGGGGAACAGGAAAACCCAGAAAAAATGAATACTCTTACACCTGTTAAGAGTAGTTATATTCCAGAGGAAAAATGGGACCAAATGACTCCAGAAGAATGAAAGAAAAAATATACCAATATAAAATACATGTTCCAAATTGGAGGAAAAAATATCAAGAGATAAGAAAAAATTGTGAGAACTGCATGAGAAAAGGATACCGGAAAACATTAAGAAATTACTATGGATGCATAACCCCACAAAGAGTTAATGAAGAATGGTCAAGTCAGGTCAAGTCACCATTATTTATATAGCGCTTTTTACAATGTAGATTGTGTCAAAGCAGCTTTACAGTGATAACTGGTACATTATTTTGGCTGCACAGCAGCTCTTAAGGAATAGTGTCAATGCAGGTAGATCAAAGCACTGTTGAATATCAAATGTCAATTGTCAAGTGTCCCCAACTAAGCAAGCCAAAGGCGACAACGGCAAGGAACCCAAACTCCAACAGGTAACATCAGGTGGCAAACAGGTGTTAAAATGGAGAAAAAACCTTGGGAGAAACCAGGCTTAGTCGGGGGGCCAGTTCTCCTCTGGCGAACAGTGCTTTGTTACGACTCAGGTTGCTATCATAAGTCAGATACGATCGCAACATTCAAAGTGTTTAATTCAGTTCCATCCAGTTGAGGATCATATTCATCACACCGGTATGGACGGTTGTTGAGATGTGCCACTGGTTGTCATGTTGATGAGGCCTTCATAGTGGATGATCTAGTTGACTTAATCTCTGCTGATACTTCAGGGTTGTGTTGTGGTTGTGTCATGGCGCAGGTCCTCGATCTCACCCGGA
Source organism: Elopichthys bambusa (assembly GCA_037101425.1). Lineage (NCBI taxonomy): Eukaryota > Metazoa > Chordata > Actinopteri > Cypriniformes > Xenocyprididae > Elopichthys > Elopichthys bambusa. The sequence goes on from CM074432.1 coordinate 1,905,970, forward strand.
TACGGCCCGGATACGGCTGACTACGGTAAACCTCGGGATAAACAGAAAGACTAATATTAGCGTAGATGCCATTCTTCTTCTGATGTAACAAGTACATCTGGTGTTATTGGAAGTGTTCCCAGTTCCGGCTGACCTAATTTATGCAGCCTAATAATCCTTTAACGGATTTGAAAAAATAAATTGATAATGTGTTATGTGTATGCCAGGTTAAAGAGATGAGTTTTTAGTTTAGATTTAAACTGACAGAGTGTGTCTGCTTCCCGAACAATGCTAGGAAGATTGTTCCAGAGTTTAGGTGCCAAATAGGAGAAGGATCTACCACCTGCAGTTGATTTTGATATTCTAGGTATTATTAGCTGGCCTGAATTCTGAGATCGCAATAGACGTGAAGGACTATAATGCATTAAGAGCTCCCTCAGGTACTGGGGAGCTAAACCATTTAGTGCTTTGTAGGTAATTAGCAAGATTTTAAAATCTATACGATGTTTAACAGGAAGCCAATGCAGTGTTGACAGAACCGGGCTAATATGGTCATACTTTCTAGATCTAGTAATAACTCTAGCTGCTGCATTTTGTACGAGCTGTAGTTTATTTATCAGGCGAGCAGAACAACCACCTAGTAGAGCGTTAGAGTAATCTAGCCTTGAGGTCATGAACGCATGAACTAACTGTTCTGCATTTGTCATCGAGAGCATATGTCGTAATTTAGATATATTTTTAAGATGGAAGAATGCGGTTTTACAGATGCTAAAAACATGGCCTTCTAATGAAAGATTGGTATCAAAGAGCACACCCAGGTTCCTAACTGACGACGAAGACTTAACAGAGCAGCCATCAAGTGTTAGACAGTATTCTAGGTTATTACGTGAGGAAGTTTTTGGTCCAAAAATTAGAATATCTGTTTTTTCTGAATTTAGTAGTAGGAAATTTCTGGTCATACAATTTTTTATATCAGCTATGCATTCCGTTAATTTTGTGAATTGGTAAGTTTCGTCAGGGCGCGAAAAAATATAGAGCTGAGTATCATCAGCGTAACAGTGAAAACTAACGCCATGCTTCCTGATGATATCTCCTAAGGGTAGCATGTACAGAATGAAAAGCAACGGTCCTAGTACTGAGCCTTGCGGTACTCCATATTCAACTTGTGATCGATATGACCTCTCTTCATTTACTTCTACAAACTGATAACGGTCAGATAAGTATGATTTGAACCATGACAATGCAATTCCACTAATGCCAACATAATTTTCGAGTCTATTTAAAAGAATATTGTGATCAATAGTGTCAAATGCAGCACTAAGATCCAGTAACACTAATAGAGAGATACAACCACGATCTGATGATAAGAGCAAATCATTAGTAACTCTAATGAGAGCAGTTTCAGTACTATGGTATGGTCTAAATCCTGACTGGAAATCCTCATAGATACTATTTCTTTCTTAAAAGGAACATAGTTGTGATGATACTGCCTTTTCAAATATTTTTGACAGAAAAGTGAGATTTGAGATTGGCCTGTAATTGACTAATTCTCTAGGATCAAGTTGTGGTTTTTTAATAAGAGGTTTAATAATAGCCAACTTAAACGTTTTTGGTACGTATCCTAGTGATAAAGATGAATTAACGATATTAAGAAGAGAATCTATGACCTCTGGAAGCATCTCTTTCAATAGCTTAGTTGGTATAGGGTCTAACATACATGTTGTCGATTTTGACGATTTAACAAGTTTAGACAATTCTTCCTCTCTTAAAGGAGTAAATGAATTGAATTTTTCCTCAGGGATACTACAATGCACCGTCTGACGCAATACTGTAGTAGACGGTTGCGTGGTTATAATTTTTTTTCTAATATTATCAATCTTGCAAGTAAAGAAGTTCATAAAGTCATCACTGCTGTGCTCTTTGGAAACATCAGAAGTTGAAGCTTTATTTCTTGTTAATTTAGCCACTGTATCAAATAAATACCTAGGGTTTTGTTTATTTTCTTCTAAAAGTTTTGAAAAATAGGCAGATCTAGCAGATTGTAAGGCCTTTCTGTACTCAACCATTCTCTCCCTCCACAAAATGCGAAATACTTCTAGTTTTGTTTTCTTCCAGCTGCGTTCCATTTTTCTGGCTGCTACCTTTAGGGCCTGAGTGTGCTCGTTGTACCACGGTGTTGGATTAATTTCCTTAATCTTTTTTAAACGCAAAGGAGCAACTGAGTCTAATGTGCTTGAAAAGACAGAGGCAATAGTTTCCGTTGCAACATCGAGGTCTTCTAAGCTGTCTGGCATGCTAAGGCAATGAAACTGATCAGGAAGATTATTTATAAAGCGTTCTTTAGTGGTAGAAGTGATGATTCTACCAAATTTATGGCAGGGAGGCAGTTTAGCTGTTTTGACTAAATGTAGTATACACGAGACTAGGTAATGATCTGAGATGTCGTCACTCTGCTGCAGAATTTCAACGGCATCAATATCAATTCCATATGACAATATTATATATGACAATATTGGTCAATGGACATAGCCGGTCCCCTTAATCCTAAAACAAAGTTAGGACATAGATACATCTTAGTAGTAACGGATGGTTACACTGGGAAAATTTGGGCTAAAGCTCTGAAAGAAACAAGTGGAAAAACAATAGTTAAAGCAGTTCAAGAATTAATGACAGCTTGGGGAAGGCCTGAAACAGTACGAGTCGAGAATGGAAGTTATTTTGTTGGAGATGAATTAGGAAATTGGCTGGCAGAGAAACACATCGGATTACAGAAAGCATTAAGGTACATTCCAGAAAGCAACGGGATAGCAGAAAGAGCCGTTGGTAAAATTAAGGAGTAGATGAGAGCAAATTGTAACAATACACTTTAGGACACTCAACTAGAGGAACTAACATATTACCTTAACCTTTACAGATATATATATAAAAAAAAGGCACAAAGAATGACAGACCGATCGAGCAGGAACACGTGTGCAAGGTTGGAGACACTGTGTGGATAAAATTAAGGATAAAAACAAGAACAAACCATTTAAAGATTTAATCACAAAAAAATATAAAAAATAATTGACCAGCACACAGTAGAATTACAGAATAATGGAATTTGGTCTAAAAGGTTTTTGGTCAAAGGTGACTAAAACATTACAAAAGCAAGACTTGCAAGATACAGAGGAAATGAAGCTTAAAAACATGATAACTATCAACAGTCAGAGAGGAGTGATAAGAGCAGAGACACGACTAGTCTCAAAAAGCAGAACGAAGAAGGAGAATTACTGGTGATAGGAAGGCATAGGGTGTGGGCATGGCATAAAGCTCGTGGTTTAGTAAGCAGTAGTTAGAATGCAACAAGTGTAGGCCTAGATAATGACAATTATCTAAGACAGCTGAACAACAGCAGTATTGATTATTCCTGGACGTCAAGATGTCGTGCAGGAATAGAGGAAGTTAAATGCAAATGGTTGCTAGTGGATCCAGGGAGTCTGGGCCATGAACTAGAGAACCTGAAATTTTGCTTTGATGACAGCGGAAGACCAGTTAAACCAAACAAAGGAAAAGGAACTATCTGGTCGATTTTAACCATTGCTAAAGTGCTAATGGAAAATGGTGATAGAGAACAAATAATGTCCCCAAGAGTTGATTTTCCCAGGCGAGGCGAACGTGGCAAGAAAAATGATAATATGAGATGCCAGTTCGGACAAATTGACAAAGAGCGTTGGCCGAACAAAATAATACAAAAAGTTACCAGGGTCGGATGTGTGCCAATAGACTTCTGGCAGGAGGCAAGCCCTCAGAAAAAGAATGCTAGTACACAGCGAAAACCTATTATGGAAGGTGAAACAGAAGATCTACCGGCACACAGACTGACTTTGGAAATCAAAGTGATTGTGAATTTGACCACAACATCGGAACCTGAAGTACTTGTCTGCGCCGTTGAAATGGAACTGGCTCGGGAATAACGATCAGGGTTATTCTTGAGTCAGGAATGTCCGTTGGAAATAAAGGGAATGGAGGGGGCCCCCGGAAAGCTAACATTAATTGTGCTGTTTTTATTCTTCAGGAATTATGAAATTGGATGATGAAGAAAAACGTAAAGACTGGGCAAGAAAAATGAAGAAATGGAAGGAACTGTGCCTGACCAAAGCCCTAGCAGGAATATGACCCTTAGTTGATTTTGCTAAACAATTAATAGTAGTAGACCAAATTTATGTACATGAAGTCTCAAATTATATTATTGTAAATATAAAAAAATCTACTTTACAAGAATGTAGCAAATGTTCAGAGATATTAATAACCTTTAAAGTACGAAATTATACAATGGTAAAATGTAGATTGAGAAAGGAAATATTTAACATTACTCAAATAAGAAAAATATGGATTTGGCATAAGAAAAGTGGGATAAAATATGTAGGTCCTGGAGAAAAACATGTATGCTATCAAATGCATCAAGAGCAACACAAGTAAGCATAACAACCAGAGAAACGGGAATTACAAATAAACTAGTGACAAAACTTCCAAATCCTGTATTAGTTTTTGAAGAGGAATGTCATTAATATTTTACAAAAAATAAGTATACAATGTATGACACCCCAACAAAACTGAAAGATCCTTTCCCATGGATAAAATGGCATAGTAAGACCAACAGAACAGCAAAAGTGATTTTCAGGCCTGGAATGTATTCTGGCCAAAAGAAAACCTTATACCAAATAAGTGTGAGCACGACAAAATACTGGGAGAAATGCCCAGAGCAAAAAATACATAAATATACTGGAGAACAGTATAATTGGGAATTGCATATTACATGGCGTAAAAAGGCCTTAGATGGTTATTTTCAGATTATAAAATATCAAAATTGCAAAACGATGACCAGATATGAAGGACAATTCATTAAAGGTCAAGGAGAATATTAAGTAACTCCATGTAATGAAACTAGTCAAAAATGGATTTGTGGAGATAATTATAGAGCCAGAGCAGGATTAACCTGGTATAAGGAAAACACTGGTTATCATTCTGGAGAAATACAGGTGGATTTACATGGATTAAGATTACAAATTAAGGAGAACAATCAAGAATTGTGGAAACAAATTTTAACGGAAAGTGGTACAGAAACATACCAGATGGTCTTATTTAGATTGTGGGACATTCTTGTAAATATCGGTGATAATATTAATGAGGGAATCACAGAAAAAATTATAAAAAGACCTATGGTTAAAACATCTAGAGGAAAAGACAGTCATTATGGTATGAGGATACAATATGAAAATAGATGGCTGAGTATGAGTATTACATCCTAATATAACAGGTAAGTATATTCTTGGTGATACCCACAGATATTCCAGAATATCATAATAGTAAAAATATTATGAAACCTGAATACAGATTATCATATGACCTGAATGGAGATTTAGATGACCAAACAGTAATGTACGCCCCCAGAAGTTTATGGAGAGCATTACATTATGAGGCAGACATATATCCCAGAGTTTATAAAGTTATGAATGTTGGATGGTCCAATGTCTACACCAAAACTGATTATAATATAAGAAGTAATGGCCTTAATCAAGGGATTAATAGATTTTTAGCAAAAAGAATTACAACAACCGTACAAATATTGATGGGGAATATGTGGGATTTTAACAACCAAGAGAAAGGCAGCTGTATGCCTTTAGCTCCATGATACTGGCTTATCGCCAGTCTGCAATATGCCGAAAAGAATGCAGGTTTTAGGCAATGGACTACTGAAGACTGGAAAGATTTAGGAGAAAGAATTAAGCAAGGATGGATCCTAGTAGGAAAAGCCTTAGAAAAAAAACAGCAACTACAGTGAAAGATGCAGGGCAAGAAGCGTTGACAACAGTAATAAGAGTGGTTAAATGGATTATTGATAATTTGTATGTACTAATTCTGGTGGGAATAATAATAATAGGAATATTAATTGTAGGAGAGATAACAGGTATTAATGGATTGCTTAGAAATTCTCTTAAAGAGGTGTGCACATGTTGTAATATCCTGACCTGCAATAACCAGATCGAGATCAAGTGGAATTACAAGAGTCTTTGCTGAAAAGAGGAAGCAGACGCCAAGGGGACATAGTTGATACTTACCTTTTGAAGAGACTTTAAAGAACTCATCTTAAGCAGTTAAAAGAAATGGCAGAAAACAACACCAATGAGACTACGGTAATGGTCAAGGGAACAGATATCCTGAGTTTAGTTGGGATACTGGTAATGCAATTTTCTTTAATACTTTGGTTAGGAATAATGATTTAAGATAATTCTAAAATCAAAGGCACAATAGGAATTGTTTTAATACATATGATAAAAATTGTATATAACAAACGAATTATGGGTGATATTATGCTGATTTTGATTTACCGAAGCAAAAAGATACTGGTGATGTTTACTTACTTAGAGAAGCTTGTTTTGTTTGGTGAAATAATCAGTCTTGTATCATGTTTAGTGGGTTATTATTGGCCTAAAATGTGGTTATATGGAATTTTGACAGAAGAAATTGTATTAGTTGCAGCCCTTGTATATGTAATATGGGAAGTTATCCAAATCACTAAAGAATATTACCATAACTAAATGGATATTAGGAGCTGTAATTTTAGGTGTTAATGCCATGTTGGGATCAAAAGGAATAACACCTTTAGTTATAACTTACATTATGTTTTTAGAAGCTCTTGAAAACCTGGAATGCAAGAAAGTAGCGCAGGCAAATAAATGTTATTATTTAGAGAATTTTTTTATTTTTAATTACTATGATTTAAGAAAAAGGAAAATGTATGATTAATTAAATTAATTAAGCAATAACCTAGTACAATTATAATACAGAGGTAATAGAATTTTGAAAAAAGAGAAATGGTGATTGTTTGTAATAATTCATAGTGTGAGTTAACAAATACTGTATGAAGGGTTGAAGGAATGAAATCAAAGATTTTGTATATGCTTTACCAGTAAGGTACTGTAGGGAAATGTTCAAATATTTAAACAAGATTGGGATGTTTTATCTCATAGTTAGAAGCATTACTGGACATGGTGGAAGAGAAGGAATCCCGGGGAGTCCAGAAGGAAGGTGGCGGCCAAGGTCTTGCTACAGACCCAAATCCTAACCATTGGACACTGTAAAAAGTATGAGAGTTGGGAGAGGCCGTACCTTTATTTGTCCTTACATGGACAGATATCCAAAGGATATATCCAAAGGGAGAGCACATAGGAGCATCCCACCATGAAATAACTGATGCATCGCTATTGCGGAGAGAGTTTGGTCAATACCTTACTGTGGTGAAGCAGAGTACAAGAATTTGGCCCCAAAGTTATAAGAGATACAGTTGTAAGGCAGGATGTGTTGAAACCTAAACAAAGAAAAATTTGGATCAAAGATTACAGTGCTGGAGGAACCAGTGATCTGACTGTGGAACTCACCTGAGGAGAATAGCGCACACATCCAGTCCGGGGAGTGGAATGGCGCAGCAAGCGAATTACACAGAGCAGGTCCTGCTACTGGCCTGAGGGGGCGAGTATATGGGAGGACATGGACTCTACACAGAGATTATAGAATCTTGCGAATGTGTTAGGTGTCGCCCAGCCCGCTGCTCCACAAATATCTGACAGCGAGGCGCCATGCGCCAGCAAGAGGCTACACTCCTAGTCAAGTGAGCACTCACCCCAAGGGGGCATGGCAAGTAAGCTAAGCTAAGCCTGGTAAGCTAAGACAATAGTATCCACTATCCAGTGGGCTAACCCCTTTGCTTGGAGACAGCCTTCCCTTTTTGCTGGCCTCCGTAACAGACAAACAGACACTTGATTGCCTCAGTCTGCTTCTGGGCAGCCGAGAATTGCTGGGCAAAAATCTCGACAGCATTGCCGAAGAGGCCGGCCTGGGAGACTGGGGAGTTTAGGAGCTGGTTGCGGTCCGACCACCAAGGTGGACATCACCTGACCTAGGCATTGCGCAGTGACCTTCGTCGCCCCGTAGGGCGAGGTCGGTGGCATTGCGCGCCTCTTGTAAGGCTCCCTGGTCAGCACTAGCTTCGTGCAGCTCTTTGAGCACCTTGGCCTGGTAGACCTGTAAGGTGGCCATGGCATGCTGGGCGGAGGCGGCCTGACCTGCAGCTCTGTAAGCCTTAGCCACAAGCGTGGATGAGAACTTACAGGCCTTGGAAGGGAGCTTAGGATCACTATGCCAGGTGGAGGCACTCTGAGGACACAATTGCATCGCAACCGAGCACTCCACTGGAGGCATCCCAGCATACCCCTTGGCCGCCGCGCCAATGGGGGAAGTGAAGGTGGAGGTAGCACCAGAATGGTTTCGGGCAGGTAAAGGTGCCTTCCATGAACTGGTAACTTCCTCATGAACTGGTTCCTCATCTCCTGAGGACTCAAGCCCACCTTGTGATGCAGCGATCGACATACGATCATCCTCTGGAGCCCCAAACGAGGGAGGGGAGGGGACCAGCAGGCTCGTCCGGGAGTTCCATGGGCTACGGTGCTTGTGAGGGGAGTGTGGCCAGAGGAGGTTGACTCGTCGGGTTGGTCCACACCGTAACCCTCAGATCACCCTGGCCACCAGCCGAAGTAGCCCTTCGTGTATACAGTAGACTGCTTTAAAGGAAGCAGCTTTACAGTATTAAATATAAAACAAACAGACATTCAGTCATGAAGTGGACTATGCACTAGTTGTTAAATAGTTTACAAAATTAAAAATTAATACACAAGTGATTTCTTAACTAAAAAATAATAATAGTTCAGTTAATAAAAAGATAATAACGTTCAGTTATAAGGCATTTATAAATTATTAGTTAATGATAAGCTAATAATTTACAAAACATGACTATACATTCATAAATTATTATGTGTTATGCTAACAATTTACAAATGTTTTATTAATTCAGTTATAAGTCATTTATAAATTATTAGTTAATGATGAATGAATCATTTACAAAACATGACTATACGTTCATAAATGATTAATAAGTGTTATGCTAACAATTTACAAATGTGTTGTAAGTTATCTTAAAAATGTTTAAATCATGAAATAAATCAAACAGATCATTATAGTAGATGATTTATAAATTATTAGTTGATACATTATTTATCACATAAATAATTGAAGTATTTATGACAAAACTGTTTTAGTATTATTATTTCAATAAACAACTGTTAATCATGAAAAAATGATGAACAAACCATTAGTAAATGATCAGTATATGATTTATTGATGAAGCTGTAAGCTGGTCTGTGTTCAAAAGCACAAACATGCAGGTATGCTAAAGCACTATTTTTAAGAAGAGTTATTTATTTGTTTTGAAGTGGATGAAAATGTATAAATGCCTTACAGTCAGGTGATTCCAGTGGGTTGTGTTAAATCATTTCACTCATCAGCACAGACTTGTGTTCTGTTTGTGGATCTAGTGATAAAGTCAACCTCTGAACTGGTTTTACCTTCCACTGAAGCTCACATCAGGTGCACAGAGTTAAAGACTCCATGTGTGTCAGAGAAGACAGTTCATTTATAGAATTTACACTCATTCACTTCACACACTCATTGTGTAGTGATTTTAGAGGTTTGTGTATAATATTGTGCTTTCCCTGTATGCTCACCTACGGTGGCCCAGTAGTGCACAACACAACGGAATTAAAAAAGCAAACATAAGTTTACGGAAACAAGCCACAACACAACGAAATCGAGCCACAACACAACGGAAATGCTCCCGGCCACTAGGGGGCTCTTAGAGCTCGGTAAAGTTAGTTTTCCTTGGCACTGTTCTATAAAGTCGACAGTCTTACAAAGATACTGAAGACTGTTAAAACTAATAAATCAATTTAAAAATGCAACATTAATTTGATCTTTATATGATTAAACATTTCGAAGAATATGTATAAATAAATCTTGTTTGAAGTAGTATTTTTACATACCATATTTATGTTTTTGTTTTGATTCTTTTTTTAATCATTAAGCTGGTGGAATCCATTGCAGAAATCTGGTGGGGAGCTTATGATAATCAAACTATGTCTTTGGGGGATGAAATGAGAAACTGTCAATATCCTGTCAGCTGACATGACAGAAAAGAATGGGTAATTTTCATATTATTAACTGTGTGTATATGATCTTAAAGACAGGTATATATATATATATATATATATCTTTTTATTTATTTTGTAGTACATCACAACCAAGGAAGGTGAATGAGAAATATGCCAGAGTAATTGTGGTGTTGTTCCTGTATCTCAGTGACCCCTTCTTTAAAAATGGCTACGTAAGTATCACACTTTTTCTTTTTTTAGTTTTAATTATTTGTTTTTAAATGGTGTATTTTGCTCTTGGATTTTAAAGTAAATTAAAATCTTCTTTTCAAAAAAGTTATTCCCGGAGGAGATGAACTATGACATCGGAAAGAGAGAGTTATTGGCCATCAAACTTGCGTTGGAGGAGTGGAGACATTGGTTGGAGGGTGCTAAAGAGAAGTTCACGGTACTCACTGTTTACAAGAATCTCCAGTATCTCTGTGACGCCAAACAGGGGGTGATGGACTTTTTTCTTCACTCGCTTTCGAGCAGAACTTCCTCCGTCAAGCTGCCACTGGACTCACTCCCTTCCAGTGCATGCTCGGTTACCAGCCCCCACCGTTCCCGTGGTCCATCGTCTCTCCTGTTCCTCCACATCTCCGTCATCTTCTTGTGTTCTTCGGACTCCGACTATTCTCCATCCACTTGATTCAACGACTAAACTCTCTCATTCATTACAACATTGTTGTGAGTCTGTGTTCTGTAACAGTATAAGAAATATCAGAATTTTACACGCATTTGTTTTGGTTGTTTTAGATGATATTGAGGTGATATGATTATTTATGATTAAAAAACTTCCCTCTGCTTTAGGGCCATAACCATAACCAACATAACCACAGGCCTACCTGTAGTATTGCGAGAACCACTGATAGTTCACATGACATGGTGGAGGGGAAATCATAATTCTCACAAGAAATTAGATATTTTCAGTGCCAATTTGATATGTCCAGGGAAAACATAATTTTTGCAAGAACTTTGATATGTTGTACCATGTGGGAGGGGAAAATATAATTTTGAAGAGCAAACATATGAAAGCTTCCACAGATGCCAAATGTGTTTGAGACAGACGATAATGTTGAGGAGGACCTGATTATGAGGCTTCCTCCTAAGATGAGTATGAGACTCCTAGTGTTGACCCTTCTGTTGTCTTTGAACAACAAGCAGACACATTACCTTCCAAAAAATGGAACGTTATTATGGTCCCACTTCCCACTTGAATGACAGGGTACAGCTGTGGCCAAAAGTTTTTGGCAGTGACATAAATTTTGTGTTTTTCACATTTTTTTCTAGATTATTGTGCAGAGTGATCAGATGCATTTTACATATTTGCAAAAAGCTTTAATCCCCAAATTGCACTCTTTTTGGCCCTGACACAAAATGACCAGCTAACATAATTTTACTAATCATACCATCAGCACATGATTGCTATAAAAGGAGGGAAGATGAGCTTCCCATCATTGTGTTCTTGTGTTGGCAATGGTTGCCTCCAAATAAAGACGTGCAGCGATCATCACTTTGTAACAACATGCCCTCACATGTAAGGAAATATCTGCAAAACAAATATTGCACCTGAAAGAACCATTTACCAGATCATCAAGAACTTTAAGGAAAGGGGTTCAGCTGCAGTGAATAAGGCTTTAGGACGTCCCAGAGTGTCCAGCAAGTGGCAGGACCTTCTCCTCCTGAGGAATCAGCTACAGAATCATGTCACCAATGCAGAACTGCTCGATATCAGCAGCAGGTGGTTTCTAATGCATCTGCACAGTGAAGGCAAGACTTTTGGACAACGACCTGGTTTCAAGAAGGGCAGCAAAGAAGACACTTTTCTCCAAGAAAAACAAGAAGCACAAGGATTGGACTGCAGAAGACTGGTGCAAAGTTATTTTCTTTGATGAAGCACCCTTCTGGCTGTTTAGTACATCTGTGAAAATTGGTTTTCCAGAGAAGAAAAGGTGAACGCTTCCATGAGTCCGATGTGGTGCCAACATTGAGGCATCCTGAGATCATCCATGGGAGTGTCAAACTGACCCCAAGCATATCATTGATAACAGCAATTGTATGATAAAGTAAAGTAGAATGGTGATCTGTTAATTTAGGTATTCTGGATTTATATGATTGGGAGTGGGAGTGGGGTTTTTTTATTTAAAGGGCTATTTAAGTAGTCAACAAAGAAACAATGTACCTGACTCAAACCTTTGAAAAACTTAGATTTTACAGTGTATGTTCTTTCATATATATTATTGCATGGCCAGGAGAAATTACATAATGCATATTAAGACACATATTTAAACATCAAAGTATAGGCTATTTGGCTGTGTGCATATGAATTCTGTTATTACATGTCATACATCTCATCATCTGTTGTCATACATCATCATCAAGAATCGGCCCAATACAATCTCAAATGTTGCATCCTGCCAAAAGTAATGAAGCACTAAGGAGAGTTACTTCTCTCTTATTCTGACTCTGACTACTTCCTGTTATTTTTTAATCAGGAAATTTAAAAAAAAAAAAAAAAAAAAAAAAAGGGGCAAAGTGATGAGAATGTAAAAGCTATTCAGCTGGTTTGTCAGTTGCAAAATTATATAGGTTACGTCAAACCAAGTGGTTTTATTGTTATTTCCTTTCTGCATGCAGCTGAAGAAACGAAACTGTTTCTCTGAAAAACCACAGTGCAAAGAAAATTCTTTTATAACATACCCACATGAGACATATTTTTGAACGGGGTGTTCATATGTGTCCACACAACAGGATGTTAAAACAACACTGAAGCAGTGTTGAAGTCAATGAGATAATTAAGTTAATATGTAAGTGATTGTTGAGCATTAGTGATGAACACCTGATGTTAATAAGCAACATCATTGAAAGAAAGAGAATCAAGAAAAGAAAAAAGGCAAACTACAACTGACTCCCAGCTATTACACATTATTACACTTATTATTAACCAGTTTGATTTTATTTCGGTCATACATCTACAGAAGTTCTTGTTGATAATTAACAGAGGTTTTGATGTTGATGTTTTATTAAAAATGTTTCATTAGTCACCATGATGATGATCAGTGTGGTTAGCCTCTTGACTTTTAAATATTTTAAATAAATAGTTTTTCTTTGGCTGCTGCGACTTTGTGTTTACGAAGCACTTATGATATGGCAAGAGGAAATATGATCAGGTCATAATAGTTATGTTTTAATGATGACATTCTCATCATGTAGGAGTTCTCATGTCCTTAAGTTATTTTAAGTTATTTTAGTGAACTTTATGTATGACAAGGCGCTTATACAAAAATGAATTTTATTATGTGCCTCTTGCCATGTGCACTCTGTTCATGACGTGGTTTTGACGCCTATGATCTCGAGGACCAAGAACGGATTTGCACGTCGGATGTTGAAGTAGCAGTATCCCACAAATCTTTATGACTGTAGTGTATATCTATCTAAAGGCAGATGCTGTTTCTGCTACCAACACAATTTTTGAGGTGGCACAGAAACTACAGTCAATTTCACCCGAAGCACCGAGTTTTATATTGGGTGATTTTTTTATTTAAGTAGTCAACAAAGAAACAATGTACCTGACTCAAACCTTTGAAAAACTTAGATTTTACAGTGTATGTTCTTTCATATATATTATTGCATGGCCAGGAGAAATTACATAATGCATATTAAGACACATATTTAAACATCAAAGTATAGGCTATTTGGTTGTGTGCATATGAATTCTGTTATTACATGTCATACATCTTCATCAAGAATCGGCCCAATACAATCTCAAATGTTGCATCCTGCCAAAAGTAATGAAGCACTAAGGAGAGTTATTTCTCTCTTATTCTGACTCTGACTACTTCCTGTTATTTTTTAATCAGGAAATTAAAAAAAAAAAGAAGAAAAAAAAGGCAAAGTCGTGAGAATGTAAAAGCTATTCTGTTGGTTTGTCAGTTGCAAAATTATATAGGTTACGTCAAACCAAGTGGTTTGTTATTTCCTTTCTGCATGCAGCTGAAGAAACGAAACTGTTTCTCTGAAAAACCACAGTGCAAAGAAAATTATTTTATAACATACCCACATGAGACATATTTTTGAACGGGGTGTTCATATGTGTCCACACAACAGGATGTTAAAACAACACTGAAGCAGTGTTGAAGTCAATGAGATAATTAAGTTAATATGTAAGTGATTGTTGAGCATTAGTGATGAACACCTGATGTTAATAAGCAACATCATTGAAATAAAGAGAAACAAGAAAAGAAAAAAGGCAAACTACAACTGACTCCCAGCTATTACACATTATTACACTTATTATTAACCAGTTTGATGTTATTTCTGTCATACATCTACAGAAGTTCTTGTTGATAATTAACAGATAATTTTGATGTTGATGTTTTATTAAAAATGTTTCATTAGTCACCATGATGGTGATCAGTATGGTTAGCCTCTTGACTTTTAAATATTTTAAATAAATAGTTTTTCTTTGGCTGCTGCGACTTTGTGTTTACGAAGCACTTATGATATGGCAAGAGGAAATATGATCAGGTCATAATAGTTATGTTTTAATGATGACATTCTCATCATGTAGGAGTTCTCATGTCCTTAAGTTATTTTAAGTTATTTTAGTGAACTTTGTGTATGACAAGGCGCTTATACAAAAATGAATTTTATTATGTGCCTCTTGCCATGTGCACTCTGTTCATGACGTGGTTTTGACGCCTATGATCTCGAGGACCAAGGTCGGACGCACTACTCGAGAGAGGTGCTGCTCCAGCTTAATTGTCGTTTGATGCACGTGGGGGATTTTGTCCAACAACTCCCAGATTTTATTTTGAGACAACCCGATGAAAGGCAGGGAAACGCGGGGAAAATGACAGGAAGAAGGGGAAAACGAGATGGTGTCAAGATTCGCCTAAGGAAACAGCGTTTGACCCGGATTCCTCTGCCCTCGGTGATCCTGGGGAATATTCAGTCACTAAGAAATAAACTGGACGAGCTTCAGGGGTGTGTTCGATTCCATAAGGATTTTAAAAACTGTGGCGTCCTGGCCTTTACGGAGACATGGTTTAATGAGCAGGACCTAGATATGGACCTGTGCATTGCCAGATTTGGAAGACCGTTTCGTCTGGATCAAAATGCAGAGGTGACGGGGGAAAAAACAAGGTGGTGGGGTGTGTTTGTATGTTAATGAAAAATATTGTAGTGCTGTGACTGTCCGAGAACGGATTTGCACGTCGGATGTTGAAGTAGCAGTATCCCACAAATCTTTATGACTGTAGTGTATATCTATCTAAAGGCAGATGCTGTTTCTGCTACCAACACAATTTTTGAGGTGGCACAGAAACTACAGTCAATTTCACCCGAAGCACCGAGTTTTATATTGGGTGATTTTAATCATGTGTCGCTGAAAAAAACACTGGCACATTATTATCAATATGTCACCTGCCCAACCAGATGGAATAAGACACTAGATTTGTGTTATGGATCAGTGAGGGATGCCTACAAATCACTTCCATTACCTCCATTGGGCTTGGCCGATCACAATTGTGTGTTTTTATTGCCTACATATAAGACTGTTTTAAGGAGAGAAAAAATACAAACTAAAGATGTGAAGGTTTGGACTGAAGTTCTCTGTTTACAAGAGTGTTATGATTGCACAGACTGGAATATGTTTTATGAAAGCTGCGGTGATCTGGATGAACTTCACTGATGTGACTTGTTCTTATGTTGCCTTTTGTAGAGACATGATAATTCCTTGTAAGAGGGTCACAATTTATCCAAATAACAAACCATGGGTGAACAAATCTGTTAAATATAGCATAGAACATAAGAAATCTGTGTTTAAACAAAGTGATTCTAGTGATCTGTATAAACAAACAGCCACCAGGGAGCTGAAAGAAGAAATTCTAGAGAGTCAAATGGCTGCTAATAAGCTGGGTTCAGCCTGGTCCAGTATGAAAAATATATTAGGTTCAAAGCATAATAACCAGGTTGTTCTGGATGAGTATAATTCAGATTTGGAATTTGTGAATACACTGAATGGTTTTTATAATCGTTTTGATATAATTGATTTTAGTAAGGAAATACAGGACTTTCGTTACAAGCTTGATGATAGCCAGCATTTTTGTATAGATCAAAAGGAGGTGGAGAGGGCATTTTCTTCAGTTAGAAAGCTTTATCTGCACAGGTTTCTTCTTCCACTGGTTTGCCACAAGGATGTATACTTTCTCCCTTACTGTTTATTCTCTATACAAACATGTGTCAAAGTCGTCATGAAAATCATTCTATTTTGAAGTATGCAGATGATACTGTAATTGTCAGTTTACTTAAGAAAAATTTGATTAGTCATGGACTAACATCTGTGATGTTACGACTTGAAGTATTTTTAAAAACACGCAGAGACCTCAAGAATCATCATAGGAAACTCAACAATGGTAACAATCAAACAAAAGGCTTCATGTTTCAGTGCATAATGGGAGCCACCAAGCATATAATTAGCACATAGAAAACATTGTGTAATGATGGGTCAACAGAATGGGGATCAATTTGCAGCTTTTATTAAGAAAGGTATTCTTACAGGCAAGGGCAGAGGCAGAGACGTGAATAGGGACAGGCAAAGGTTGTGGCAGGCGGCAGACAAACAGAATCAGGATACAGGCAGAAATCAGGGCAGGTGGCAAGCAAACACAGTCCAGGACAGGCAGCAGAGTATACCAAGGGCAAACAGTCCAGACGGCAACAGTATAACAATCCCCAGAAAACGCTCAGTAACGATCACCGGGGCAAATCAAGACTTTGCAATATGTGTATGTGTGTATGTGTGTATGTGTGTATGTGTGTGTGTATGTATATGTGTGTGTGTGTATATGTGTGTGTGTGTATATGTGTGTGTGTGTGTGTGTGTGTGTGTGTATGTGTGTGTGTGTGTGTGTGTGTGTGTGTGTGTGTGTGTGTGTGTGTGTGTGTGTGTATGTATGTATGTATGTATGTGTGTATGTGTGTGCGTGTGTGCGTGTGTGCGTGTGTGCGTGTGTGCGTGTGTGTGCGTGTGTGCGTATATGCGTGCGTGTGCTGCTTAAATAGTGTGAGTGTGATGAGGTGCAGGTGTGTGCGTAATCAGTCCCAGGAATGAGGGCCTCTGGGAAACGTAGTCCGAATGATGGTAAATTCAATATTCTGGTGAAGGCTCCCTCCGGTGGTGCAGGGGAGGAAATGCGGGAGCCTCATTCGTGACACATTTGCAAATACAGACAGTCAGTTAGGGGCTAAGAGTACATCTTGTCTTATTGTATAAATAAACCTGGTATGTTACTAAAGAAACTGAAGTGTCTGAATTACACCCATGACCTGACTCTTGCAAAAATGTGTGATATGTGAGAAACTAAATGCAATAGAAAATTACCCAACCACAGAAATGAACAGATATCCTGTTTACACAGAACAGAATACAGATTAAGGGTATGATATACTTAGCCTCACACAGATACACAGATGGATGTATTTAATAAACTGTTTTGATTTTGCAAATGACATGAAATGAGTTAAGTTAATAATTCACATTTTCAATTCACATTTATTTGTATAGTGCTTTTTACAATACATATAATTTTGTACGGGCATCCCGAGATAAAACAAAAAAGCAAATGGAGAGTAATTAGCGTAGCTGCTGTTCATAATATTAAGCAAAGATAGTCATGTGCAATTGATCTGATATAACTGGAGTACAAGGATATAGGCATTATGTGAATGCTTGGCTAAAGAGATGCGTCTCTAATTTAGATTTAAACTGGGTGAGTGAGTCTGAGCCCCGAACATTATCAGGAAGGCTATTCCAGAGCCAAATGTGAAAATGCTCTCCCTTCTTTAGATGACTTAGCTATCCTAGGTACAACCAGAAGTCCAGAGTTTTGTGATCTTAAAGAGCGTGAAGGATTGTAGGGCGATAGAAGATCGTACACAGGAGCTAAATCGTTTAGAGCCTTATAGGTCATTAGAAGTATTTTATAATCGATACAGGATTTAATAGGTAACCGGTGTAGAGATGATAAAATTGGTGTTATATGATCATATTTTCTTGACCTGGTAAGAACTCTAGCAGCTGCATTTTTGGACTAATTGTAGCTTGTTTATTGAGGATCAGGACATGCATTACACTAATCTAGTCTAGATGTCATGAATGCATGAACTAACTTTTCTGCATCAGAAACAGATAACATATTCTGTAAGCAACTTAGCAATGTTAGAAATGGGCCTAACACAGATCCTTGCGGCACTCCATAATTTAACGTTTAATGAGGGATTCGCAGGCCGGTTGTTATTGAAGAATGGTTCAGTACCCAGTTTATTTGGACCAGCCTCTCCCTCCTCCTAATCACAACCTGTAAGTATGATTAATAATTGTTGCCACGTCTGACTGACTGTTTTGTAGGAAAGAATGTAATTATAATTCTCACAGAGAAAATCATTTAAATTAGTTAAGATTTTAAGGAGCCCAGATATAAAACTGCCCCTATACAAAAAAGACTCACCTGTTTTGATGTGCAATCCAACTGAAACAGCACAAGTGTATATGTCCTCTAAGTAAAAAAATAAATGAAAATCTTCTAGACAAATATGCGATTAGCAAGGACTAAAATCCAGTGTCTAACATCCACATGGTTCTGTTCAGTTCAATGGCCTAAGTAGAGTAACGTTACTGGACTGAAACCTTTATACGGTTCAAGTCCAAACATGTCAGTGACGTCTCCACGTCCAAATTCTGAGCCAGAATCACCTCATTCTCTGTAGCATGCACAAATACGTATTTATCCTAGTTGTGTGTGTGTTGTGTTCGCCCTGCGCAGCTTGTAGGTCTCCGGCTAACCAGCTAACAGCAATATGTGTTCGCTCATAATTGTCTAGAAATGTGTCAAATGTTTTTCGTTGTTATTACTTGGAGTTATGATAAAGAATAGAGCAATACGTTGGTGTACAACTGCAGTGCTTTATCAATATATTTCTGCATTGGGATACCATGACTGTTTGGGTGTTTACTACAGAGCTGTGGGCTAGGTTCGCTAACATAAACACAAAACAACTTAATTCCTTTATTTCTTTATTTTTAGAACAGAGGGGGCACCATTATTATAATACAATGTAAGTGATGCAAGCACTGTATACTGTACTCCGTGTTAACCAGCAGAAGTCATCTGACCAATCACCGCAGATTAGCGTCACGCAAATGAGGGTTTCGGCTAAATTAACCGTTGAGCGAATCGTTTGGGAGTCGTTGAGCAAATAAGGTAAAAATAAATGCAGATTATAAGACATTAAAAGTGTTTTTTGACCTTGCATGCTTTTAAACCTGTTGTTGGGGACTCCCAAAACAAAAATAGGAACCTTTCAAAAGCCATAATAGGGTCTTTTAACTAGTTGCTTATTAGCATGCATATTACTAGAATATTTATTAGTACTTATTAAGCACATATTAATGCCTTATTCTGCATGATCCTATTCTACATTCTTTATCCTACCCAATACCTAAACTTAACAACTACCTTACTAACTATTAATAAGCAGTAAATTACGAGTTTATTTAAGGGAAAAGTCGTAGTTAATAGTTTATATATGTCCCCTATACTAAAGTGTTACCAGAATTGTATACAGGTTTGGAACAACTTGAGAGGAAATAAATTATGACAGAAATTAAATTTTTGGGTGAACTATCCCTTTAAGGCATTTTGTCTGTCATTAATAACTGGATGAGGACCACTGAGGCATTAAATTTATGAATACAAGAATATATGTAGAATATACTATAAATTAGGAAAGTCAAAAGTGAATCATCTTAATTAAGCATGTGAATAATCACCATTATTATTTTATACTAATATTGCTTTGCTCATTCTCAACATCCTCATACTCAGAAAAAATTGTTTTTAATTGATATTTTGTGGCTTGCAGGAATTCAAGTGTAAGATTGATTTCATTGATTACATTGATTTGGCTCTGCATTATTTAACAAAATACAACAAAAGCAAATGTTTGGTATTTTACCATGTATTAAATGTACAAACACAAATGTATGTGATTACTTTGTGAATATAACATTTAAAAGTTCCTTTAAAATGGTTTAGCAATAACTAATGTTTATGTTAAAAATCATACTGAAGAGACTGAAATTCATACAGTCTGCCTCTTCTTACTGTTTATTAAAACATTTATTTGGATTCTTTGCGTCAAATGTCATAATCGAGAGGGTAAAAAATCAGTTTGAAAGAAACTTTTGTTAATGGGCAAATTAGAATTGGATACATGTATAAAAGAGGTTTGCTGTACTTGTGAGAATCCTGTGATACACAGTTGTAATTATCTGATGAGACAGTCACAAGACCATATTTTTACAGAAACTATGGGGAAAACGGTGAACATTGAACATTGTTTGCATGAATTTATTTATTCAGTGACTGCGTGATTATTGAATGACATTGAGCTTGACTTTCTCTATACCGACATGGCTTTTCAATATGGAATGATAAAGTTAAAATGTTCAATGGATTTACTGAAGAAAGAGTAACGTCTCGGTTACAAAGGTAACCCTCGTTCCCTGAAAGATGGAACGGAGACGTACGTCGGACAGACCGATGAATAGGACTCTCGCTAGAGTGTAACTACAACGAGCCAATGCACTTTGGTATGCAATCATATGCAGCAGCTGCTCGCCTTGTAGCGCGGGTATATAATGAGCAGCAGGTGCGTTGCATCTTCAGGTTTTCGCTGAGGAGCCGAACCGGATAGGCGGCAGCATCAGCGGGGTACAGTGACTGTGGCGACGAACATACGTCTCCGTTCCCTCCTTCAGGGAACGAGGGTTACCTTTGTAACCGAGACGATCCCATTCAGTCGGTCACGTTCGACGTACGTGGCCTATGGACAGTGGGACAGGGCTAACACAAAGTGTCGATCACTGCTGTTCCCCAAAAAACCCATTCAGTGAGACTATTGGATAACACTGGGAAAGCCTACCCTTTCACTGGAAAGGAATGCTGCGGAAGCCACATCCTTCCCCGAAGGAGTTATGTGGAGAAGAACATATGGACTAACCCCGTAGGGCTGTACTACATATGGAAGTACAGGGGTGACTCCAACCTGATGAGAGGTGGGTTCTCCCAGAAGGAAAGACACGGGCTTCGTTTAGGAGCAACCATGGAACTACACATATGGGATCCCTGTAGGGTCACACATATGTTATCCAGCCTAAATCCGGTTCTCAAGGATACAACAGAGTATAGGCCTGGTGCCAGACGCTCCGCCACGTCGGGTGCCGAAGGGAGATCGGAGGACTCAACAGGGTCTGCCTCGTAGGGACTCTCTGGTTTAATAAGCGCATGTAAGCGCAGCAAGCCGACACTAAGCCAGGGCCTCTCCGTGCCTCTGACCTGAGGTGAGAACACGGGAGGAGACCGGCTCGACACGAAGGCTATAGAATCTGGCGAATGTGTTAGGTGTCGCCCAGCCCGCAGCTCTACAAATGTCTGTCAGCGAGGCACCACGAGCCAGCGCCCAGGAGGATGCAACACCTCTCGTAGACTGAGCATGCAACCTGAGCGGGCCAAGGTAAGCCAAGGCGATGGCATCCACTATCCAGTGGGCCATCCACTGCTTGGAGACAGCCTTTCCCTTCTGTTGGCCTCCATAACAGACAAAGAGCTGGTCTGAGGTCCTGAAGCTTTGAGTTCTGTCTATGTACAGTCGCAAGGCGCGAACTGGACAGAGCAAAGCCAGGGCTGGGTCTGCCTCCTCCGGGGGCAGTGCTTGCAGGCTCACTACCTGGTCCCTGAAGAGAGTGGTAGGAACCTTGGCCACATAGCCAGGCCGGGGTCTCAGTACCACTTGGCTGTCACCCGGCCCGAACTCTAGGCATGATTCGTCGACCGAAAATGCCTGCTTGATGGAGCAAAGTCTTCATAGACAGAATATTTAAGTCTGCTGACTGCAAGGGCTCAAAGGGAGCATTCTGGGGAGCTCGAAGCACCAGAGCAAGGTCCGAGAAAAGAAATCATCTGCACAGGGGAGAGTTTGCTCTTTTCACAGTTGACCTGAAGGCCCAACTGGCTGAGGTGACTGAGCACCAGGTCCCTGTGTTCACACAACTGAATCCGAGACTGCGCTAAAATAAGCCAGTCATCGAGATAGTTGAGGATGTGAACACCCTGTTCTCTCATGGGAACAAGGGCTCCCTCCACGACCTTCGTGAAGACGCGGGCAGACAGGGCCAGCCCGAAGGGAAGGACCTTGTACTGATATGCTCGACCCTCGAACGCAAAGCGCAGGAACGGCCTGTGTCGAGGTACAATCGAGACATGAAAGTACGCATCCTTCAGGTCCATCGCTGCAAACCAATCTTGGGGACGGATGCACTCGAAAATGTGTTTCTGCATGAGCATTTTGAACGGTAGCTTGTGGAGGCTCCGATTCAAAACTCGCAGGACTGTAGAACCCTGAACTCATATTGGCTGGAGGGACCGGCTCTATAGCATCCTTCGCCAGCAGGACCACGATCTCCGCACGCATGGGCATTGACAGCTTTCACTGAAGGGAAGTGGATGCCCCTGAACTTCGGGGGACACCGGGCGAATTGAATCGCATAGCCGAGCCTGATGGTCCGAATGAGCCAGCGAGATGGACTGGGGAGCACTAACCAGGCTCGCAGAGACCGTACAAGCGGGATCAAAGGAACCGTAGGTGTACCCGCAGTGGGGCAGCGAAGTGGAACACAGGGGTGCGGCTCGGGAGGCTCTCTTAGCGAGGTGGCCCGTAGCGGGGTCTGAGTGTGCTGAGCAACACTTACCTGGTTCCAAGGTCGGGCAGGGGGCGCAGGAGAGGCTTTGGCCACCTTCTCGAACTGCACGCTGCCGCCCTCTGGCGAAGGAAGAGGGAGATGAGAGTGGAGAGGTTCTTGTCCTCCCACTGCTCTCTGAGCCCTCTTCGGACCCGGAGATGGCGGAAACTGCTCTCTTTTTTTTTAAAAATTTGGGTACCAAACAGCAGAACAGAACAAAATGAAACAAAGGATTTACCACCCGGCCCTCCTCCGGGGGAAGGAGTGGTGCAGTCACCATCTCCCAAAGAGCAGAGATGGCGTTCCTGGAACCAGTAGAACTGAGGACGAAGGCGGAGCCAGAGCCAGGAGGGAAGATGGAGTCGAAAGTGCAGGCAGGATGACATCTGACCAAGTCAGAGCCAGTGGGAGGAGGAAGCCCAGTGGAGCCATCAGGATGATGGTTTCTGGTGGAGCCGAGGGAGGGAGGAGCTAAGGTAGAACCAACAGGTCAACGGGCCACGGTGGAGCGATGGGTTCCGAGGCTGGAGGCAGAGCCCTCCATGGCCTTAAACTCCACAAGCACTCCCTCAGCAACTTATGGTGTTGTGGGCTTACAAACCTGGTCAGACTCTCCTTGAGGATCTAGTTCAGGGACAATTTCCGTCCTCATTGCAGGCTCGGGCTAGTCCATCATGTCAGGCCAAACTCCATTGTCTGCAATGGGCGCTTGCAAGTGGTCAGAGCGAGTCTGGGTAATGTATTTGGCATGCTAGATGGAGAAAGTCCCACGTGTGGTCTTCCAGCGGATGGTCTCCCTGCTCCAGGCACAGTAAATGAAATGCTGGCAGGTCCATGGGGAAAAACAAAAATCAAAAGAGTAAAAATGTGAGGTTTAAAGTGACTCCAGTTTTCCTTCGAGCGACAAAAGTTACATAATCTTTACATAATGCACCACAGCTGTTTTTCAACGCGCTCATCAAACAGCTGTGGTAACTCGGATCAGTCTACAAACACGGTGAGTCATGTCATCCTCTCCTAGCATTGTTACCTGTTCCATTTGCCACATGTCCAGTATAGCTCTCTCTGTCAGCGACGAGGGATTTACATGTCATAAATGTAGGGAAATAGTCAGGCTGACAGAGAGAATCTCAGAATTAGAGACATGCATCCAAACTTTAATCGAGGATAGTAAGAACGCAAGGGCTTCAGATACTGTTTTGGATGCGATTAGCTTAGTGAACTCTGTACATTGTTCGGTTCCGGCTGTAGAGCCCGTGCAGCAGGGCACTTGGGTAACGGTGAGGCGGCCTAGCCGCGGAAAACACCACTTTTCCGTTCCAATAATAACATCAAACAGGTTCTCACCACTCAGTGATGCACCCACTGAGAATCCTGTTGAAAGTGCCCTAGTTATTGGCGATTCTATTACACGGAACGTGAAAATAGACACACCAGCCACCATAGTCACATGTTTGCCAGGAGCCAGAGCACCTGACATCAAAGCAAATTTAAAAGTGCTGGCTAATGCTAATCGTAAATACTCTAAAATTATTATTCACGTCGGCACTAATGATGTTCGATTTCGCCAGTCGGAGATCACTAAAATTAACATTAAAGAGGTGTGTGAACTCGCAAATACAATGTCAGGAGAAGTAATTTGCTCTGGTCCCCTTCCTGTTCGTCGGAGTGATGAGATAGTTAGCAGATTATCATCACTCAATGGCTGGCTGTCTAAGTGGTGTCCGCAAAATAATATAGGTTTTATAGACAATTGGAAAAGTTTTTGGGGCAGACCTGACCTGTTGAAAAGAGATGGTATTCATCCCTCTCGGGATGGTGCTGCTCTTCTCTCTAGTAATATGGCACATAGTCTTAGAGCTGAAACATGACAAACTGTGGCCCAGGTCAGGAAGCAGACAGACCGGCTAAACCGACCGTCTGTTAGCTGCCTCACGTTACAGAAGTCAAATAATTCCCAACACATAGAAACTCTTACACCTAGATATTATCACATAGAGACTGTGTCTGTACCCCGAATTAGTAAAAACAAATAACTTCCAAACCCATTTAATGGTAAAAATTTAATTGATGTTCAACAAATAAAAAATAGAGATAGTAATGATAAACAAATGATAAAGCTTGGGTTGTTAAATATTAGATCCCTTTCATCAAAATCACTTATTGTAAATGATATTATCACAGACAATAATCTAGATATGCTGTGTTTGACAGAAACTTGGCTAAAACCGGACGATTACATTACTTTAAATGAGTCTAGCCCTCAAGGTTATGATTATCGACACAATCCTCGTCAGAAAGGCAAAGGGGGAGGTGTTGCTGTAATTTATAGTAACATTTATAGTATTAGTCAAAAGTCTCTCAAATATAATTCCTTCGAAGTGATGGTACTTTACGTAACATTATGTAAGTTGACATTTGTGTTGGCTACTGTATACAGGCCACCAGGACACCATACAGACTTTATCAAAGAATCTGCTGATTTTCTATCGGAGTTAGTACTAGCAGCAGATAAAGTACTTGTTGTTGGTGACTTTAATATTCATGTAGATAATGAAAAAGACTCATTGGGATTGGCATTTGCAGATATTATAAACTCTATTGGTGTTAGACAACACGTGTCAGGACCCACTCATTGTCGTAACCATACCTGTCATATGGAATTGATATTGATGCCGTTGAAATTCTGCAGCAGAGTAACGACATCTCAGATCATTACCTAGTCTCGTGTATACTACATTTAGTCAAAACAGCTAAACTGCCTCCCTGCCATAAATTTGGTAGAACCATCACTTCTACCACTAAAGAACGCTTTATAAATAATCTTCCTGATCAGTTTCATCGCCTTAGCATGCCAGACAGCTTAGAAGACCTCGATGTTGCAACGGAAACTATTGCCTCTGTCTTTTCAAGCTCATTAGACTCAGTTGCTCCTTTGCGTTTAAAAAAGATTAAGGAAATTAATCCAACACCGTGGTACAACGAGCACACTCAGGCCCTAAAGGTAGCAGCCAGAAAAATGGAACGCAGCTGGAAGAAAACAAAACTAGAAGTATTTCGCATTTTGTGGAGGGAGAGAATGGTTGAGTACAGAAAGGCCTTAAAATCTGCTAGATCTGCCTATTTTTCAAAACTTTTAGAAGAAAATAAACAAAACCCTAGGTATTTATTTGATACAGTGGCTAAATTAACAAGAAATAAAGCTTCAACTTCTGATGTTTCCAAAGAGCACAGCAGTGATGACTTCATGAACTTCTTTACTTGCAAGATTGATAATATTAGAAAAAAAATTATAACCACGCAACCGTCTACTACAGTATTGCGTCAGACGGTGCATTGTAGTATCCCTGAGGAAAAATTCAATTCATTTACTCCTTTAAGAGAGGAAGAATTGTCTAAACTTGTTAAATCGTCAAAATCGACAACATGTATGTTAGACCCTATACCAACTAAGCTATTGAAAGAGATGCTTCCAGAGGTCATAGATCCTCTTCTTAATATCGTTAATTCATCTTTATCACTAGGATACGTACCAAAAACTTTTAAGTTGGCTATTATTAAACCTCTTATTAAAAAACCACAACTTGATCCTAGAGAATTAGTCAATTACAGGCCAATCTCAAATCTCACTTTTCTGTCAAAAATACTAGAAAAGGCTGTATCATCACAACTATGTTCCTTTTTAGAAAGAAATAGTATCTATGAAGATTTCCAGTCAGGATTTAGACCATACCATAGTACTGAAACTGCTCTCATTAGAGTTACTAATGATTTGCTCTTATCATCAGATCGTGGTTGTATCTCTCTATTAGTGTTACTGGATCTTAGTGCTGAATTTGACACTATTGATCACAATATTCTTTTAAATAGACTCGAAAGTTATGTTGGCATTAGTGGAATTGCATTGTCATGGTTCAAATCATACTTATCTGACCGTTATCAGTTTGTAGAAGTAAATGAAGAGAGGTCATATCGATCACAAGTTGAATATGGAGTACCGCAAGGCTCGGTACTAGGACCATTGCTTTTCATTCTGTACATGCTACCCTTAGGAGATATCATCAGGAAGCATGGCGTTAGTTTTCACTGTTACGCTGATGATACTCAGCTCTATATTTCTTCGCGCCCTGACGAAACTTACCAATTCACAAAATTAACGGAATGCATAGCTGATATAAAAAATTGGATGACCAGAAATTTCCTACTACTTCAGAAAAAACAGATATTCTAATTTTTGGACCAAAAACTTCCTCACGTAATAACCTAGAATACTGTCTAACACTTGATGGCTGCTCTGTTAAGTCTTCGTCGTCAGTTAGGAACCTGGGTGTGCTCTTTGATACCAATCTTTCATTTGAAGGCCATGTTTCTAGCATCTGTAAAACTGCATTCTTCCATCTTAAAAATATATCTAAATTACGACATATGCTCTCGATGACAAATGCGGAACAGTTAGTTCATGCGTTTATGACCTCAAGGCTAGATTACTGTAACGCTCTACTGGGTGGTTGTTCTGCTCACCTGATAAATAAACTACAGCTCGTACAAAATGCAGCAGCTAGAGTTCTTACTAGAACTATGAAATATGACCATATCAGCCCGGTTCTGTCAACACTGCATTGGCTTCCTGTTAAACATCGTATAGATTTTAAAATCTTGCTAATTACCTACAAAGCACTAAATGGTTTAGCTCCCCAGTACCTGGGCGAGCTCTTAATGCATTATAGTCCTTCGCGTCTATTACCATCTCAGAATTCAGGCCAGCTAATAATACCTAGAATATCAAAATCAACTGCAGGTGGTAGATCCTTCTCCTATTTGGCACCTAAACTCTGGAACAATCTTCCTAGCATTGTTCGGGAAGCAGACACACTCTGTCAGTTTAAATCTAAACTAAAAACACATCTCTTTAACCTGGCATACACATAACACATTATCAATTTATTTTTTCAAATCCGTTAAAGGATTATTAGGCTGCATAAATTAGGTCAGCCGGAACCGGGAACACTTCCAATAACACCAGATGTACTCGTTACATCAGAAGAAGAATGGCATCTACGCTAATATTAGTCTTTCTGTTTATCCCGAGGTTTACCGTAGTCAGCCGTATCCGGGCCGTATCCGGGTGAGATCGAGGACCTGCGCCATGACACAACCACAACACAGCCCTGAAGTATCAGCAGAGATTGAGTCAACTAGATCATTCACTATGAAGGCCTCATCAACATGACAACCAGTGGCACATCTCCTCAACAACCGTCCATACCGGTGTGATGAATACGATCCTCAACTGGATGGAACTGAATTAAACACTTTGAATGTTGCGATCGTATCTGACTTATGATAGCAACCTGAGTCGTAACAAAGCACTGTTCGCTAGAGGAGAACAGGCCCCCCGACTAAGCCTGGTTTCTCCCAAGGTTTTTTCTCCATTTTAACACCTGTTTGCCACCTGATGTCACCTGTTGGAGTTTGGGTTCCTTGCCGCTGTCGCCTTTGGCTTGCTTAGTTGGGGACACTTGACAATTGACATTTGATATTCAACAGTGCTTTGATCTACCTGCATTGACACTATTCCTTAAGAGCTGCTGTGCAGCCAAAATAATGTACCAGTTATCACTGTAAAGCTGCTTTGACACAATCTACATTGTAAAAAGCGCTATATAAATAATGGTGACTTGACTTGACTTGACTAAAGTGCAAAGCGGGTGCACACGCCAGGCCGATGGCTCGTGGACATTCCTCCACATCACATTTCCCTTCAGCCCAGTGTCATACCCGATCATTTTATACACATCTTTACATTGTCTGTGTCTTGTGTTTCGTCTTCGTTCGATTGGGAGAAGCTGGTCTTTCGGTGGGTAAACGCTGCGTTGGCCAAACAGAGCACACGGTGGGCACCTGCTTATGACGTAATGGTTAGTCGCGCCGGCGCAGCACAACCGGAAGCCGGTTAAACCATTGTCTTGTGTGTGTGTGTGTGTGGGGGGGGGGGGATTATGTGTAAAATATGTGTTGAAAGTTTACGTGTGTCTGTGTTATTGATGATGATGAATATATGTATTTGAATTACCGGTGAGAATTATTGTTTAATGTTGATTTAATGAGTGTTGTGAAGGGTTTAAAATGTCAAATGTATAATACTTACCTCTTAATGAATTATGCCAGAAAAAGGCGGAGTCAGGCATATAAAAAGAGAGGGTAGACTCACATTCGGGGCTTGTTAACCAAGTCGGCCACAGTGTTACTGTGGAACCTCGAACAAAACCCCAAAACCATTGTATATTGTGGATACAGTTTTTGTCTTTATTTTCTTGTTTTGTTGTTTTGGTACTTTTGGGTTTTTGTGTGCACCTGTACATATACTTCACTGTAAATAAAGTACACCCTGCACGGAAGTGCTGTGCGAGTAAGCCATTTTTTTTTTTTTTCCTCACGGACTACCGTTACTCTTCCCCTCCCCAAAGCGAGTAGTGGCGCTTGCTTCACTACACGGAGATCATTTTAACAGTTGTACATGAAACTTCCGTATTTAGTACATTGTTGTCATGTAAATGTACTCTAAAAGTCCTTGAACACTTGTAAACAGTTTCAGCAGTAGACCAACAGTTCTATTTAATAAAAATGTATTATTATTAAAAAAAACAACAAAAAAAAAAACATGTGGAAATGAAACTAGCAAGGTATTCATGGCACCCAAACCAGTTGGTGAAGGAACATGTCACCACATCCGAAACAAAAAAAAAGCAATCTATTGTACCAACAAGATTTAGTATTTTCGGTGCTTACCAAAACTGAAAGTGAAAGAACACACTGAGGTAACATCATCAGGATATGACACAATGTCTGTATGTGAATAAACTGAGAAGGTTGAACAATATATAAGTAGAAAGCTGAAGACAGACATTCCTGCATGTAATGTAGAATACGTTTTTTTAGTTTTTATAGTGGCCGTTGTTTAGTAGTTATTTTAGTTTACTTAAAGTCAGCTGTGCATACGGATTTGCTAAGGTGTGCCTTCTAAACACAAATAAAGGCGTGCAGCTCATGTTCCTTTAAATCATGTGACAAACCAGAGACGATTATTATAAATGAATGCTCTCTTAGAGGAAAGAGTCTGAATAAAACTCTTGATAGCACTTTTAAAACAAACAAATACACTTGATATTGTTGAAGTTTTTGTAATTATATTTATCCTAATGTATAGTTATAAGGAACTAGGTATCACTGTTGACGTCAACACTAATAAATCAGAAGAAAAAGCGCTAAAGGAGTGCTATGAATGCCAGGTGGTCTGCGGTACGACTCAGGATTTTGCAGGTGATTTTCCGAGACAGCGGTCGTAAATTTATGCAGAACAGAAAACTCTAAAATGTTCACAAACTTCCAAGCAGTACATCTGATGCATGTTACTCAAGAAGTATCAAGTTACTGATAGCTTTACAAAACTAATCTAGAAAAATAATCTTTAATTTGATTCTAGCAAATCATGTGACATAGAGTGAAAAAGAAACTATAAACACACCTTCCACATTGTTAAGATGGACAAATGAGGAGACTTGTTAA
The DNA here is from genome assembly GCA_037101425.1 of Elopichthys bambusa. NCBI lineage: Eukaryota > Metazoa > Chordata > Actinopteri > Cypriniformes > Xenocyprididae > Elopichthys > Elopichthys bambusa. Next base: position 1,936,378 of record CM074432.1, read on the forward strand.
ATTTAACTGAACCATTCTACCCATATAGCTGATTAACAACTTTATAATTTAATAATTTTATAGATTTTTATAGCTGTTATGTTATGTATTCAACACAATACATTCAGTTGATTGTTCAATGGGCTTGTCAATTTCAGTATGCTGACCGATGCTGTAAATTCCATACCAAATATGTAATTTTTTTAGTAAAAGAAAAAAAAGCCTAAATATTTTGGGGTGGTCCAGACATGTCAAAGTGTCCGCCATCTTTGAACAACCAGAATTTCAAATGTTATCACTGACAGTAAAAATTGTGTGTTTTGGGAGCGAATACTTGACAATAATGGCAAACTGTGGTGTACTGGAGGTACACATGTGCACAGATGTGTAATGTTTCTTTACAAAGTGACATCACCATCTACTTGCATGCTTAATACAGTCATTTTAGTTGATGTTATGGATAATTTTGACACAGTTGTACATGAAACTTCTGTGTTGTTATGTAAACGTACCTTAAAACCCCTTGAACACTTGTAAACAGTTTCAGCAGTAGACCAACAGTTATATTTAATAAAAATGTATTTTTGTTTAAAAAAAAAAAAAAAAAAAGGAACACATCACACCACATCAGAAACAAAAAGAAACCTGTAAACACAAGCAATCTATTGTACCAACACCATTTGGTATTTTCGGTGCTTACCAACACTGAAAGTGAAAGAACACACAGGATATCACAAACAGTGTGTGTATGTGAATAAACTGAGAAGGTTAAACAATATTAAGCAGAAAGCTGACGACAGACATTCCTGCATGTAATGTACAATAAGTTTTGCATCAAAAAAAAATTTTTTTTTAGTCGATTTTTAGTTTTTTTAGAATTCAGCTGTACATACGGATTTGTTAAACACAAATAAAGGCGTGCAGCTCATGTTCCTTTAAATCATGTGACAAACCAGAGACGATTAATATTCCTGGAAATTCCACCACAAGAGAGATATCCTCTTCTTATCAATATATAATTGTAACTCACCTTTAGTCTTTTCACAAATGACTCAAGACATTTGCTGTGACAACTCCACAACAATATGCTCTCGAATGGCGTAAGTATTATAAATGAATAAAAAGTCTTGATAAAACTCTTTGACACATTATATTGTTGTAGTTTTTGTAATTATAGTTTTGCATATGAATGTTAGATTAGCAGAAGTTTATTTAACTTCTGTGTGAATTTCTTTAAACTACAGACAGTGATGCTGCATCATGAAAAGTATTCCTCTGAATTCTCAGAGTTTTGAAAATGGAAGCTTTAGGAAAACTGCTGTCATCAAGACGGCTTTCCCTGCTCCAGAACGGACAATGGGAAAAAGATGATGTTGTTAAGTTGTTTAAAGCCCTTGTGGAGAAATAAAGATTTTCACACAGGGGTCCTTCATCATAAACACAACATGCCATTAAAAAGCTTTAGAAATCTCGATGTTCTCTGTCCTGTTCTCATTTTGAAACTCATTCTGCTCTCTCGTTTCACCCTCTAGTGGACATTGAGTCATATTACAAATACAGGGAACATAAGTTGAAGCAACAAAGGCATCTTTCAAGAGACAGAATGTGTTTTTCATGTTAGAATTGGTTTAATTTATTCTTTAAAGATTTTTTTTCCATCATCTAGACAATATGTAAGTTATAAAGGCTCCCCATCTATCCACTGCTATATTGTGTGTCTCCTCTAAATCTATTAAATACAGAAATGAATCTATAAAATAGGAAATGAAGCTTTCTAAATCTTTGAATAAGCTGGAATAACCATGGATTTGCAGGAGGACAGCTCAATAAAAAACGATTTGGATATTGAGATCAGATACACAACCAGTGTAGACAGATTTATGAACAAATAATGGATCCTGTTTAGTCCTATTCAAGGGCAAATTAAGTTTCTATCACTTTGGAATCACTAAACATGTTGTCCCAAAGATGAGTTCAGAATTTCAGTATTTTCAGGTTCCAACAACAAATACATTCAAAGTTACACAACATTTTACTAGTTGGTTTAGTGGGCTAGAATCAGAAAGTCACAGAGACGCCCCTGCATAAAAATGTAATGTTATTTAGTTAATGTGATTATAGATACACTTGGTGCAATTTTATCTGAAGCCAGCTTTCTATCATCTGATTTTACCACAATGCAAAGTGAAAGTGAAACTAAACACAGCAGGAAATACCCAACCAAAGAAAGCATGTTTAAACTGAACACATCATGCATGTCCGTGATCACAGATGAATGTTTGATTATGTGAAGCTAAACAGATGAGAAGACTGAACTGAGTTAATCAGTATAAGCAGTTTAATCAACTCTGTTTAAAAGTGTACTCTAACAGGATTTGCTTTCCACTTTATTATTCAGCAGTCTTTTAATTTGTTCCTGAGTTCATTTCCAACTTCAAAGCTGTTTTGGGTTTCTTACATTTGAATCAGTATATATTTTATATGACAGCACAGACTTTAGAAATGAAAAATGCAAAATCCCTATTAAGAAATAATACGCAACAAATGATAAGTCTGTCTTTATTGACCTTCAAATGAAGTCATTGTTGTAACCTAACTCAGTTAGCTAATAAACAATGCTTGTAATTAAAATGATCATAACTGTTTACAGACAAGTTTTCAGTCTTTCTGCTCTTTCCGGAGATAACAGTAATTGCTAATAGGCACACATCAAAATCGTAAAAGCCCTCGTGCCCCCATCCACCACCCAAAACAAAAATCACCAAAAACCATGCTAGAGATTATTTATAAAAACTTCAACATCTAACAGACAAATATTCTTAAGCAGAAGGCGTCCAACATGGTGTGTCCTACAAAACAACCTTTACCACGCAGCAAGTGTAGAGTACATTACCAGTCAGTCATAGTCTTCCTGTACATAACTCCAGTATGTTTTATTAAAAATGCAGATTGATAAATGAAGAATGTCTGAAAAACAAAACAAGAGGAAAAGAAACCAGCATAGCAGTCATGCCAGACAGTAATTACACACCATAAATAACCAGTCGGTGAAGAAACGCACCATCACACCACACCTAAAACACAAATAAACCTGTATACACAACTATATCACACCATTGTATCATGCCATCGGTACTTACCAACACAAGTGAAAGTGAAAGAATGTGCTGACAGGTAACATTACATCACACGCAGTGAGCAAACTTTCTGAGCAAGAGAGACGTCATCTTCTCATACTGATATAATGAAACTCCCATAAGACTTTATCACAGATGACTCTAGAATAGGTTTATGACAACTCCACAACAATATAGTTTCGAAAGGGGTAAGTATTATAAATACATGCCTTTTCAGAGAAAATTCTGAGTATACAATTTTAAAACAAGCAAAACATATTTTTCTTTATGTAAAATAAAGTCTGTTGTTCTTTATCTTGTTTATATATCATTTAATGTATTTGTTAGTTTAGCAGAAGTTTAATTCCATGTAATTTTTCTTAAACCACAGACAGAGATACAGCATTATGAAAAATATCAAGAGTGAATTTTGAAAATGGAAGTATCAGGAAAACTGCTGTCATCAAGACTGCTTTCCCTGCTTAAGAACGGACAATGGGAAAAAGATGATGTTGTTAAGTTGTTTGAAGCCCTCGTGAAAGAATTTAATGGCAGAAATGAAGATTTTCACACGTGGATGATGAAACTTCTTCATAAAGTGGAGATTCATAAAATCGTGGCAGAACTGATATTCCAAAATGACAATAAAATTGCGGATAATATCGAAGCCGAAATTAATAAAATAGCCAAAAACACTGAGGAGAAAACACTGGATGCAATTTTGGAGGAAATCTGTAAACAAGCAGTTATTGATAAACAAACAATGGCAGAAGTGAGAGATATTGTGTCATCTGTGGCCAAATGTCTGTCAGCTTCTACAGCTCCACATCTAGAAGGAATAAAGCAAAGTTTGTTTAAGCTCTGTAAAGCTGTAGAAAAGACAAAGACATATACACCTCGAGTGACTCAGATGGTGAGCTGGTGCATTCTTGTTCTTTCTAAGTCAAGTCGGCTGGTTCAGGTTGGAACAGGAGAAGGAAAGTCGTGCATCGTGGCAATGTTTGCAGCATATCAGGCCATCATGGGAAAAAACCCTGATATCATCTCCAGTTCTCCTGTACTCGCTAAAAGAGATATTGAAGAGTGGGCTGCGTTTTATAATGAATTGAATGTAACTGTTGACGCCAACACCAATAAACCAAAAGACACTGAGCTGAAGAAGTGCTATGAATGCCAGGTGGTCTACGGTACGACTCAGGATTTTGCAGGTGATTTTCTGAGACAGCGCTTCCACAGAAGAGATGTGAGACCTAAGAGAGAGTTTCAGTGTGTTATAGTGGATGAGGTGGACTCGCTGATGTTGGACAAAGGTCTTGAAGTGGTCTATTTGAATAGTAATATTCCTCTCATGGAATGTTTGAATGGAATTCTGGCTGAAATTTGGTTTGTTGTCAACCAGCTTAAGCGTTTAGCGACTGGAGAGATTTTAGGGCCCATTCAGCTCTTCTCTAAGGTTTTGTCTGAAATCATAACTGAAAATAAAACTACTGATCAAGTCAGTATTGTGCAGATTGCTGTGGACGCGGGAATTATGTCAATAAAATCTTCAATGCAAATGCAAGAAAACGCAACACATGTTCTAAAACAACTAGACAATGCAAGTGTTGTGCAAATGGTGGCATTTTTAACAATGTTTGTCAGAAATTTCCCTGAGTATTTCTTCAAACTATACCAAGAATTGCCTAATGGAGATTTACAGAAACTGAATGATATTGGTTCCACAGGTAAAAATAATAAACCAGAAATATCCGTTCTTCTCCTGGGAAATGGAAAATGTCGTTTAGTGCACTATGAGGAGGACTCACTAGTTAAATCATTGGGTAAAATCAGTAAAAAGTGTTTGTCTGAATTAACAACGGAACAAAATGAATCTTGTATCCCAGGCCTTAAAGACCTCATCAATGGCAAAGTGCAAACCTGGATTGAAAATGCTCTGCAAGCCACCAAAATGACTCTGGGCCATGAATACGTCCTTCACGGAGATGGAGTCGCTCCTGTCGATTACAAATGCACTGGTGTTGTGCAGAACAACATGAAATGGGGGGAAGGACTTCAGCAGTTCCTGGAGATGAAACACCAAACTAAACTGTCCAACATGAGTCTAATCACAAACTTCATGTCTAATGTGGGATTATTTAAGAAATACAAAAACAATGTCTATGGGATCACAGGAACTTTAGGGGATCAAACAGAGCTTGACATGCTGAAGAAGCTCTACGATGGCATTGACACCTGTGAGATTCCCTCATTTAGACAAAGGAAACTTTATGAGCTGGAAGGCATGGTGATACCTGAAGAGGAGGAGTGGATCAGGACCGTCTGTAATGTTGTGAAGCATCAAGTGACTTCTACAGTCTATCGAGGTCCACGAGCAGCTCTCGTCATCTGTGAAACAATCAATCGTGCAGAAATGTTTCATAAGACCCTTGCAGACACCATCTCAAAACACAAACTAAAGCTCTATGTGAATAATAATATGGATAACTCTACAATAATAAATTCAGTAGTCCAAGCAGGAGATGTCATCATTGCAACTAATCTAGCAGGTCGAGGTACAGATCTAAAGGTCTGTGATAGAGTAAACGAGGCAGGAGGACTGTTTGTGGTGCAAACCTTCTTACCTCTGAACGTCCGCGTTGAACAACAAGCCTTCGGACGAACGGCTCGCCAAGGGAGTCCAGGATCCGCTCAACTCATCATGTGCACCAGTCATTTCTCTGAGTCTGTTAAACTAGTGATGAGTTTAAACACATCTCTAACCAGCTTACTCAGCCATCTGAACCAGTCTACAACTACACTGATGTTATCTGGTTTCACAGAAAAATTGTTTGAGGATGCACTTAATCATTACCTGGAACATCACAGCTCTCAAACTCATGAGGCGATGGTCTCTGCCCTAAGAGCCCTCTTAACCACAAAATCATTCCCATCACAAAGCTGGAATCTGGAAATGGCAAAAAGTGCCAGAAACATAATGGTGAAAATCAGACTCTCAAGCTTTCTTGAAAAAGACATTCCAAATATTACAAAAGAGGAAGAGCTTTTTTCTGTTTATCTTGATGTTTTGGACAAAGTATATGAAGATGATATTTTCTCTGACCAGTGTGATGTAATTGTGCCCTGTCTTCATGAGTGTTGGGGTTTGTGGCTCCTGATGTATTTCAGTGAGGAAAAGCCCATTGCGACATTAAAGGAACAGCTGAAGGTGGACTTGTCGATTGCAAAGCAGAAACTTTTGAGCAAACAGTCCCCATCCTGCATGGTCTACTATTACATCAGGTCTGGAAACAATCTCTGTGAGAAGGGACGCCTTGAGGAGAGCATTGAGATGTATACAAAAGCTCTGGAAAAAGATGCATCTGGGGAAATTATTCCTCTCTATAATCGTGCACTGGCCACTATTATGAAGAAAGACACTGGCTATATTGCTAAAGCATTGGCTGACCTGAAAAAGGCTGACATGGCAATAGATTCATACAAGTCACATCTGGAACAAATTCTGACTTATGTCAAATCATCAGTGCAAGAGCCACAAATGGAAAACAATGCTTTGCTCACCAAACAGTTTCGAGTGAAGTGTATAATTGTAGACCTACTCCAGATGAACATTCAAGATGCTGTAATGAAGTTAAAGAGGGTTGAAACTAGAAGAGGAGAAGTGAGACTGTCTGAAAAACATACCATTTTTCTCGCAGGAAACGTTATGAAGTGGGTTATAAGCAGAACAGATATGAGCCTGGCTGAAATCCTTGCACTTTGTCTGATAGATGACTTTATAACAAGGGCTGAAATCAGACGAGAAGATGTGAACTTGACTGAAAAATTTGCTAAATTTTGGGCAGAACACTTTGTGAAGAGGGCTGAAAACAGAGGAGAAAATGTGAACCTGCCTGAAAGAGTTTCTGGTAGAAGGACTTCTTCATTTCTGCCGGATGACTTTCAGGCAGAAGACCCTATTCACACTTCTGCAAGAGTTTTGATAGAGCTGCTAATGGAATTTGAACATATCATGTCTTTGGGTTTTAACACCATTTTCTATTTGGAGGTCACATTGTCTTACAATGGCTTTTTCTCAAAGCTATTTAATCTGTCTTGAAATGTGACAGTACTTTTAATGTGCTCTCTGTTCTTAGTGGGCAATTTTACAAGATTGTTATTCCAGTGACTTCACATTAACTCATCCTGTTTAAAAAATGATAAAGTAGAATTTATTAAGTGTGAAGCAAAAATGATGCATGTATATTTTAAGTAAATTTTTTTTGAGTAATTTTACGTAAAATTAACAACAAAACCTTTGTTATATACAGTATACATATGATTTCACTCTAAAATGTAATTAGTTGAGTTTATAAAACTTGAGTATTCGTAACTCAATTTCACTAGTTGACAGTACTTGGTTCAATAAACTTGAATATTTAAAATTAAATTCAAACAAAACTTTTTTCTTAACAAGCTTGTTCACATAACTTGACAAATATCTGGGAAATTATTGCCTTAAATTTCTCAAGCATGTTTTATTCAACTGTGCATTTATTTGTTTTTATTAATCTGTTCAAATACTTTGTGTATTTAAAATTTAACTGAATTAATAGCAATAGTAATAGAAAAAAATCAACATAACTAAGTAGTTAATAGACATCACTGCAACAGTTACTATTACTGAAGAGTAGAGTTTGTGCTACAGTCGAGGATGGACAGGGGCGTTTACGTTATTGGCAAATCTAAGCAAATCTCCATTAGACAATTCTTGGTATAGTTTGAAGAAATACTCAGGGAAATAAGGCAAGGATGTAGAGTTGCAAGCTATTTTGAAGAATTTTTTTCAAGGTCATTTTGGTGATCAAAGATGAGTCCTAAGGGATAAAATTATTGACAACAGGGGGACTTTAATTACTTAGAATATTACTTGACAAATTTAGATAACTGAGCTTATAAAGTTTAGTTGGATTAACTTTATGAAAGTAAGGTGAACTTATTTTTTTAAGTTTATGTTCATGTAACCTAATTTGGCTTATTTTATTAATTCAACCAAATAAATTATTATTTTATTTAAATTGCTTTTTTATGTCAATTGTAAATACTTATTTTATTTCAAATGTTTCAGCCATGTTTCGGTTGAGAACTTTATTCCCATTTAAATTCATTTCTACTGCAAATAATAATTGATCTGATTTCAGCCACTGAAACATAAACTGCAAATCAAATCAACTACATTTCTCAAGATCTGAGCAGAGGCGATTAAACAACACCAAAAACAGCTTTACCAGCTTCATTTATTACAGACCAGTTTGACTTTATTTCTTTCATAAGTTGTTTCTGAGAATTTACAGAGGTTTAGCACTAATTGTTTTTTTGTTTTTTTTACCACAATTATAGTGAAAAGCATTTGCTTTAGTTGAGCACTTGACCCTTGGCTTTTCTTAAATTATTTTTTTTACACCAGTTGCAATGGTGTTTCATTAAAGGTGGGGTAAATAGAGTTTCAAAAACTCTGTTGCACATTGTTGATATTTGTTGATATTTGATATTATATCAACCCAAACAAACCCACTCCTCTCTTTGTTACTCCGCCTCCAAAACTCACCCTCCAATCCTATCCACCCTGCTCTGAGTTGGTCTCGAACCCAGTGTTGTGTAATATTCAGTTCCTGTGGGTGGAGTATATGTGAATATTCATGATTTTCCCCTGCTGTGGGCGTGGCCTTGAGACAACATGCAGACGAATGGAACTGAAAATATTAGTGCTCAAATCGAACTTGTTTAATGGATTATTTCGAAACGGTAATGAAGATTGTTAAGCATTAACTACAACAGTTGACATTTTCAGAACAATAAATATATTGTGTAATATGATAAATCGTCTGTGCTGTTTTGCCTGATTGATTACAGACATTCGGATTTAGGTAAGGACACAGCAGAGCAAACAATGAGCAAATAACCTATTCTAATCTGGGATAGTACAGTTTATTACTTGTGCCCTATTAAAATATTTATAAGATAGCCTGTTGTGAGTCATCCTTAATTTCATGTTTATTTTGCATATAGCCAGTGTTTCTGTTAGCTACATAAACTACATACCTGAGGAGAATGTTTTATTAATCTTGTAGTCACCATAAACATTGCAATTTGTACTTTATTATATAATACAGTGCATAAACCTTTAAAGCATTGTTCTGATGGCCCAGTCTTTCTTATATAGACCAGCAGTTACCTCAAGAATACTATTCTATTATTTTTCAGAAGCTTCAGTTTGCTTTTGTGATGCATATCATCATCATGTAAAGTCTGTTTCAGACTGGATGTGAGTGCTGAAGTCACTGGTAGCTCTGGCAGTGTGTGATCTGGACATACATGGAAGCTGTTCTCATTGAGTGCCAAGGCCCTGTTTTAATAATCTCAGACAGCAGACATTCACTTAACTTTGCTTTGTTAGAGTTGATGAAAAGCTGTAAAAACCAATCCAAATAAAATACATGCACGTCACCATTAACCAACACCAGAGGACAGTGAACATGAAAGTGTGTTGTTGAATTATTGAAATAGTAACTTTATTAATCTCAGAGAGACTTCAAATTAATATTTTAGGTCAACAGAGTTTGGCTGACAAAAACGTTTGGGAATCCCTGCCCTACAACGTTGAAGATCAGAAATGGTATAATTGTATGTATACTTTATATTACTATATTTAAATTAATTTTAAGTTGTCTCAAAAATGTTATCTTCAGACCCCCCTGGAGGATCACTGGCCTACACCATCATTATGCTATAGACCACATCGCTCTCCACTGGATGTATAATGAGCAGCAATAAACTACATTTTAGCATTTTATGCCGTCATACTTCTGTGGTTATTCTGGTGAAAGTAACGCAAAAATAGTGTAACACGTTACAATTCAGAGACAGCATTATTGTAATGTAACTAATTACTTTAAAATAACAGTTACTAGTAATAGAATGTAGCCTATTACATTGTGGAAGTAACTTGCCCAACTCTGTAACAATTTCAAGTGTGCTTCTTGCTAAAAACTGAGAAATAAAAACTAATAAATAGTTGTTTAAGTCTTAAATCAATCTATCAGTGGACTGCAAAAACATAAAGTTTACTCGCACTGGGTCAACAACAATGTCACCCAGCAAACACAATTTCAAATGAATAAAAAATAAGCATAAAGTTCAATTACTTTGAACCAAACATGCTGAATATCTGATAAAAGATCAAACTTACAACACGGTTCTGCATGCTCATCTTGATGAAATTTCAGGTAGGGAAATTGTCATAATATAAGTCAGCATAGTAATTCTACAATGTTTATTACGATTTCTCATCATAAGGTCTGCCTCTCAAAATCTCAGGTGCGACAAGCCTCCTGTCTGTGGACCTTATAGAAACAGGAAAAACATGGTAAAGATCATTATTTTTGCACATTTATGGACTTGAAAAATGATAGGCCTATTGTACTTAAGTTTATTCTTCTTCTTCTTAGACTAACATTTCTAAACGCTACTCCTCCAAGACTTTTCAAGCTGCAACCACCAAACTTGGCACAGACCTTTCAAATTTCGACAGTTGGAGAGGTTCATCAGACTCCATAACACCGTGTCTACACCGGACGTGAGTGGTGCGATGCGACGCGTCAAAAGACAACAGAACCCATTATAATCCGTGATACTGTCTACACTGGATGCGGCGCCGTGCGACAAATTCCCGATAAATGGATCCCCAAGTGCTTTCCAATGGTGCTTTTAGCTGTTGCAGCACAGTACGATGCGATAAAAGTCACGTCTGCTGAAGACACGGTGTTAGCTGCCATTCTATGTAGCCTGCTATTTCTAAACCATTCAGACTCATTTAAAGTGCCTTTTTAAATGTTCCTAATATTGTTTTGGGAGTCTCCTACAACAGGTTTACATGCATGCAAGGTCAAAAAACACTTTAGTTTTCTCATAATATACATTTAATCTCACCTCAAGTCTCAATGACTGGTAAACGATTCGTTTGAAGCAGTTCAGAGAATCAGTCTCTCTAAACCCCTCCTTTCCGTGAGCCTACACTGCTCTGATTGGTCAGATGGCCCAGTCCTTTGTGATTGGTCTACTGCGCGCACCACTTACCCATGGCTATAACTGAATGACAGCTATCAATTCGCAAGACGTATACAATGTATGGACAGAAACAATAACATCGATTCGCAGTCACAGCTGGAGAAGGACGTTTCTCTATGGTAAGTGTCACCTTAGTTTGTGTTATTTATAAGACGTGATAGCAGCGTCACTGTTATACTTTATGTAGGTGCACCTGTGGGAACTGTATCAGAATGCATTCACTTAGAGCTATGTTACACACTACATGAAAGGTAATTTTCAAAAATTCATAATAGGGGCACTTTAATGATCACAAGCACTTCAGACCTTGCTCTAAAAAAAATTTGCTGATGCAAACATTTTCAAAATTTTCATGTTTGAAATCTTTGAAACTAAGATTTCATGAGAATCACCCTAATAGTCTCTAGCAGTGGTTCTCAGACCTGTCCTGGAGGACCCCCAGTCCTGCACATTTTATATGTCTCCCTCATCTAACACACCTGATTCAACTCATGAGCTCATTAGTAGAGACTGCAAGACCTGAAACGAGTGTCAGATATAGGGAGACATACAAAATGTGCAGGACTGTTGGTACTCCAGGGCTGTGTTCCACTAACTCACTAACTTCCTTCAGTCTTGTTGACTCGGATGTACATCATTACTTACGTTGCATGAGTGCCCACTACTGGCTGAACCTTTGCAACTGGCTGAATTGTATAGTCCTAAGCTCTTGATCATATGGAGTTGATTTTATTTATTTATTTATTTTCTCCTTACTAAATTGTTTAATGCAGCATTCCATATGCATATAGGAATATATATATATATATATATATATATATATATATATATATACTTAACGAAGTGGAACGTGCTTCAAAATGGCGGCAGAGATTCCCCGAGGGTAAGTGCTTAGGGAAGTTCAAAAGTGCGTGTCTCAAAGTGGAATTGGACAGGTTTAAGAACCACTGCTCTAGATCATACTGAAGCAGGTGTAAAGTTAAATTAGGTCAACGCATGAACATATTTGCAATTGCATCAGCTAAACAAAAAACATTCCAGTGCCGTTCAAAGAGCAGTGAAACATTTTAATTGTGCATTAAACAAATTGCATTTGTACCTTTGGCTGCAGGTTTTTATGTAGGATATTTTGATCATGCAGGTACTTTAATGCCATGCAGATCATCACAATCCAGTCCAGAACCTGGAAATGCATAAAATGTCAATTTAGAGAGAATGACAGTGATAGATAAAATAACAAATATTTGCATTCATATTCAGTATTTAGGTTAACACTATCTTGGATCTTAAAGGCAGCACACTTTCAAAGAAAGTCTCTCAAAAATGTTTAAATTTACTTTATATTAATTTAGTTATACTGTCATTGTTCTTATTATGTAATATTGTATTATGTTTAGAGCAAGCTTTTTTTTATTTTTTATTTTTTAGATGAACTATTAAGGTCAACATATACTTTTTTTTTCTTTTCTTTTTTTGGCCAATGTAAAATGTTTTTTTTTGTTTGTTTGTTTGTTTGTTCGTTTGTTATATTATTATATATATATATTTTTTTTATGTGTGTGTACAGTTGAACGCATAGCCTTTCAAAGTACACTGGCATCTGTTGTTTCAGTCTCCGGTATTTTTTATTGTTGTTCTGTCTCTCTAGTTTCATTTTCTACTGTGAAACAACAGCCTGGGCAAGTGTTTTCACCTAGATGAACAACTGATTAGAGCAAAACAAATTAAATGTGCCGTGCAGTACGCGGACCCTCACGTACGTGTAAAACCCACTTTTTTATATTGGACTGAAGTATTATATATTAACATGCATTTCAGACAAATGAGCTATGTGTGTAACATGCTTTTCTTTATGTATGTTTGCAGTCTGTATGGATTGTTGTGTACTGTTGAAAATAAAAAAATTAAAACATTTTTTTTTAAGAAATGTTTTTGCTTATTGCCTTATTGGTTTTAAAAATCTACAATTTTAATGTTGCTAAAATGAATATTGGGATTACATTTATCAGGTTTTATCATAGTTTTTATCAGGATCATTTTATTATGATTTTATGAATTGAAACACCACCATCTACAAACATACCTCATTCTCAGAAAATGTAACCGTCCCCTCCATTTTCTGAGCGAGATCTCCACCCTCACAATGCTCCAATACAAGATACACATTACCTTCATCTGAAAGCAGATTCATTCATTACCATTTGATTTAAAATCATTTACTAAGATGTGTTGACAGAGTATGACTTTGTTTAACCTGTAAAGATCTCCTTATGATGTACGATGTGTGGATGACTAAGCTGAAGAAGGTTTGACCTATCTCCCTAAAAACAGACAAGCATGTATTGTCTCAGAATTTCAGTCTTTTATTATTCTGTCTTTATGTTTAAATATCATTATGAACAAAATATTTACCCGGGCATCTCTGAATGACAAACTGATCACCACTTTCATTTTTCACCAGCATCATCTTCTCCTGTTCATTCACCAGGGTGTAGCCACGTTCTTTAAGAGCTGACTGATTGTTGCCCATCTCTGAAAATGTCAAATTCATTCACATTCTTTACATTAAGTTTGAGGATTTACTTCTTTATTTTTCCTTAAGCTTTCTTTTCTTTCTAAATGACCATAGTTCATTAGAGGCCATATTATGCAAATGTTGACGTATCAGATTATTGAAATATGATTAAACTCTTTGAAATCAATTCAGCTGCTGGTAATCAAGAGTAGAAATGAATACTTTTATACTGTTGATTTGAGGAAAAATGTCAAGTCATTCTTCTATTTTTTTAAATTATGCCTCCTCGACCTCCCTCTGATTCTGAATAGTGCCATATTTATTTAATTCAAAGAGTTTAAGTTTTCTTACCTGAATAATGTATATAACTGATTCGTTCTTCACGTGCCCCTGTGTTTAGAAATGGTAAATATTGTATTTAGTAATATTCCTTTCCTTTTAGGACTTGAGGGATCTACAGACTGTTTGTTTCACAGAGTAGAACCTGCCATCAAATGTAACTGAGGTGAGTTACGTGTTGCTAATGAAAGACAAATGAGGAAGTAGCATATAGGTGAACTGTTTTGTTATTTTTGGGAGATCACATGATTGCCACAACTTGTATCTTTACTGTTTTGTAACAAACTAAATTTACTTCACTTTGTACAGATGTTACCACCAAATATTTTTTCTCTGTAATGTCTAGAGTGTACAGTTCTCTACCACATTATCAATTATACATTTTGACAATTCAAAGCCTAAAATTTAAATTTTTAAACTGAAACATCATGAAAATATGAATTCAGAGGAGAACCACAAGATGCCAATTGGGGCTCTCGTGACTGAATACTGTGTTTACGAAATATATTGCCTATTGTTTTAATAGTAAATAAAAGCAATTTGAATTAAACAACATTATGAATACAATTAATGAATTAACCATGTTATACATGGTGATATATATATATATATTAAAAACGAATACACTGTCTTTCTAACTATACACAAATGCTGGTCAGTAGCTTGTCAAACAGGACCTTGCAGCCGTTTTTAAGACTTTAAAAAGATTCTTAAGGTAAATAAGGAACAGCCATGAATGTTCTCGTTATCAGTTATCAGTTCAAAAAAATGAACTATTATAAATATGTTGCCAGTCCAGATGAGCATTTTACATAGATGTAACGACAAACTTTGCTTTGAACATGATTTCTCAGAAGTACCTTGCTGGAGATTGTTGTATATTTGATTTGACTGCAGTACCCATGGGCGACATTTGACTCTCGAGGTAGAGTTTTTTTTGTTTGTTTTTTTGCAGGTTTTTTTTTTTTTTGTACCTGCATCAGCAAATTATTCGCAGAAATTTTAAGCAAACAAGTTTAAGTTTGCTTGTTTATTTACTCATTGAATGCTAGATGAGAATTTAATAATTCACATAATTTTTATTACCACGGGAAATGAGGTGGATGATATGTGAATCAGTGTCCATCATTTTTCGAGCAACTGGTGATAAAGAAAAATGCCACGTCGCAATATTGAAAATATTTCCATTTTAAACCATGAAGGCGAGCCAGTTCATATCACACAAACAATATGCAGACTTTGCGTGAGAGTCAATTAGGCCTATTCACTACAGAAACTGAAAGTTAAAACTGACTGAGCTTTTGGCATCTGACGCTACAATAACGGCGCATATTCTCTTAGAGACAATTGAGAGATGAATCTAATTTATTTTCTTAATATTTCTCTTGTGGCTCCTAGTGAGAATGTTTTTTTGTTGTTGTTTTTTTCATGAATCGAGAAGTATTTTGTGTTAAACATGTTGTTCTTTAAATGAGGAGTAAGCTAACAAATATCTGTCTGTCTGCACTACTTCCATCGAAAGTCCTATGGAGAAACGTTCGGTGGATATTCCTCTGTGTTACGCCCCCTTCAGTGACGTATTCTGCCTGATAAGAGCATCCAAGCTGCCTCCACACCGGCCATGGGACTGTGCCATCGATCTGCTTCCGGGTGAGTCAGTGCCCAGTGGGAAGATCTACTCTCTATCTATTCCTTAGGTCATGGAGGAATACATCAAGGAAGCGCTAGAACGAGGTTACATCTGCCCGTCTACTTCCCCTGCTGCTTCAAGTTTCTTCTTCGTGGCAAAAAAGGACGGCCTTGTATCGACTACCGGGCACTTAACAAGATTACAGTAAAGTTCCGTTACCCACTTCCCCTCGTCCCAGCGGCTCTGGAACATCTTCGCGGTGCCACTGTCTTCACCAAGTTGACCTCCGCAGCGCATACAACCTCATCCGGATACGTGAGGGGGACGAGTGGAAGACCGCCTTTGTGACCCCTACTGGACACTACAAGTACCTTGTAATGCCGTATGGCCTGGTCAACGCCCGCTCCGTATTCCAGGACTTCATCCATGAGGTGCTTCAGGAGTTTCTTCACAAGTTCGTTCTCGTCTACATTGATGACATCCTGATATACTCCCGGAGCCTGGCCGAACATCGCCACCAAGTTGCGGAGGTCCTGAAACGCCTGAGGGAATTCCATCTGTTCCTCAAGGCTGAAAAATGTTCGTTCCATCAACCCTCATTGCAGTTCCTTTGGTTACAACATCGACAGCAGTGGCATCCAGATAGACGAGGGGAAAGTAGAAGCCATCAGGAACTGGCCAACACCATCCACCATCAAAGAACTCCAAAGATTCCTAGGTTTTGCCAGTTTCTACCGCAGATTCATCCAAGACTACAGTACCATCACAAGTCCTTTGACCAACCTCCTCCGCAACAAGCCCAAGTATCTGTCCTGGACAGCTGCCACCAATGCTTTCAACACCCTGAGGAAGCCTTCGTCACCGCTCCCCTCCTCGTACATCCTCGTACATCCTGATCCAGATAAGTCTTTCATCGTCGAGGTGGATGCTTCAACCACAGGAGTGGGAGCGGTGCTTTCTCAGCAGCAGGGGAACCCAGGTAGACGGCATCCATGTGCCTTCTTCTCACGCAAACCCGGCAGAGAGAAACTACGACATCAGCAACAGGGAACTTCTAGCCATCATGTTGGCCCTGGAGGAGTGGAGGCATTGGTTGGAGGGTGCACAGCACCACTTCTTGGTACTTACTGATCATAAAAACCTGGAGTATCTCAGAGATGCCAAGAGATAGAATCCTCGACAGGAGCGCTGGGCGCTATTCTTCACCCGTTTTAACTTCACTATCTCCTATTGTCCAGGTCCCAAGAATGTAAAGGCGGACGCCTTATCCCGTCTCTATAATCCTGAAGAGAACACTGAAGAGCCCGAATCTATCCTACCTGAAAGGATTATCGTGAGTCCCATCGGCTGGTCTGAAGCCACCATTCCCTCCTTCAATGCCTCCACCAACACTCCGCCGGGTTGTCCACCAGGTTTGCAGTACATCACCCGGGCTCATCAGTACATCACTCCACTCATCCACTCTTCCCACACGTCGCTGGGCACTGGCCATCCCGGGATCAATGAAACCCTCTCGCTGCTGAAAGTCAAGTCACCTTTGTTAATATAGCGCTTTTTACAATGCAGAATGTATCAAAGCAGCTTTACAATGATAACTGGTATATAATTTTGGCTGCACAGCAGCTCTTAAAGAGTGGTGTCAATGCAGGCAGATCAAAGCACTGTTGAATATCAAATGTCAAGTCAAATGTCAAGTGTCCCCAACTAAGCAAGCCAAAAGCGACAGCGGCAAGGAACCCAAACTCCAACAGGTGACATGACAGGTGGCAAACAGGTGGGAAATAGGTCTTAAAATGGAGAAGAAAAAAAAACCTTGGGAGAAACCAGGCTTAGTCGGGGGGCCAGTTCTCCTCTGGCGAACAGTGCTTTGTTACGATTCAGGTAGCTATCATAAATCCGATAGGATCGCAACATTCAAAGTATTTATTCCAGTTCCATCCAGTTGAGGATCGTATTCATCACGCCGGTATGGACAGTTTGTTGGGGAGCTGTGCCACTGGCTGTCGTGTCGATGAGGCCTTCACAATGGATGATCTAGTTGACTCAATCTCTGCTGATACTTCAGGGCTGCGTTGTGGTCGTGTCAAGGCGCAGGTCCTCGATCTCACCTGGATACAGCCCAGATCCGGTTAACTACGGTAAACCTTGGGATAAACAGAAAGACTAATATTAGCGTAGATGCCATTCTTTTTCTGATGTAACGAGTACATCTGGTGTTATAGGAAGTGTTCCCGGTACCAGCTGCCCTAATTTATGCAGCCTAATAATCCTTTAACGGATTTGAAAATATAAATTGATAATGTGTTATGTGTATGCCAGGTTAAAGAGATGCGTTATTAGTCTAGATTTAAACTGACATAGTGTGTCTGCTTCCCGAACAATGCTAGGAAGATTGTTCCAGAGTTTAGGTGCCAAATAGGAGAAGGATCTAACAGTGTAACAGTGAAAACTAATGCCATGCTTCCTAATGATATCTCCCAAGGGTAGCATGTACAGAGTGAACAGCAACGGTCCTAGTACTGAGCCTTGCGGTACTCCATATTGAACTTGTGATCGATATGACCTCTCTTCATTTACTACTACAAACTGATAACAGTCAGATAAGTATGATTTGAACCATGACAATGCAATTCCACTAATGCCAACATAATTTTCGAGTCTGTTTAAAAGAATGTTGTGATCAATAGTGTCAAATGCAGCACTAAGATCCAGTAACACTAATAGAGAGATACAACCACAATCTGATGATAAGAGCAAATCATTAGTAACTCTAATGTGAGCAGTCTCAGTACTATGGTACGGTCTAAATCCTGACTGTAAATCCTCAGATTTACAGGAACATAGTTGTGATGATACTGCCTTTAGAGATTTGAGATCGGCCTGTAATTGACTAATTCTCTAGGATCAAGTTGTGGTTTTTTAATAGGAGGTTTAATAATAGCCAGCTTAAAAGTTTTTGGTATGTATCCTAGTGATAAAGATGAATTAACGATATTAAGAAGAGGATCTATGACCTCCGAAAGCATCTCTTTCAATAGTTTATTTGATATAGGGTCTAACATACATGTTGTTGACTTTGATAATTTAACAAGTTTAGACAATTCTTCCTCTCCTAAAGCAGGGAATTAATTGAATTTTTCCTCAGGGATACTACAATGCACTGTCTGACGCAATACTGTAATAGACGGTTGCATGGTTATAATTTTCTCTCTAATATTGTCAATCTTGCAAGTAAAGAAGTTCATAAAGTCATTACTGCTGTGCTGTTTGGAAACATCAGAAATTGAAGCTTTATTTCTTGATAATTTAGCCACTGTATCAAATGAATACATACAGGTTGTGTTTATTTTCTTCTAAAAGATTTGAAAAATAGGCAGATCTAGCAGTTTTTAAGGCCTTTCTGTACTCAATCATTCTCTCCCTCCACGAAATGTGAAAAACTTCTAGTTTTGTTTTCTTCCAGCTGCACTCCATTTTTCTGGCTACTCCCTTTAGGGCCCGAGTGTGCTCGTTGTACCATGGCGTTGGATTAATTTCCTTAATCTTTTTTAAGCGCAAAGGAGCAACTGAGTCTAATGTGCTGGAAAAGACAGAGGCAATAGTTTCTGTTGCAACATCAAGGTATTCTAAGCTGTCTGGTATGCTAAGGCGATGAAACTGATCAGGAAGATTATTTATAAAGTGATCTTTAGTGGTAGAAGTGATGGTTCTACCGTATTTGTGGCAGGGAGGCAGTTTAGTAGCCTTGACTAAATGTAGTATACATGAGACTAGATAATGAACTGAGATGTCGTCACTCTGCTGCAGAATTTCAACGGCATCAGTATCAATTCCATACGACAATATTAGATCTAAAGTATAATTACTACAATGAGTGGGTCCTGACACGTGTTGTCTAACTCCAATAGAGTTTATAATGTCTGTAAATGCCAATCCTAATGCATCTTTTTCATTATCTACATGGACATTAAAATCACCAACAACAAGGACTTTATCCGCAGCTAGTACTAACTCTGTATGGTGTCCTGGTGGCCTGTATGCAGTAGTCAGCACAAATTTCAACTTGCATAATGTTACATAAAGTACCATCACTTTAAAGGAATTATGTTTGAAAGACTTTTGAGTAATACTGTAAATAGTACTATAAATTACAGCAACACCTCCTCCTTTGCCTTTCTGACGAGGATTGTGTCGATAATTGTAACCTTGAGGGCTAGACTCATTTAAAGTAATTTAATCGTCTGGTTTTAGCCAGGTTTCTGTCAAACACAGCACATCTAGATTATTGTCTGTGATAATAATAAGTGCTTTTGAAGAATGGGATCTGATATTCAACAACCCAAGTTTTATCATTTGTTTATTAGTATTATCTCTATTTTTTATTTCTTGAACATCAATTAAATTTTTACCCTTAAATGAGTTTGGAAGTTTTTTTGTTTTTACTAATTCAGGGTACAGATACAGTATCTATGTGATAATATCTAGGTGGAAGAGTTTCTATGTGTTGGGAATTATCTTTAGCCGGTCTGTCTGCTTCCTGACCTGGGACGTAGTTTGTCATGTTTAAGCTCTAAGACTATGTGCCATATTATTAGAGAGAAGAGCAGCACCATCCCAGGAGGGATGAATACCATCTCTTTTCAACATGTCAGGTCTGCCCCAAAAAATGTTCCAATTGTCTATGAAACCTATTCTGCGGACACCACATAGACAGCCAGCCATTGAGTGATGATAATCTGCTAACTATCTCATCACTCCGACAAACAGGAAGGGGACCAGAGCAAATTATTGTTTCTGACATTGTACTTGCGAGTTCACACACCTCTTTAATGTTAATTTTAGTGATCTCCGACTGGCAAAGTCGAACATCATTAGTGCCGAAGTGAATAATAATCTTAGAGTATTTACGATTAGCATTAGCCAGCACTTTTAAATTTGCTTTGATGTCAGGTGTTCTGGCTCCCAGCAAACATGTGACTATGGCGGCTGGTGTCTCTGTTTTCACATTCTGTGTAATAGAATCGCCAATAACTAGGGCGCTTTCAACAGGATTCTCAGTGGGTGCGTCACTGAGTGAGGAGAACCTGTTTGATGTTCTTATTGAAATGGAGTGGTGTTTTGCCCTACGACTATGCCACCTCACCATCACCCAAGTGCCCTGCTGCACGGGCTCTACAGCTGGAACCGAACAATGTATAGACTTCACTAAGCTAGTCGCATCCAAAATAGTATCTAAAGCCCTTGCATTCTTACTATCCCCGATTAAAGTTTGGATGTGGGTCTCTAATTCTGAGATTTTCTCTGTCAGCGTGACTATCTCCGTACATTTATGACATGTAAATCCCTCGTCATTGACAGAGAAAGCTATACTATGCATGTGACAGGCAGAACACGTTACAATAAAAGGAGAGGCTGACATGACTGATCCGACTTACCGTAGAAAAAGGAGTGCGCGAGAGACTGATGACAAGTTAACAAGCTAGCGAAATGCAAACGCGTTGTGATAGCGATTTAGATTAAAAGATTAAAAGCTAGCAACATCAGATTAATGTGGTAGGCAATATTAGATATATGGTAATGGTAATATAAACAACAATGAATTATAGTAAGAGATTCAAAACAAAGCTATATGGAGTTACAGACGCAAACCACTCTGAGCAGCGAGGTAGACAGGAACAATCGAGCAGGAGCTTGTTCAACCACTGAAGTTGAGTAAACTCAAAAATGCTGTGCAGCAAATTTTATTATGAAATAAATGTTTTTCTCTAATACAAGTTGGACACAATTAATGGTACCCTTAGAAATTCTTATGAGTAAAATATCTCTGAAGTATATTCCCATCTCTATTTACATTTTTAGCACACCAGGGTGATCATGAACATTAAATTGTCCAGCCATGACTTCCTGTTCCACACGAGTATAAACATGAGGAAACACAAAGGCCAAATTCCCTTAATCATTCATCACAATAAGTAAAACCAAAGAATGTAGTTCTGATGTACAGGAAAAGATTGTTGAGCTTCACAAAATAGAAAGTGGCTGTAAGAAAATAGCTAAAGTATTGAAAATCCCCATTTCCACTATCAGGGCAATAATTAAGAAGTTCCAATCAACTAAAGATGTTACAAATCTGTCTGGAAGAGGGCGCGTGTCTAAATCGCCCTAATGCGCGGTGAGGAGGAAAGTTTGAGTGGACAAAGACTCTCCAAGGATCACAGCTGGAGAATTGCAGAGTTTAGTTGAGTCTTGGGGTCAGAAAGCCTAAAAAAAAAAATGTAAAAAAAATTCAAACAGCACCTACATCACCAAAAGTTGTTTGGGAGGGTTTCAAGAAAAATCCTCTGCTCTCGTCCAGAAACAATCTCCAGCATATTCAGTTCTTCGACATGACTGGAACTTCAAAAGGGATTGGCTTCTATGGTCTGATGAAACTAAAAAAAAGAGCTTTTGGCAGCAAACCCACCAGATGGGTTTGGTGCACACTGGGATAAAAACTACCCCATGCCCACGGTTAAATATACTGCTGGATCTTTAATGCTGTGGGCCTATTTTTCTGCGGGAGGTCCTGGACATCTTGTTCAGTTACATGTTTTAGCAAATACTAACGGATAAAAAAATCAAAACCTGACTGCTTTTTCTAGAAATCTTATAATGGGCCGTGGTTGGATCTTCCAACATGTATAAAAGGCTCCTGGAGAAATTAAGTCTTTTATTGATGGACTCCTATTTTGATAGTTTGTAGAGCATATTTCCCGATGCATCCAGTAGGAGGCATTATTGTTAAAATTTCTTGTCAGGTGTTCTCCAAACTCATCAGGCATTATAAAAGCCAACTCAGAGCTGTTCTCTTGGCAAAAGGAGGTTGCAAAAAGTATGGAATAAAAGGGTGCCAATAATTGTGGCCAACGTGTTTTGGAGAAAAACATTTATTTTATAACAATTTGGTCCACGTCTGTATATGTATAATCCAAGCTCAATTTTTCAGACACGTCTATGCTGCAGTGTGATTAAAAAAATCTCAACTTTTCAGAATGCCACAAGTGCACCGCAGGTCATGTGACAAAAACCAACCAATCAGCTTCACCTTTTCCGTAACAACATTGAAAGATCAGTCAAGATGGAAGATATAAATAAATCTGGTAGCATAGCTACGACAAGGTATATTCGGGGATGGAAATCCATTTATCCTATGCTGAAACTTCTTCATAATGGAGAGCGCAGATCATGATTGTTTAGCAACGGCAGACACCATGGGTGTTTTGTTTTTGTTTTTTCTTTTACTTCACTACCCAAAAAATGTCAGGTGATACAAATAGATATTTGTAAATATATAGGCTATAAATATTTTTTTATTTTATTTCTATGAGAAATCTTAGCAAAGTAATCCTTAGAGTGTCTACAGTGCCTTATTATTTTGTGGTTGTGTATTTCATTCACATAAATTTATAAATATTGCATTCTAGTGGCCAGGTATCTATCTTTAGCATACAATTTTACTGTTAAAGACAGAAAAATAATTATGCAAATGAATGCATTCAATATAATAATTATTTTGCAGTTGTGCCACCCTGATATTTGACAATATACAAATTGTCAGACAAAAGCTTTTCAATGAACAGCTTTAAACCTGATATTATATAGGTTGTAAACATAAAATCATGCCATGACATTTTATTTTAAAACACCTTTTTAAATAGGTGCAAAGAAAATTTCTTGCGCAAAGAAAATATATTTCCCCATATACTAATGATCAGTATATTAAATGATTTAACGGTACATTTGAAAATATACAGAATAATAC
Organism: Elopichthys bambusa; assembly: GCA_037101425.1. Classification (NCBI taxonomy): domain Eukaryota; kingdom Metazoa; phylum Chordata; class Actinopteri; order Cypriniformes; family Xenocyprididae; genus Elopichthys; species Elopichthys bambusa. Next base: position 1,959,861 of record CM074432.1, read on the forward strand.
AGTGCCCTCAACAATTATTGGCACCCTTAGTAATTAGCAAAGGCGGCCGTGAAAATAAATTAGCATTGTTTATCCTTTTGATCTTTTATTACAAATAAATAGGAATAGTTCACCAAAAAATAAAAATTTGATGTTTATCTGCTTACCCCCAGGGCATCCAAGATGTAGGTGACTTTGTTTCTTCAGTAGAACAGAAATGATGATTTTTAACTCCAACCGTTGCGATCTACGCGGTCGTATAATGCATGGCAATGCGCATCCGGTTGGTGAGGTCTGAACGCACTCTGACAACGGAAGTGATGTCTCGCACTCACTGAAGTATACAGGTGCTGGTCATATAATTAGAATATCATCAAAAAGTTGATTTATTTCACTAATTCCATTCAAAAAGTGAAACTTGTATATTATATTCATTCATTACACACAGACATATTTCAAATGTTTATTTCTTTTAATTTTGATGATTATAACTGACAACTAAGGAAAATCCCAAATTCAGTATCTCAGAAAATTAGAATATTACTTAAGACAAATACAAAGAAAGGATTTTTAGAAATCTTGGCCAACTGAAAAGTATGAACATGAAAAGTATGAGCATGTACAGCACTTAATACTTAGTTGGGGCTCCTTTTGCCTGAATTACTGCAGCAATGCGGCGTGGCACGGAGTCGATCAGTCTGTGGCACTGCTCAGGTGTTATAAGAGCCCAGGTTGCTCTGATAGTGGCCTTCAGCTCTTCTGCATTGTTGGGTCTGGCATATCGCATCTTCCTCTTCACAATAACCTATAGATTTTCTATGGGGTTAAGGTCAGGCGAGTTTGCTGGCCAATTAAGAACAGGGATACCATGGTCCTTAAACCAGGTACTGGTAGCTTTGGCACTGTGTGCAGGTGCCAAGTCCTGTTGGAAAATGAAATCTGCATCTCCATAAAGTTGGTCAGCAGCAGGAAGCATGAAGTGCTCTAAAACTTCCTGGTATACGGCTGCGTTGACCTTGGACCTCAGAAAACACAGTGGACCAACACCAGCAGATGACATGGCACCCCAAACCATCACTGACTGTGGAAACTTTACACTGGACCTCAAGCAACGTGGATTGTGTGTCTCTCCTCTCTTCCTCCAGACTCTGGGACCCTGATTTCCAAAGGAAATGCAAAATTGACTTTCATCAGAGAACATAACTTTGGACCACTCAGCAGCAGTCCAGTCCTTTTTGTCTTTAGCCCAGGCGAGACGCTTCTGACGCTGTCTGTTGTTCAAGAGTGGCTTGACACAAGGAATGCGACAGCTGAAACCCATGTCTTGCATACGTCTGTGCGTAGTGGTTCTTGAAGCACTGACTCCAGCTGCAGTCCACTCTTTGTGAATCTCCCCCACATTTTTGAATGGGTTTTGTTTCACAATCCTCTCCAGGGTGCGGTTATCCCTATTGCTTGTACACTTTTTTCTACCACATCTTTTCCTTCCCTTCGCCTCTCTATTAATGTGCTTGGACACAGAGCTCTGTGAACAGCCAGCCTCTTTTGCAATGACCTTTTGTGTCTTGCCCTCCTTGTGCAAGGTGTCAGTGGTCGTCTTTTGGACAACTGTCAAGTCAGCAGTCTTCCCCATGATTGTGTAGCCTACAGAACTAGACTGAGAGACCATTTAAAGGCCTTTGCAGGTGTTTTGAGTTAATTAGCTGATTAGAGTGTGGCACCAGGTGTCTTCAATATTGAACCTTTTCACAATACTGAATTTAGATACTGAATAGATACTGAATTTGGGATTTTCAGTTGTCAGTTATAATAATCAAAATTAAAAGAAATAAACATGTGAAATATATCAGTCTGTGTGTAATGAATGAATATAATATACAAGTTTCACTTTTTGAATGGAATTAGTGAAATAAATCAACTTTTTTATGATATTCTAATTATATGACCAGCACCTGTAGGTGCGAGAGATCACCAACTGGATGAGCAAGGCAGTTGGACATAGTGGTGTATTAGAGGTAAAAAAAATGATATAAATACTGTTTGGTTTCTCGCACAAACTGATCGTTTCATGTCTTAGGGCATCAATGTGTCGTCACGAGCCGCAGGGTTTAATTTGGATTTGTCTGTGTGTGTTTTTTTTTTTACTCTCATAGATTTTGTTACCATTGCCATGCATTATACGACTGACAGACTGCAACGGTTGGAGTTAAAAATCATCGTTTGTGTTCTACTGAAGAAACAAGGTCACCTACATCTTGGATGCCCTGGGGGTAAGCAGATAAACATCACATTTTCATTTTTGGGTGAACTATCCCTTTAATGATCAGGCAAGTTTAATATATGATGGTGGTCCGATATCTGGAAATATGATCTTACTATGTGGGCTTTTGCTTACAATTTGGAAATGTCTCCTGCGCCATTCAGTCTATCACACAGTGCGATGAGAATCGGCTTGGGCTGCTCCGAAACAATCACAGAATAAGTACAAGAGAGATGGTGCTTTGTTTTTGGTTTTTTTACGTATTAATAATACATTAATTAATTATATTAATTATATTACATTTTAAGTCATCTCGCCCCCAGCTAGAGGGTCTTGAACATTCCACAAAAGAAAAGGAAAACATCATTTAAAATGAATATTATGACAAAAGGATTCTTAAATATTAAAAAAATCTGCACTTTTTATTAATCAAGTTTTTGTCAATTTCCCTCTCGCTCTCAACAGTACATATAGGCGTATTTGACACTTGGAAAATTAAAAAAAAAAAAAAAGAAGCAGCTACTTTTGACTTTTGCTCTTCGTATTAATGCACAATGTTAAGAATTAAACCTCACTTCACATTAAATTCTTAACATGTAGCCTCAGTTTTTAATATGAAGAGCAATCTAATATCAGTAGATTATATAGATTACATGTGTGTTGTGATACTAACCTTTTGAGATGTGCTTGTTGCTGCTCAGTCTGATCAGACTCTGAACCGCTCTTCACTCTGTTATTGTTTAACATTGTCTTGCATGAATCTGTAAGATACTATACAATTATACTAACTGTCATCAGGAGTCACAGACAGACAGCAGTCTGTGAATGTCAAAGTCAGGGATTTTTCACAACGGTGTTGAGCAGGTACATATCAGAGTGGCACAGAAATGTCATTATTCAAACATAAAAATGCATTTAACTTCAAACCTGAACAATATGACACAGGCAAACTGGAAGAACAGCTTTAAAATCCTATTTTACTTGATTTGATTATTTTACTAAAGTCCATCTGGACGATCACATCACTGTTTTCTCAACGTATAGATGAATTAACTAACTTAATAACATGATTTTTACAAAGGAATTAACCATTTTCTTCTGGAGCTGCTGTGCAGCCAAAATTATATACCAGTTATCACTGTAAAGCTGCTTTGACACAATCTGCATTGTAAAAAGCGCTATATAAATAAAGGTGACTTGACTTGACTTGACTACAGGATTATTTCCTGATCGTTCAAATCATTTTGTTTAGCAGGTTATTTCTATGAATATTTAAAGATGTCAAGCTGAATTTAAAGAATCAAGCTGAATGCGTAAATAAAGTCTAGCATTAAATATACTTCCTTCTTTTAACAAAACCACTTTTTATAACATTGTGTCCATATTTACTTGACTATCTGAATACTTATTTAAATGTAAATGTGTTCTCAAAATGAAACAAAATACAATTCTAAGCATGTTCCAACTATGAGAACATTTTAATTACATTTATATTATTTTGTTACTTGTAGCAAAACAACTAAATATTTTGCTCACCTTTAAGAGTTTCTTTGCTTGTTACAGTAATATTTACAGATGATATTAAATGACCTGCTCAAGTCCATTATATATCTTGCTGTCATTCAAGGGGTGGAGAAATGTGGAAAGTCATACTTACAAAGCCACATATTTTTGCTTTCACCTTTTATTTACAATTTAACATTTTACGGAAAAACAATCCAAAATGTCTTATCCATGATGCAATATTTCACGTCATCATTAAATTACATAATGAATTCATATTAACTGAACAGCCTTATATCAGTACAATGAAACTTGTGTATGTTCAGGTGGTTGGTGAGACTCAACATTCACTATGTAAGTGTGATTTTCTGCAAAGATTATTAAGACTAGATACCTTAATGCTATCTTTCATCCCTTGACTTCTACACTTGTAAAACCAGAAACACAAAAAAAAAAAAAAAAAAAACATAATCTTACTAAGCAAATGATTATATGCCAAAAATGTACCCTTTAAAGTAACCTGAAAAGTTCAGCTGATGTGATGTCGTCAAAGTTACACTCTTATCAGAATCAGGGAGATACAATCAGGAATGAATTTGTGAAGTACATGTTGTTGCATCTGGACAAAATGCTTTTAGCCTTTCAGATAATCTGGACTAGAAACATCATAGGCCATTATATCTGAATTGATAGTGAGAACATGCATGTTCAGGGAGGCATGAAGATGCTGCTTGTTTTTATGTGGGTCTGTTGACGCATTTGGGGGAAAAGCCACATTAGGGAGGACATAATCACTTTTTTAATGAATGTGTGCTCAACTGTAAAGATGTCATTCATAACACAATTAAAATCCACCACAGCGACAAACATCAACCTGTAAAATACAAATTATGTCTTTGTGAGCTACATCCACATGTTGAACCTGCAGTAAAATAATCAAATGGCAAAATGAAATGTACAAGTGAGCTCATACTAAACGTACATGTTTACTCCCATTGAGACAAATCACATCAAATGAGTTATTTTTATTTGAGTTTTTTTTTCTTACAACCTGACTGTGCGCGGCTTTGAGTGCAAAAATACATGTTCTCTGCTTCATTTGGGTTTTAATCTTATATATATATATATATATATACACATTTATATTATCTTTTTTTGTCCCTATTTGTTCATGTTTATATTACATATATTCAGTGTTCATTTACTTAGTCTTTTTAATTTTATATTATTTTAACTTTATGTTGTGTTCAAGGGTTTCAACATAACAGGGCTCCACTTGTTTGCGTCGGTCAGATGAACACATTCTGAACATTGAAAAAGACACAATTACAATTATTCATTAAGCTTTGCTCATTTTAACCTTTACTTTATCTCTGATTCCTGCTCTTCCACCGTCTCTTTCTGCACCTTATGGACTGATCGAGTTTTTGAATATCTGATAAAACGGATCATCTGATGGGAGAAAGAGCAGAACAACTGGATCTAGCAAAACAACCAACATCATTTCATTTCAGAAAAAAATATATTTCAATGAATATTAATATTAATAGGCATGTGGTTTCCTCAATACAGGTCATCTGAAGCCATTTCGCAATTTACAATTCATGCAAGTTCTTCATTTTCATGTTCTGAAAGTCACTGGAAAAGAAATTCTGCAGCTTTCTTGGTTCTAAAAGTACTGCTAACTATACATTTGAACATGATTTGAATTAGGAGTCCTTCTAAACTAGGATTTCCTCAGATTGCATAACATTCAGATGGTGATAAATAAAGCACACAAAACAATGTGTGCCTGCCACCTGTATGTTATGGAAAACACTGTTTTAGTGGAATTGTTCTTCTTAGTTAGTCTATTTAACAGTGTGAATAAAAGACTAAATGAGATGAAGCACACCTTTCTGCACACAAATGTGTTGTTTCTGGCATTTTATTCAGAACTGGCTATTCTGGTCTTAGAGGACATTGAGGACATTTGGTTGGGAGGGACTTCAGCCAGTTGGGCTTGCTAACTAAACCAGTATTTACATCAAATCTGGTTGCTCAGACAGACACTCAAACACTGTAGTGCAGACTGGAGTGTGAAGGTGAAGTGGACACATTCAGTTCAGCGATCACCATGAGTTTCAGGTCAATCATGTGCTTTATACAGGAAAGTAAATTATTCTCTTTTTAGTATCAAATGAAAGTTAATAAACTCTGGTGCTTAGGCCACTAATCTTTTTAATAATTCACTCATGTTTAATTTCACAAAATAATATAGGTTTTATATACAATATACAATTATTAACTTTTTCATATAAAATATTGGCATTTTTTAATTATTAAAAATAAACTAATTTTTGCGTTTGACAACAAACACACCACAAAACAGCTATACAGCATATTTCAAAACATAATAATTAATAATTTCTGAACATTCACCTTTTTCTCATGGTTTCTCAATAGAATTCATAAAAGTATAGAATAGAATAGCATAGCTCTAAGAGGGGCATATTGTAATGCAGTGTTACAACATGCCCCACCTGCGCCACTGGGATTTAAACCCGGCTCGTGTCTCCTGCTGGTTAGATCAGCATTAAAGAACTATCCCAACTGTTAAATAACAGATATAAGATTAAAATAATATCAGATTTGTCTAATTTTAAATAAACACAAAAGAGAAAAATTAACTTAAGTAAGAAATTTGCTTTTGCTATGGTTAAATAAATGTGATATCTTCCAAAGATTTTTTAATTTCGGTGCAATTTTTTCTTGACATAGTGTTGATATGGCAACTAGTAAATACACTAAGTTTCATCATGCTGGCATGTGTGGAAATTTTAAACCATGCGTGTTGCAACTAGCCCCGCATTACTTTGTGCCCCGTGCTGCACCATTGGTTATGTTGCATGAGTGCCCACTACTGTGGAACCCTTGCAGTGGATTGGACATGCACCAATCTGTGCATGGACAGCGCTTACATAGGTGAATGAGCACAGGTGGTAGCCATTAACTCACACAAGAGAGAAATAGAAATACAAACGCCAATAACACTCTTTGTATAAATAACAAACAATGCGTTTAATACGTCCATGGACATAATATCATTTAAAAGGGAAACAGAAACTAGAACTGCATATAAACCGTACACCAGTGCTTGCTTGCTATTTTAAATATGAATCATGTTTAAATTTAAATGTATCAAGGTGATCGTAGCATCCTCTACACCTCTTTTAGATCTGTAAGTGAACTGCATCGGCTCTAATAAACACTCAATATCTCAGATTTCACAAATCTTTCAAGAATTTTCATTAAAACAGATGTAAGAACCACTGGTCTAAAATCATTTAGCATTACATTTCGGAATAGGGACGATCATTGCATCATTCCACACCTTTGGTACATGTTGTACCCTCAATGTAGTGAAATACAGGACTCAATTCCCTTGCACAAAATCTGACAAATGTTATCAGGCCCATAACACTTATTCATTCTAACTGAAGAAAATGCCCTCTCCACCTCTCTTTGATCTAAACAAAAATGCTGGCTATCCTCATGCTTGTAACGAAAGTCCTGTATTTCCTTACTACAATCAATTATATCAAAACAATTATAAAAACTATTCAGTGTATTTGCAAATTCCAAATCTGAATTATACGTTTTAAACTACCATACTGGACCAGGCTGAAGCCAACTTATTAGCAGCCATTTGACTCTCTAGTCTCACCTTATAAAATTATTTTTTGCCTTTAAAATTTCTGCTTTCAGCTCCCTAGTGGCTGTCTGTTTATGCAGATCAGTAGATTCACTGTTTAAACACAAATCTCTTATGATCTGTACTGGATTTAACAGATTCGGTCACCCATGGTTTGTTATTTGGATACATTGTGACCCTCTTACAAGGAATTATCATGTCTCTGCAAAAGGCAACATAAGAACAAGTCACATCAGTAAGTTCATCCAGATCATAACAGCAGCTTTCTTTAAACATATTACAGTCCGTGCAATCGTAACACTCTTGTAAACAGAGCACTGCGTCTTCAGTCCAAACCTTTACATCTTTTGTTTGTTGGCAATAAAAACACACAATTGTGATCAGCCAAGCCCAATGGAGGTAATGGAAGTGATTTGCAGGCATCCTTCACTGATCCATAACACAAATCTAGTGTTTTATTCCATCTGGTTAGGCAGGTAACATTGATAGTAGTGTGCAATGCTTTTTTTCAGCGACACATGATTAAAATCGCCCAATACAGAACTCAGTTCTTCGGGTGAAATTGACTGTAGTTTTTGTACCACCTCAAAAATGGTGCTAGCAGCAGAAACAGCATCTGTCTTTGGATGGATATACACTACAGTCATGAAAATTTGTGGGAACTCTCGAAATACTCAAAGAAACATCCGTTTCAACATCCGACGTGCAAATCCATTCTTGAACCGTCACAGCAGTATCGTTCATTAACATACAAATATACCCCACCACCTTGTCACCTCTGCATTTCAATCCAGACAAAACGTTCTTCCAGAACCATCAATGCACAGGTCCGTGTCTAGGTCCTGCTCATTGAACCATGTCTCCGTAAAAGCCAGGACACCACAGTTTTTAAAATCCTTCTCAAAAATTGAACATCCGGGTCAGAAGCTGCTTCCAGCTTCCAAGACGCAGACACTACCTCACTTTCCCCGTTTCCATCCCCTCATTTTCCCCGCATTGCCCTTTTCGTCGGGTTGTCTCAAAATAAAGACGTTTTTGGACAAAATCTGCCACGTGCATCAAACTCACACAGTTAAGGAAGCCAAAAAGCCTGGAAGTGTAAAAAAAAAAAAAAAAGGTTAATAAGATACTCACGAGTGCGTGTGTCACACAGACAGGAGATTCACAGATGTGCACCAGTACAGATTTTAAGCGTTTACTTTTTTTGTAACCCCCTTTGTAATCGTTAACATTTTCATAAGTAACTAATTTATTTACACATTTTTTCTCAGTAACTGTAACGAATTACAGTTACTTTTATTTTGTAAGTAAATAACATAACGTTACATGTAACTAGTTACTCCCCAACACTGCTAACATGACAGCATACCATATAAAAAACACTAACTTTAAAGTAAATATGAATATCTTCTACATTTAAATAGCCAACCTTGTTTAAAATATTGTTTCACTGTATGAATATGTATGTTTAAAATGCATGTAAAAAGTCTGTATTTTTATAGGCATTTCTAATACTAGATTCTTGCTGTACAAATATTCAAAAATTCATATTTTACAGACAGCCGAGGATTTCGCCACACAAATCAACTCTGATTCACCAAGGTCCTCCAAAACGATACTGTTTAGACACAGAGAGAAAAGTGCTTGATGATAATGGGAAAGTCAGAAAATGGACTTATGGGAGTAAAGACGCCAGAAAACCAAACAAAATTGTTCTGCTGGTGGGAGAAACTGGCGTTGGGAAGACCACCATTATTAACACCATGGTCAACTACATACTGGGAGTGAAGTTTGAGGAAGAACTATGGTATGAAATTACAGAAGAATCAGCCAGAGACCAATCAGAATCACAAACATCTGAAATCACCATGTATGAGGTTTTTCCTATACAGAGTCCTGTATCGCTCACTATCATTGATACTCCAGGATATGGAGACACTAGAGGATTGGAAAGAGATCTGGAAGTTGCTGAGAATTTATCTATGCTGTTTCAGAGCAATGATGGAGTTCGTGAAGTCGACGCAGTGTGTTTTGTGATTCAAGCATCTAAGAATCGTCTCTCAGACAGACAGCATTACATTATCAGTTCAGTTCTGTCTTTGTTTGGAAAAGACATAGTGAACAACATTATGTTTTTAATCACTCACTCTGATGGTCTGCCACCCAAAAACGTCATCGGCGCCATTAATAAAGCTAAAATCCCCTGCAAAAGAGACAAAAATGGTCAACCTGTTTATTTCTTACTCAACAACCGGCAGGGTGACGCCCGTCACAATGACAAACGTTACATTCGTGCTCAAATTGGCGCATGGGAAGACAGCATGAACAGCATTAAGGACTTCATTCAGTCTCTGGATGAAAAGAACAGAAGAAGTTTGGAGTTGACTTCAAATGTACTAATTGAGCGCATTCAATTTGAAGCGTCTATCTGCAATTTACAGCTGCGAATTCAAGAGAAAGAGCTGAAAAGGGCTGAACAACTTCAGATTCAGGAGGCAATGAGACAAAACAAGGAAAATATTGAGGAGAGTAGAAATTTTACCATTAAAGTCAAAAAGACTGTGAAAACAAAGGTGCCCATTGAGAGCAAGTCATGGAAGAGCAGGAAGGCGACGACCTGCACCGTCTGTGAGGAAAACTGCCATGAGTTTGACTGCTGGTGGGTTTCTGATCCCAGCAAATGTGAAGTCATGAAAAATGGATATTGCACAGTATGCACAGGGAAGTGCCACCACAGCAAACACGTCAAAGAAAACAAGAAATACACCGTTACATTCTTGAGCACGGCAGTGGAGTTTGACGATGTTAAAAAGAAATATGAAAAAGCTCAACAACAAACCCAGAGGTTTTTGATTATTATGGATCATCTTGACAAAGACCTGAAGGAGATTGAAGACCAAAAAACAATTCTACTTTTCAATGCTTACAAAATCATCAAGCATCTGTCTCAGATCGCATTAAAGCCAGACTCGGCCTTCACTCTTCAGCATCTGGACTTCTTCATCCCCAGAGTGAAGGAGGCTAAGAAAGAAGACTGGGTCCGAGAGCTGGAGGAAATGAGGAGAAAAGCTGAAGCAGAGGAAGCCAATAAAGATTCTCTGAGTTATCTGAGAGCTGGTCTGGCAAAACTGAATCTGTTCAAATACACACAGGACAACAGATGAATCAATGTAAATAAAGAATACTGCTTACACTGAGAAATCATTGCAGGTGACTATGTAGATCTGAAGATTATAAAAATTAATTTCTTCTTTGTTGTTAGTGTTGTTTAAATAATGTTTTACAAATTATTATTAGCTTAACAAATCACATCTTACAGTGTATATGGTGTTTTATATGTGTCTAGTAACACAATTAGCTATTTAACATGTATTATATTTTAAAATAAAATTAATAACTCTAAGATATTTTTGGGGTATTGGATGAAAACTTAACCTAATAGAACATTTTGCAACCACAAACAGATTTGTTCATCATTGAGTTAATCCTGAACTGTACTAAATTTTATTTTCACCAACTGTTGAATATAAATGTCTGTGCTGTGCTTTTCCATTTTCTTATATTGTTATTATCTGTCTGTCTCTAAATAAAATAAAAAATATTAAAAAATAAAAATAAATTCATTTTTTGAATTTGAAATAAACAACCACGTCAAATATAACACAAACAATACAGGACAAAGAACCAAGGAAAACACAGGGCTTTTATCCAAACTGGCTTATCAACGTAGGAACATAACAGGTGTGGGGAACTAATTAACAACCAAGGGCACTAGTGAACTAAGGCCCTGTTTACACTAATGTTTACACCACTCGTCAACCCAACGAACGGAATCAAACATATGTCTTTTCAGCGCCCCTGTGAAGTTTACTTAATTTTTAGAATTTAGTTTCATATTTATAATTAGTATTATTATTAATTTAGATATTTGAATATTCTGGGTATCCTGTACTTTTTTAATTATATTTGTTCATTAGGGACCCAAAGCCGCACAGAGTTACATGCCCCGGGTTGCATGGATCTCACAGGCACAAACTCGCCAGTTCTGATTCTTACTCAGAAGATGTAGGGTGAGCTTTTGTAAGGATGGATTTTTACTAAGACTGAATTACTGAATTCAAGATTCCTATCCTGTCATAAAACAATAAAACTCTCTAATCTGAAGAGAGGATCTGCGAGAAAGAGCACAGGACAACACCTGGTTCAACCTCCTCTCTTCCCCCCCACATGCTGAGTTCCTGACTCCTCACACCCTCTCCTTCCCTTCAGGCCATGCAAGTCTCACAAATCTGCTATCTTAGTTGTTTTAAGTGACATCAATGTAAATACTTCTGGTGCGATTGGTAAGAGGGTTTCACTCCCACAACAATAGAACAGACAAGAATAAAGAAAACAAAACCTGTTCTACTGGGGTGGGAGATGCCCCAATAAAGATTCTTAATAACCATTTGCTTATTTGCTTATTAACCATCCCCAAAACCAGGCATGTGACCCTTTGGGGCACGAGAAAAGGTCCAGCAAAAGCTGCATAAATATTTGGGTGATAATGTTTATAGCCCTTTTGTTATAACTTGGGGTATTTAAAGGGATTTGGCAAACCACTCATGGAAGAATCTGCATTCAGAACTTCCCGCACAATTGCTGTGTGTATCTCTCTATTTGCCAGGTATGCTGACTCTTTGAAATTCTTTTTAATATTTTGTTGTGAATTGTACTTTGCATTTTATGCTGATCAGTTGTGTGATGTATTCTTTGTAATTCTTTTAATTGATGATTTATCCTGCCTGGCAAAAACAATAAGTGTTAATCTTGATTTATCTTGGATTCCTCTAAAATCATTATGACTAGTAGATTTAGAGTCCGTCATTTCCGTAAATTTGCGTCAGGACAGGTCAAACTAGAGAGCCCCATGAAAGGAGCATGGAAGCACATCATGGGACTTTTTGAGTTTGTCTATTATTGAATTAGCAAGTTGCAGTATCGTGACTAAGAAAGCTGTATTTTTGTATGAACAAGCATGTGGCGGTTCGACTCAAATGCATTAGTAAACTCTGCACCCTCTGACTAAGAATCATAAACTGGCGAATTTATGTCCGTGAGAGCGCAGTCGGCCGCTGCGAAATTCTCTAAGCGATGATGGGTCCGTAATGAACGAATAATTGAAATTGAGATATCCAGAATGATCAAAGACCTAAATTAAAGCACAACTAATCTCATGATCAGCTGTTACATCGGAAAGATTGTGAAACTAAGAGTAAGTTATAATTGGAGTCAGATCAAATTATTCGCAAAGTCAGAATTGAATTAGAAACCAAAGTTGTATTAAATTAAGATGAATTTTACAGAAGTGCCAGAGGACGTACACGCGAAATACCTTCGACCAGACCACTAGATGCTGTCGTTGGGCTAGTGGGTGGAACCTTACACTATATTAAGTTGGCCACGCACTGCTTGCTCATAACAAAAAGTGTAATTTTTTATAGTCACGAAACGGCAACTTGTTCAGTCAGTGATAGACAGAAATCAAAAGGTCTTCAGATGACGTGCCTACTGCTCCATTCATTCATGAGGCTTCAGTTTGACCTGTCCTGAACACAGATTTGCAGTAGCACCGGCCTCCTAATAATCTAATGGTAAGAATGATTTCAGAAGAGATAAAACATTTTATTTGTCAGGTGTAGGAACCTTTTTCCTCGTCGAAGCAGACACCAGGAGATGTTGGGATATCTTCCAAGCAGAAGTTACTCTTTATTGAGAAACGCGCTGTGCGTCGCTGTAGTCATCCAAGTCTTACTAATGCAGTGTATACATGATGTTTTATAGGCATTCAGTGGGCAGTCCTTAAAGGTGTTGCCCTTACACACAGCCTTAGAAGTGACCACTAAAACAAAAGCATCTAAAGGCAATTACCACCAACTGTGTAGATACTAGTACCCCAGTAGCTGGTCACGAGAACTAAGACTATGTAAACATTCACACATAGTTTGACTTCCAGTAGGAAGCATTTAAATGCATAGGTGCTAACCCAATCAGTCTGACAGCATTGCCCATACCTTCCCATTATCATAGAGACAAAGGCACAGCTGTGTCTTGAGCTTGTCATGTGCATACCTGGGCTGCACGACTTGATCTCCTTAGAATGTCATTATCTTTACCTCAAAATGTTAAATACAATGTAGTATTTCATGTGATGTTCTGTCAGGATGTAGGATCAGCAGATCTTAAACAGATTCTTAAATTTGTAATCCCACACAGGTCAAAATATATCATGCCCATTACATAGTTAGACAATTAGAAGCCATTCAGAAATAATAAATACATAAAATCTGTTGCTCAAAGATGACTCTAATAGTAAGAAATGCATTCTTGACCGTGGTGTGTGAGTGTTTTTAAGACACTCACCCAGCACGGCATGGGGGTTTCTGGCTACAGAATTTCCTGAATGGTTGCTCTGCCACCTTCCCTTAAATACCCGGACCTGAACAAAAGGATTGTAAATATTTACTACACCGACACCTGGTTTTTGGGAGAGAGGAGAGGGTTATCAGATATCTTGAAGACACACCACCCAAAATAAGAACAGAATTCTCACAAAATTCTCATCGCACAGACATTTAAAATTATACCAAACATGAAAGGGGAAAAACATACATATATACATTATACATAGTAAATAGGCATTCTTGGAGAACTTGTTTGGGCAAGGCGGTTATCATATGGCATTTCGTTGAGATCTCTCCAGATTAGAGAGAATTATTGTTTTATTGCAGGGTGTTGCATCTCAGTTTTTGTCTTAGCAGGAAAACCGAGCCTTACACTAGTGAGTTTTCGTTTTAAAACGAAAATGATGCTCGTCTATACTGGAGTTTCCACTGCATTTCAGAAATGATCTCTGCTCATCATTGACTGAAGCACAAGCTCTACTCAACACAATGGTGACCCCCCAAAACTAATTAATTAAACTAATAGATCTCTCCTATATCATCTTGTGCAAAAACGTCTCGGTTACGACTGTAACCTTAGTTCCCTGAAGAGGGAACGAGACGTTGCGTCGAGAAATTGACGCTTTTGGAATGCAACGCGTGATGTCGTCATGAAGCACGTGTGAAATCAGTCCAATGGTGTGACGAGACGTCAGAAGCGGGTAACGTCATGGCCAGGAAGCTATAAAGCACGCTCAAACAAAGCAACGCTAGCTCAAAGTGTCTAAAGTAAGCACTGACAGGCGTGCCGGAAGTATGGCAAGGCGACGCAACGTCTCGTTCCCTCTTCAGGGAACTAAGGTTACAGTCGTAACCGAGACGTTTTTGCGCAAGGTGAAGGCAGTCCGGCCGACTCGTAAGCAAGTGAAATAGCCTCGACTAACCACTTACTCATCCTTTGCTTAGATGCCGGGGCCCCTTTGTTGGGGGACCCGAAGAGGATGAACAATTGCTCAGTCTTACGCCACAGGGCAGCTCTGTGGACGTAAGCGTCTAGGGCCCGAACAGGTTAAAGCAAATTAAGGCGTTCCTGGTCTGACGTCCTGAAGGGAGGAGGACAGAAGGCCTGCAGTACAATGGGCCTAGCCACGATAGTGGGAACTTTAGGAATGTAAGCAGGTCTGGGATGAAGGAAGGCTTTCACCATACCAGGTGCAAATTCCAGGCACGAGGGGGCAACCGAAAGGGCCTGTAGATCTCCTATTCTTTTCAAGGAAGATATGGCGAGGAGGAACAGTGTTTTGAGGGTCAAAAACTTAACTGGAACCTCCTCAATCAGTTCAAAGGAGGCTAGGGACAGGCCTTGGAGCACCACGGCCAAATCCCAAGCCGGAACCCTCGTGCGTACCGCGGGCCTCAGCCTCAGGGTGCCACGGAGGAAGCGAGTAATAAGTGGGTCTCTACCAAGAGAGGAACCAGCCAAGGGTATGTGGTAAGCCGCAATGGCCGCCACATAAACCTTTAGCGTAGAGGGAGATAACCCTGCAGTGAACCGTTCCTGCAGAAATTCCAAAACGGCACCAACGGGACAGGAAACTGGATCAAACTGACGACTACTGCACCAAGAAGTGAAAAGTTTCCACTTCAGGGCATATAGCTTCCTCGTGGAGGGAGCTCTAGATTGGAGAATGGTCCCTACAACCTCGGTTGAGAGACCAGAATTTGTGAGCTGGGCCCCTTCAGAGGCCAAGCCCACAGGTTCCAGAGCTCTGGGCGGGGGTGGAAAATCGTGCCCCCTGCCTGGGACAGAAGGTCCCTCCTGATCGGAATCTCCCAGGGAGAGCCGTCCAGGAGAGATACTAGGTCCGAGAACCACACTCTGCCCGGCCAGCGCGGGGCTATCAAGGTGAGC
Organism: Elopichthys bambusa; assembly: GCA_037101425.1. Taxonomy (NCBI): domain Eukaryota; kingdom Metazoa; phylum Chordata; class Actinopteri; order Cypriniformes; family Xenocyprididae; genus Elopichthys; species Elopichthys bambusa. Next base: position 1,975,631 of record CM074432.1, read on the forward strand.
CGGACGTGGTCCCGGCGAACTCTTTCTAGAACTCCTGGGAGCAGAGCGATCGGGGGAAAAGCGTACAGACGAAGCCTCAGCCACGTCTGTACCATGGCATCCAGTCCGAGAGGAGCTGGATGCGTGAGGGAGAACCAGAGTGGACAGTGAGAAGTCTCTCGAGACACAAACAGATCCACCTGAGCCTGGCCGAACCTTTCCCATATCTGCTTCACCACCTCGGGGTGGAGCCTCCATTCCCCGGGCCTCAGCCCCTGCCTCGACAGGACGTCTGCTCCGACATTCTGGACCCCAGGGATATAAGCTGCCCTGAGTGACAGGAATTTCCCCTGGGACCACAGGAGGATTCGGCGCGCCAGTTTGGAGAGTGGACGCGACCGCAGACCCCCCTGGTGATTTATATAGGCGACTACCGATGTGTTGTCTGAACGGACAAGAACATGGTGGCCCCTGAGATCTGAGAGAAAGGTCTTGAGAGCCAGAAAGACAGCCAGCATCTCCAGGCAGTTGATGTGCCAGGAGAGGTGGTGACCGCCCCACAGACCTTGAGTCGAGCGTCCGTCTAGGACCGCTCCCCAGCCCGTGAGGGAAGCATCTGTCGTTAGCATTCTGCGACGACAAGGAGCTCCCAGCACGGGCCCTTGTGATAGGAACCAGGGTTTCTTCCAAATAGCCAGGGCACGTAAGCAACGCCGCGTGACCTTGATCATGCGAAAAGGATTTCCCCTCGGGGAGAATCCCCTGGTTCTGAGCCACCACTGCAGGGGTCTCATGTGCAACAGACCAAAAGGTATCACGTTGGATGCCGTTGCCATCAGCCCCAACAGCTTCTGAAACTGTTTTACAGTGAGTGACTGGCCTAGCTTTAACCGGCTTACGGTAGAAAGGATTGATTTGATGCGAGCAGGAGAAAGACGCGCTTGCATCGCAACCGAGTCCCAAACCACGCCCAGAAAAGTGGTTCTCTGAACTGGAGAAAGCATACTCTTCTTAACGTTCAACCTCAACCCCAGGCTCTTCATGTGAGTGAGGATGACATCTCGATGCCGAGCCGCTAACTGTTGTGAATGAGCCAGAATCAACCAATCGTCTATATAAATGAGGACGCGAATGCCCTGAAGACGTAGAGGTGCCAGGGCTGCGTCCATACATTTGGTGAATGTGCGGGGTGATAACGCTAGGCCAAATGGAAGAACCCGATATTGGTAAGCTTTGCCCCCGAAAGCAAACCTCAGGAACTTCCTGTGATGTGGAAGGATGGAGATATGGAAGTATGCGTCCTTGAGGTCGATCGTCACAAACCAGTCCTCGGACCTGATCTGAGATACGATCTGCCTTAGTGTCAACATCTTGAACTTGAGCTTCATAACGGACTGGTTCAGTTGACGCAAATCTAGAATGGGACGCAACCCGCCATCCTTCTTTGGAACAATAAAGTAACGGCTGTAGAAACCGTTCTCTGCATCGGAGGGAAGTACATAATCTATGGCTCCCTTCTCCAATAGAGTTTTTACTTCTTGTTCCAAAACCAGAGCCTGCTCGGGGCCCACCACGGTGGGTAGGACCCCCATAAACCGGGGTGGGCGAGACCCAAACTGAATGGCATAACCTTTTTCAATTGTACGCAGGACCCACTGAGAAATATTTGACAGTAGCTTCCACGCTGTCAGATATTCTACTAAGGGAACCAGTCTCTCGAGACTGGCCTTTGGTATCTTTTGAATGACCAGCTCGGTGCCCCGAGACGCCGCACCGGCAGGGGGCAACCGAACTGATCGCTCTGAGACCTCTACGTTTACGGGCGGATGCTTGGGTGAATGTTCGCTGGGGGCCGCTGTGCCTTGGAACACCCGAGATGGCAGGGTTGGCAGAACGGTCCCCTGAGGGCACCGAAGAGAAGTGAGCGCTATATGCTGAGGTGTAAAACACTTCTCTTCGGAAGGGGCTGCCCTTTTTCCCCGCAGCCTTCTTGGCGATAAGGACGGATCGAAGATCCATCCTACCCCTTGAAGGCTGCGGTTGAGAACGGCCACCCGGCCCCCCGTGTCGCTGAGGGGGAGTACGGGTGGTGACGCTCTGCTTCTGGGCGGCACGGTGTTGTTGGGAGGAGCTGGCTTTAGATGTATGGGGCTGCTGGTGTTGTTGAGCAGCCCTGGGGATATGAGAGCGACGGGGGAGGAGCTTCTGGAACGCCGCCGCTTGTTTACTGGCCTCCTGGAACCTCTCGACGACAGTATTGACTGCGTCGCCGAAGAGGCCAGGAGGTGTAAGCGGGGCGTCCAACAGGAAGTGCTTATCTTTATCCTTGATGGTACTCAGATTAAGCCATAAATGCCTCTCCGTGGCCACCAGGGCTGCCATGGCACGACCGACAGACTTGGCCGTTTCCTTAGTGGCCCGGAGAGATAAATCGGCTTTATAGCTTCCTGGCCGTGACATCACCCGCTTCTGATGTCTCGTCACACCATTGGACAGATTTCACACGTGCTTCATGACGACATCACGCGTTGCGTTCCCAAAGCGTCAATTTCTCGACGCTTTGGGAACGCAACGCGTGATGTCGTCATGAAGCACGTGTGAAATCTGACATTAAATCTCTGAAGATCTCAGCAGAGGTGGATTGAACAACTCCACAAACAGCATTACCGGCTTCACTTATTACTAACCAGATTGACTTAATTTCTGTCATATGTCTACAAGTTCTTATTGAGAATTAACCAAGATTCAGATGTTGTTTTATTGTTTCGTTTGATGTTACCATGATAGTCATCAGTGTTTGATTTAGTTGGGCTCTTAATAGGAGGAGCTGCTGCTGGAATTATTCTTCCAGGCGGCGGTATTCCAGAAGTTTCTTCCCCGCCGCTCTCAGGTCTTAGGGACTGCTGGACGGGAGCAGTCCCAACCGAGTACGAGCTCCTCTCACAGGGCGCAACAAAAAGTGAGCGTTGCTTCCCGTGCCCCCTGCCACAGAAAGACTGGGGGTCGGGTTAGCGCTCACAACCGAACTCGGCCAGGGGTAAGACGGATCTGAGGACTACCATTATCCAACGGAAGGCTTTGGGAAAGAAGTCCTGATGCCAGTGGTGCCAGGCTTCTGAGGGCAGTCCCCTCCAGGGCGAGTCGGTTTCCACCTCAGTACACAGTGCCTGTCTCCCCCCGGTGCCCTCAGGGGGCCGTTCTGCCAACCCTGCCACCTCGTGTGCTTCAGGGTGTAGCGGCTCCCAGCGAACGTATATCCCAGTGTCCACCCGACAACGTAGTGGCACCGGGGTATTCGCTCCCTCCGAGGAGGGATCAAAAGTGGCCAGTTTGATTGTTTCCTGCCGGTTCACCGCTTCAGGACACAGAGCTGGCCACACATCAAACACAAGAAGTCAGTCAGAGACTGATTCCCTTTGTAGATTCTTTGGCAGCGTGGAAACTTCTGTCAAATGTATCTCAATGGGTCCTGCGCACAGTAGAATTTGGGTACAGAATTCAGTTTGGGTTGAGACCGCCCAGGTTCAACGTGGTGCTATTCACCGAGGTGAGCCCCGAGCAGGCTCTGGTTATGGAACAAGAAGTGCAGACTCTCTTGCAAAAAGAAGCTATAGAAAGGGTTCCTTCTCACAGCAGGGAGTCATGGTTTTACAGCCGGTCCTTTATAGTTCCGAAGAAGGATGGAGGGTTGCATCCCATTCTAGATCTGCGCCTATTAAGCGGAGTATACTCTGCTCAATAAGAGGGTTCATAGCATTCAGCTGGGTTCTGCTCTCCAGGATGCCAGTCTCTTACTTGCTGTCTTCTCTGAAGAATGCGTTGTTGAGATTCTGTATTCAGACAGGGTTGGCCAATACTAAGTCCTCCGTCAGACCAGGTGGGCGTCCCTGGTGGCATTGGGGTGACTCCGTTCCCCCTTCTAGTGGCTGGCCGGGGTTCCTTCTGGTTCCCTGGCCACATTCCCTTAAAGGCACCTTTTTGGAGGATTTGGTCCCAGAATCCTTGGAGCAGCCTTGGTAGGCTTTCTACGGAAGGCCTCTTTGAGGTTCAGCTTGGGCCGTAGGGAATGCTGTCACTGACAGCCTTTGTGTGACCCGAGGGTGAGTTGCTATCTGGCGCTTCTTTTGAAACTGCTTGACATTTGTCTAGCCATCTTGGCACTCCTCAAACATGGCGGCATGGTTATTTCGTTCCCCATATGCGGTGAAACGCAGAGTTGAGTTCCCTTTCGAAAGGGAAAGTCTCAGGTTAGAAACAGTACCCGGAGACGTTTCTCTGCTTGAACCTCTGTTCTCCTCTTCACTACGTGCCCACTGTTTGATTTGCACTAATAGGTTAGGTTTAATTTTGGTAGTTTTGTAAATGTGGTAGCATTCCCTTAACGTCCCTGTTAGGGAGGACAGAGGACCCAGAAGCGAATAGCAGGAACAGAAACAGTTTATTAATAATATGACGAAACACAGGCAGTCTGCCAATCACCAGCTTCTTGGGTGCACACAGCTGGGGAACTAAAAGTCCAAAACTAACTGAAGAGGAGTCCCGAGCTTGACAGAGGGCTCACGGCAAAGCGGTTACTCGGTCCCGAACCAGAAGACACAGCACCGCAGATGGTAGGTGACCAAGCGATCTCCGGCAGCAGGGAGACTAGGCAGAGAACAGGTGTGACGTACACAGTTGGACAATATAAACAAGACTGAAACTAAGACTATAAACTAACAATACGAAAAACCTTAGAAGAAGACTGGTTGGCATAAAGAGCCGAGTAACACGTTAGAGAATACGTAATAATCTGGCAAAGAGTAGAGAGAGCAGCAGAGAGAAGTAGCAGAGAAAATTAGAGTAGAGAAGAAACAGGTGAGGAGATGATCAGCGTGAGCGCTGATTGCAATAACAAACAGCTGAGTCTACGTAGCAATAATGATAGGAGAAAGAGAAACTCAAACCCGACTCATGACAGTCCCTACACAAACTGAAAAAGCTTGGGGACGTAACAACAAGGAAGCACAAAAAATGAACATACAGTACACAAGAGTAAATACAAAGTGTTCTTTGTTAGTTGGCAACAGCACAGCAGCATTTTTTTTTTTTTTATTTACTGATGCTTTTTTTTTTTTTTTTTTTTTTTCAGTTTTCACAATCCCTAATTTCTCTGATCAAACTTCTCACTTGCACCTTCTTTGACTTTATATCAAATATCCTTCTTTAAAAAGAAACATTGAAATGTTCTTTAACTTTTTAAAAGTAAGAGAAAACATAATAGCTCCTGGTTACAACATCAAAACACAACAATTTATATGATAAAAATCCATTGTTTTTTTGTAAGTAAGTCTAATTCGATTTTACAGTGTAGAACATGGAAACAGTGCTTGGAAAATATGGAATTAGTAGTTGAAGCGTCAAAGCTGACAATCTAGCATCTGGCAAGCCACAGTTATTTGTTGTGCAGATTTGTGATGGAACACAATTATTTATTATCGTTTGCTGAATGTTCTGCCACCAAAAATAACCCCATAAAGCAAAAAAGCTATGAAGGTGAACATGGCAACTCTAAGCTCTGTCACTGCATCATCAAGCTACGTCTTTGTTATCATTTTGAATAAGAAAGTTACATATTGTGCCTTTAATAATTAATGGTAAACAAACTGGCTAGCTGTCCTTGAAGGAAGCTTGAACCCAAGGATCGACTAGTAATTATACAAGCAGCAGCGACATTTAGAATCTGTTGATGTTTTTGATATACATGTAGTGTCTTGACTTGGTGCCCTGGATATTAACATCTTGTTATTTATTTTTAAACTATAGATGATTACTTTGTGCTGATGTAAGTCTTTGTTTTGCTTATTCATGAACGTGAATGTGTGTCAGACCACAAATCTACAAAAATCAACAACAACAACAACAAAGAAACTATGCGTGGGCACTTGCTTTACCACTCCTTTGACACCCTATAAATGATTTTCTAGATCCGCCCCTGCTCAGATTACATAATTACAAAGTTTAGATGACTGATAAGCATCTTTTATGTTATGAGCAATGAGTCATTGAAACATGAAATGAACTGATTCATAAAAAGCATGTTGTTCAGCACTTGATACAACTCTTATGCTTATAATTTGTGATTTAACATAATTATTCAAGTAAAGTAAAAGACTTCAGTGGAGTGAAAGCATTTTCCTAAACAAATGGCAAATATTTATGATTTCTCTCTTTATTGTGTAAATTGCTGAGGATGTTTTTTTTTTTTTTTTTTTTTGTTTTTTTTTTACCAAACTATATTTATTAGATATATTTCTTTTAGAAACAAACCTGAAATTAAAGAGGTCAGCTGGCTTGACTAAAAATCTCAAGTTTGATGTCTGAAATGTATTTATTTTAGCTTTAACAATATTATTTCATATACAGACAATCTGATAATATAAAGGAAATAACAATATAAGTTAAAAGAAAAATCAAAAGGAAAGGCTTTTATATTCAGGGTTAGCAAAACAAATTAGTGAGAAAATTAATGTTTGCGGTTACAACATTTTCTGTCATCCAGTACCCAACAATTAGACTACTCATTTAAAGTCATGGAGTAGTTATTGATTTGTTAAACTAATAATTTCTAAACCTTATAGTGTTCTGGCTGCAGTAAAGGGAATTATGTACTTTCTCATTGGAAACAGTCTTCATTTCCTTCATTCAGTATTCTCTGCATTAGTTCATTGCCCAACAAGGAACAGTTTTGCCAGACCAGCTCTCAGATAACTCAGAGCATCTTTAGTTGCTTCTTCAGCTTCAGCGATTCTTCTCATTTCCTCCAGCTCTTTGGCCCAGTTTAGTTTCCCAGCCTCCTTCACTCTGGGGATGAAGAAGTCCAGATGCTGAATAGTGAAGGCCGAGTCTGGCTTTAATGCGATCTGAGACAGATGCTTGATGGTCTTGTAAGCATTGAACAGAAGAATCTGCTTTTGGTCCTCAATCACCTTCAGATCTTTCTCAAGTGAATCCATTATAACCAAAAACCTCTTGTTTTTTTCTTGAGCTTTTTCATAATCTTTCTTAAATTCATCAAATTCCATCGTCATGACTGAGGTTCTAATGACGTATTTCTTGTTTTCTTTGACGTGTTTGCTGTGATGGCACTTCCCTGTGCATACTGTGCAGTATCCTTTTTTCATGACTTCACATTTGCTGGGATCAGAAACCCACCAGCAGTCAAACTCATGGCAGTTTTCCTCACAGACGGTGCAGGTCGTCGCCTTCCTGCTCTTCCATGATGCACTTTCAATGGGCACCTTCTCTTTGATAGTCTTTTTGACTTTAATGTTGAAGTTTTTACAAGTCTCAATCTTTTCCTTGTTTTGTTTAATTGCTTCCTGGATCTGAAGTACATCAGACTTTTTAAGCTCTTTCTCTTGAATTCGCAGCTTTAGGTTGCAGATGGATGCTTCTAATTGAATGCGCTCAATCAGGACATTTGAAGTCAACTCTAAACTTCTTCTGTTCTTTTCATTCATTGACTGAAGGAATTGCTTCATGCCATTCATGCTGTCTTCCCACGCGTATCTTTGTGCACAAATTTGTCGTTCACTAGTGTGACGGCCATCAGCCTGCCGGTTGTTGAATAAGAAATAAACAGGTTGGTTATTGTGGTCTCGTCTGCAGGGGATTTTAGCTTTTTTAATGGCAGAAAGAACATTTTTGGGTGGCAGACCATCAGAGTGAGTGATTAAAAACACAATGTTGTTCACAATGTCTTTTCCGAACAAAGAAAGAATTGAACTGATAATGTAATGCTGTCTGTCTGAGAGGCGATTCTTAGATGCTTGAATCACAAAACACACTGCGTCGACTTCACGAACTCCATCATTGCTCTGAAACAGCATAGATAAATTCTCAGCAACTTCCAGATCTTTTTCCAATCCTCTAGTGTCTCCGTAGCCTGGAGTATCAATGATAGTGAGCGATACAGGACTCTGTACAGGAAAAACCTCATACATGGTGATTTCAGATGTTTGTGATTCTGATTGGTCTCTGGCTGATTCTTCTGTAATTTCATACCATAGTTCTTCCTCAAACTTCACATCAAGGAAATAGTTGACCATGGTGTTAATGAGAGTCGTTTTGCCAGCACCAGTTTCTCCCGCTAGTAGAACAATTTTGTTTTGTTTACTGGTGTTTTTTTCCCCATAAGTCCATTTTCTGACTTTCTCATTATCATCAAGAAGTATTCTCTCTGTATGTAGACGGTATCGTTTCGGAGGGCCTTGATGAATAAGAGTCAATCTGCGTGGTGGAAAACTTGGCGGTCTGTAAAATAAGGAAGCAAATGTTTCTCAGAATTATTTTGTGTAGAATGACTTGAACACCATAAGTACCTTTTCATCATGTTCATATAAATGTAATGAAACATTATTTTAAACAAGAAAGGCCATTCAAAAACATATTCACATTTACCTCTAGATCAGTTATTTACTCATGGCATGCTGTTTAAAAAACTACCTTAGTAGTTTAAGGGATCTCTGTTCTGAACTGTGAAAGGGTTTAGTTCTTGGACCTTCTTGGTTCTTCTCCTTATACACTAGATACTGGGTCCTATCAGGCACATGGTTTCTCCTACCATTTCTATGCTGATGACACACAGCTCTACCTTTCATTTCAACCAGATGATCCCACAGTAGCTACACGAATCTCAAGCTCTCTGGCGGACATCTTGGCATGGATGAAAGAACATCACCTGCAGCTCAACCTGGCAAAGACTGAGCTTCTCGTCTTCCCTGCCAATCTGACTTTACAGCACGATTTCACTATCCAGCTAGGTACATCATCGATTACCCCATCAAGGTCGGCCAGAATTCTTTGAGTAATCTTCGATGACCAACTGACTTTCAAAGACCACATTGCAAAGACAGCCCGGTCATGCAGTTGCACTACACAACATCAGGAAGATCAGGCCTTTCCTAACTCTGCACTCGACACATCTTCTAGTCCAGGCCCTGGTCATTTCTAGGCTTGATTACTGCAATGCTCTTCTGGCTGGACTGCCATCATGTGCAATCAGACCTCTACAAATGATTCAGAATGCTGCAGAACGTCTAGTCATTAACGAGCCCAAAAGAGCCCACGTCACACCTCTCTTCATTTCTCTGCACTGGCTACCACTTGCTGCTCGCATCAAGTTCAAGGCGTTGACTCTTGCTTACAGATCTACCACAGGCTCAGCACCCTCCTACTTCCACTCACTCTTACGGGTCTACATCCCTACCAGAAGCCTGTGATTTGAAATGAGCAATGGCTTGTGGTACCATCACAGAGAGGCACAAAATCAATTTCCAGAACATTTCTGTTCACTGTTCGTTGCTGGTGGAATGATCTCCCCGTCTTTATCCGGAATTCCTGACAACATTCACAAAGACAGCTGAAAACTCATCTTTAATCTCTCTCTATTCTAGCTTATGCTACTCTACGCAATGTCTGTATTTTGAGCACTTATTGTGTTTATTTACAATGATTTGCTTGCTGTATTCCCTACTTGTAAGTCGCTTTGGATAAAAGCATCTGCAAAATGAAGAAATGTAAATGTTTCCCTTTCAAGGGAACTCAATATTGCATCAGAATGCTGACGCTATGGGAATGCTTCTGCGACACCTGCAACTGAAGTGTGTGTGAAATCACTCCAATCTCATTGGCCAAAACAATGATTATGAAAACAACTATGAGAGGGGGATCTGAAAGCTGGTCAGGGGTGCATCTGGAAGCTATAAAGGACACCTGGACCAAACACCATCAGATTCTTTGTCTTCCAAAGCCAAATGTTTGTTGAATGTTTGTCTGTGAAAATCAAACAAAATTGTTCAACATTGTGTGTGTGTTTGTGTGTGTGTAAAGTGATGTCTCGCACTCAGTGAAGTATACAGGTGCTGGTCATATAATTAGAATATCATCAAAAAGTTGATTTATTTCACTAATTCCATTCAAAAAGTGAAACTTGTATATTATATTCATTCATTACACACAGACTGATGATTATAACTGACAACTAAGGAAAATCCCAAATTCAGTATCTCAGAAAATTAGAATATTACTTAAGACCAATACAAAGAAAGGATTTTTAGAAATCTTGGCCAACTGAAAAGTATGAACATGAAAAGTATGAGCATGTACAGCACTCAATACTTAGTTGGGGCTCCTTTTGCCTGAATTACTGCAGCAATGCAGCGTGGCATGGAGTCGATCAGTCTGTGGCACTGCTCAGGTGTTATAAGAGCCCAGGATGCTCTGATAGTGGCCTTCAGCTCTTCTGCATTGTTGGGTCTGGCATATCGCATCTTCCTCTTCACAATACCCCATAGATTTTCTATGGGGTTAAGGTCAGGCGAGTTTGCTGGCCAATTAAGAACAGGGATACCATGGTCCTTAAACCAGGTACTGGTAGCTTTGGCACTGTGTGCAGGTGCCAAGTCCTGTTGGAAAATGAAATCTGCATCTCCATAAAGTTGGTCAGCAGCAGGAAGCATGAAGTGCTCTAAAACTTCCTGGTATACGGCTGCGTTGACCTTGGACCTCAGAAAACACAGTGGACCAACACCAGCAGATGACATGGCACCCCAAACCATCACTGACTGTGGAAACTTTACACTGGACCTCAAGCAACGTGGATTGTGTGTCTCTCCTCTCTTCCTCCAGACTCTGGGACCCTGATTTCCAAAGGAAATGCAAAATTGACTTTCATCAGAGAACATAACTTTGGACCACTCAGCAGCAGTCCAGTCCTTTTTGTCTTTAGCCCAGGCGAGACGCTTCTGACGCTGTCTGTTGTTCAAGAGTGGCTTGACACAAGGAATGCGACAGCTGAAACCCATGTCTTGCATACGTCTGTGCGTAGTGGTTCTTGAAGCACTGACTCCAGCTGCAGTCCACTCTTTGTGAATCTCCCCCACATTTTTGAATGGGTTTTGTTTCACAATCCTCTCCAGGGTGCGGTTATCCCTATTGCTTGTACACTTTTTTTTACCACATCTTTTCCTTCCCTTCGCCTCTCTATTAATGTGCTTGGACACAGAGCTCTGTGAACAGCCAGCCTCTTTTGCAATGACCTTTTGTGTCTTGCCCTCCTTGTGCAAGGTGTCAGTGGTCGTCTTTTGGACAACTGTCAAGTCAGCAGTCTTCCCCATGATTGTGTAGCCTACAGAACTAGACTGAGAGACCATTTAAAGGCCTTTGCAGGTGTTTTGAGTTAATTAGCTGATTAGAGTGTGGCACCAGGTGTCTTCAATATTGAACCTTTTCACAATACTGAATTTAGATACTGAATAGATACTGAATTTGGGATTTTCAGTTGTCAATTATAATAATCAAAATTAAAAGAAATAAACATGTGGAATATATCAGTCTGTGTGTAATGAATGAATATAATATACAATTTTCACTTTTTGAATGGAATTAGTGAAATAAATCAACTTTTTTATGATATTCTAATTATATGACCAGCACCTGTAGGTGCGAGAGATCACCAGCTGGATGAGCAAGGCAGTTGGACATAGTGGTGTATTAGAGGTAAAAAATTATATAAATACTGTTTGGTTTTTATCGCACAAACTGATCGTTTCGTGTCTTAGGACATCAATGTGTCGTCACGAGCCACAGGGTTTAATTTGGATTTGTCTGTGTGTGTTTTTTTTTTTTACTCTCATAGATTTTGTTACCATTGCCATGCATTATACGACTGACAGACTGCAACGGTTGGAGTTAAAAATCATCATTTGTGTTCTACTGAAGAAACAAAGTCACCTACATCTTGGATGCCCTGGGGGTAAGCAGATAAACATCACATTTTCATTTTTGGGTGAACTATCCCTTTAATGATCAGGCAAGTTTAATATATGATGGTGGTCCGATATCTGGAAATATGATCTTACTATGTGGGCTTTTGCTTACAATTTGGAAATGTCTCCTGCGCCATTCAGTCTATCACACAGTGCGATGAGAATCGGCTTGGGCTGCTCCGAAACAATCACAGAATAAGTACAAGAGAGATGGTGCTTTGTTTTTGGTTTTTTTACGTATTAATAATACATTAATTATTTATATAAATTATATTACATTTTAAGTCATCTCGCCCCCAGCTAGAGGGTCTTGAACATTCCACAAAAGTAAAGGAAAACATCATTTAAAATGAATATTATGACAAAAGGATTCTTAAATATTAAAAAAATCTGCACTTTTTATTAATCAAGTTTTTGTCAATTTCCCTCTCGCTCTCAACAGTACATATAGGCGTATTTGACACTTGGAAAATTAAAAAAAAAGAAGCAGCTACTTTTGACTTTTGCTCTTCGTATTAATGCACAATGTTAAGAATTAAACCTCACTTCACATTAAATTCTTAACATGTAGCCTCAGTTTTTAATATGAAGAGCAATCTAATATCAGTAGATTATATAGATTACGTGTTGTGATACTAACCTTTTGAGATGTGCTTGTTGCTGCTCAGTCTGATCAGACTCTGAACCGCTCTTCACTCTGTTATTGTTTAACATTGTCTTGCATGAATCTGTAAGATACTATACAATTATACTAACTGTCATCAGGAGTCACAGACAGACAGCAGTCTGTGAATGTCAAAGTCAGGGATTTTTCACAACGGTGTTGAGCAGGTACATATCAGAGTGGCACAGAAATGTCATTATTCAAACATAAAAATGCATTTAACTTCAAACCTGAACAATATGACACAGGCAAACTGGAAGAACAGCTTTAAAATCCTATTTTACTTGATTTGATTATTTTACTAAAGTCCATCTGGACGATCACATCACTGTTTTCTCAACGTATAGATGAATTAACTAACTTAATAACATGATTTTTACAAAGGAATTAACCATTTTCTTCTGGAGCTGCTGTGCAGCCAAAATTATATACCAGTTATCACTGTAATGCTGCTTTGACACAATCTGCATTGTAAAAAGCGCTATATAAATAAAGGTGACTTGACTTGACTTGACTACAGGATTATTTCCTGATCGTTCAAATCATTTTGTTTAGCAGGTTATTTCTATGAATATTTAAAGATGTCAAGCTGAATTTAAAGAATCAAGCTGAATGCGTAAATAAAGTCTAGCATTAAATATACTTCCTTCTTTTAACAAAACCACTTTTTATAACATTGTGTCCATATTTACTTGACTATCTGAATACTTATTTAAATGTAAATGTGTTGTAAATGAAACAAAATAAAATTCTAAGCATGTTCCAACTATGAGAGCATTTTAATTACATTTATATTATTTTGTTACTTGTAGCAAAACAACTAAATATTTTGCTCACCTTTAAGAGTTTCTTTGCTTGTTACAGTAATATTTACAGATGATATTAAATGACCTGCTCAAGTCCATTATATATCTTGCTGTCATTCAAGGGGTGGAGAAATGTGGAAAGTCATACTTACAAAGCCACATATTTTTGCTTTCACCTTTTATTTACAATTTAACATTTTACGGAAAAACAATCCAAAATGTTTTATCCATGATGCAATATTTCACGTCATCATTAAATTACATAATGAATTCATATTAACTGAACAGCCTTATATCAGTACAATGAAACTTGTGTATGTTCAGGTGGTTGGTGAGACTCAACATTCACTATGTAAGTGTGATTTTCTGCAAAGATTATTAAGACTAGATACCTTAATGCTATCTTTCATCCCTTGACTTCTACACTTGTAAAACCAGAAACACAGAAAAAAAAAAAAAAAAAAACATAATCTTACTAAGCAAATGATTATATGCCAAAAATGTACCCTTTAAAGTAACCTGAAAAGTTCAGCTGATGTGATGTCGTCAAAGTTACACTCTTATCAGAATCAGGGAGATACAATCAGGAATGAATTTGTGAAGTACATGTTGTTGCATCTGGACAAAATGCTTTTAGCCTTTCAGATAATCTGGACTAGAAACATCATAGGCCATTATATCTGAATTGATAGTGAGAACATGCATGTTCAGGGAGGCATGAAGATGCTGCTTGTTTTTATGTGGGTCTGTTGACGCATTTGGGGGAAAAGCCACATTAGGGAGGACATAATCACTTTTTTAATGAATGTGTGCTCAACTGTAAAGATGTCATTCATAACACAATTAAAATCCACCACAGCGACAAACATCAACCTGTAAAATACAAATTATGTCTTTGTGAGCTACATCCACATGTTGAACCTGCAGTAAAATAATCAAATGGCAAAATGAAATGTACAAGTGAGCTCATACTAAACGTACATGTTTACTCCCATTGAGACAAATCACATCAAATGAGTTATTTTTATTTGAGTTTTTTTTCTTACAACCTGACTGTGCGCGGCTTTGAGTACAAAAATACATGTTCTCTGCTTCATTTGGGTTTTAATCTTTGTGTATATATATATATATATATATATATATATATATATATATATATACACATTTATATTATCTTTTTTTGTCCCTATTTGTTCATGTTTATATTACATATATTCAGTGTTCATTTACTTAGTCTTTTTAATTTTATATTATTTTAACTTTATGTTGTTTTCAAGGGTTTCAACATAACAGGGCTCCACTTGTTTGCGTCGGTCAGATGAACACATTCTGAACATTGAAAAAGACACAATTACAATTATTTATTAAGCTTTGCTCATTTTAACCTTTACTTTATCTCTGATTCCTGCTCTTCCACCGTCTCTTTCTGCACCTTATGGACTGATCGAGTTTTTGAATATCTGATAAAACGGATCATCTGATGGGAGAAAGAGCAGAACAACTGGATCTAGCAAAACAACCAACATCATTTCATTTCAGAAAAAAATATATTTCAATGAATATTAATATTAATAGGCATGTGGTTTCCTCAATACAGGTCATCTGAAGCCATTTCGCAATTTACAATTCATGCAAGTTCTTCATTTTCATGTTCTGAAAGTCACTGGAAAAGAAATTCTGCAGCTTTCTTGGTTCTAAAAGTACTGCTAACTATACATTTGAACATGATTTGAATTAGGAGTCCTTCTAAACTAGGATTTCCTCAGATTGCATAACATTCAGATGGTGATAAATAAAGCACACAAAACAATGTGTGCCTGCCACCTGTATGTTATGGAAAACACTGTTTTAGTGGAATTGTTCTTCTTAGTTAGTCTATTTAACAGTGTGAATAAAAGACTAAATGAGATGAAGCACACCTTTCTGCACACAAATGTGTTGTTTCTGGCATTTTATTCAGAACTGGCTATTCTGGTCTTAGAGGACATTGAGGACATTTGGTTGGGAGGGACTTCAGCCAGTTGGGCTTGCTAACTAAACCAGTATTTACATCAAATCTGGTTGCTCAGACAGACACTCAAACACTGTAGTGCAGAGTGGAGTGTGAAGGTGAAGTGGACACATTCAGTTCAGCGATCACCATGAGTTTCAGGTCAGTCATGTGCTTTATACTGGAAAGTAAATTATTCTCTTTTTAGTATCAAATGAAAATTAATAAACTCTGGTGCTTAGGCCACTAATCTTTTTAATAATTCACTCATGTTTAATTTCACAAAATAATATGGGTTTTATATACAATATACAATTATTAACTTTTTCATATAAAATATTGGCATTTTTTAATTATTAAAAATAAACTAATTTTTGCGTTTGACAACAAACACACCACAAAACAGCTATACAGCATAGTTCAAAACATAATAATTAATAATTTCTGAACATTCACCTTTTTCTCATGGTTTCTCAATAGAATTCATAAAAGTATAGAATAGAATAGCATAGCTCTAAGAGGGGCATATTGTAATGCAGTGTTACAACATGCCCCACCTGCGCCACTGGGATTTAAACCCGGCTCGTGTCTCCTGCTGGTTAGATCAGCATTAAAGAACTATCCCAACTGTTAAATAACAGATATAAGATTAAAATAATATCAGATTTGTCTAATTTTAAATAAACACAAAAGAGAAAAATTAACTTAAGTAAGAAATTTGCTTTTGCTATGGTTAAATAAATGTGATATCTTTCAAAGATTTTTTAATTTCGGTGCAATTTTTTCTTGATATAGTGTTGATATGGCAACTAGTAAATACACTAAGTTTCGTCATGCTGGCATGTGTGGAAAGTTTTAAACCATGCGTGTTGCAACTAGCCCCGCATTACTTTGTGCCGCGTGCTGCACCATTGGTTATGTTGCATGAGTGCCCACTACTGTGGAACCCTTGCAGTGGATTGGACATGCACCAATCTGTGCATGGACAGCGCTTACATAGGTGAATGAGCACAGGTGGTAGCCATTAACTCACACAAGAGAGAAATAGAAATACAAACGCCAATAACACTCTTTGTATAAATAACAAACAATGCGTTTAATACGTCCATGGACATAATATCATTTAAAAGGGAAACAGAAACTAGACCTGCATATAAACCGTACACCAGTGCTTGCTTGCTATTTTAAATATGAATCATGTTTAAATTTAAATGTATCAAGGTGATCGTAGCATCCTCTACACCTCTTTTAGATCTGTAAGTGAACTGCATCGGATCTAATAAACACTCAATATCTCAGATTTCACAAATCTTTCAAGAATTTTCATTAAAACAGATGTAAGAACCACTGGTCTAAAATCATTTAGCATTACATTTCGGAATAGGGACGATCATTGCATCATTCCACACCTTTGGTACATGTTGTACCCTCAATGTAGTGAAATACAGGACTCAATTCCCTTGCACAAAATTTGACAAATGTTATGAGGCTCCTAACACTTATTCATTCTAACTGAAGAAAATGCCCTCTCTACCTCTCTTTGATCTAAACAAAAATGCTGGCTATCCTCAAGCTTGTAACGAAAGTCCTGTATTTCCTTACTACAATCAAATATATCAAAACAATTATAAAAACTATTCAATGTATTTGCAAATTCCAAATCTGAATTATATGTTTTAAACTACAATACCCTAATATACTTTTCAAACTGGACCAGGCTGAAGCCAACTTATTAGCAGCCATTTGACTCTCCAATCTCACCTTATAAAATTATTTTTTGCCTTTAAAATTTCTGCTTTCAGCTCCCTAGTGGCTGTCTGTTTATGCAGATCAGTAGATTCACTGTTTAAACACAAATCTCTTATGATCTGTACTGGATTTAACAGATTCGGTCACCCATGGTTTGTTATTTGGATACATTGTGACCCTCTTACAAGGAATTATCATGTCTCTGCAAAAGGCAACATAAGAACAAGTCACATCAGTAAGTTCATCCAGATCATAACAGCAGCTTTCTTTAAACATATTACAGTCCGTGCAATCGTAACACTCTTGTAAACAGAGCACTGCGTCTTCAGTCCAAACCTTTACATCTTTTGTTTGTTGGCAATAAAAACACACAATTGTGATCAGCCAAGCCCAATGGAGGTAATGGAAGTGATTTGCAGGCATCCTTCACTGATCCATAACACAAATCTAGTGTTTTATTCCATCTGGTTAGGCAAGTAACATTGATAGTAGTGTGCAATGCTTTTTTTCAGCGACACATGATTAAAATCGCCCAATACAGAACGCAGTTCTTCGGGTGAAATTGACTGTAGTTTTTGTACCACCTCAAAAATGGTGCTAGCAGCAGAAACAGCATCTGTCTTTGGATGGATATACACTACAGTCATGAAAATTTGTGGGAACTCTCGAAATACTCAAAGAAACATCCGTTTCAACATCCGACGTGCAAATCCGTTCTTGGACCGTCACAGCAGTATCGTTCATTAACATACAAATATACCCCACCACCTTGTCACCTCTGCATTTCAATCCAGACAAAACGTTCTTCCAGAACCATCAATGCACAGGTCCGTGTCTAGGTCCTGCTCATTGAACCATGTCTCCGTAAAAGCCAGGACACCACAGTTTTTAAAATCCTTCTCAAAAATTGAACATCCGGGTCAGAAGCTGCTTCCAGCTTCCAAGACGCAGACACTACCTCACTTTCCCCGCTTCCATCCCCTCATTTTCCCCGCCTTGCCCTTTTCGTCGGGTTGTCTCAAAATAAAGTCCAGACGTTTTTGGACAAAATCTGCCACGTGCATCAAACTCACACAGTTAAGGAAGTGCACCAGTACAGATTTTAAGCGTTTACTTTTTTTGTAACCCCCTTTGTAATCGTTAACATTTTCATAAGTAACTAATTTATTTACACATTTTTTCTCAGTAACTGTAACGAATTACAGTTACTTTTATTTTGTAAGTAAATAACATAACGTTACATGTAACTAGTTACTCCCCAACACTGCTAACATGACAGCATACCATATAAAAAACACTAACTTTAAAGTAAATATGAATATCTTCTACATTTAAATAGCCAACCTTGTTTAAAATATTGTTTCACTGTATGAATATGTATGTTTAAAATGCATGTAAAAAGTCTGTATTTTTATAGGCATTTCTAATACTAGATTCTTGCTGTACAAATATTAAAAAATTCATATTTTACAGACAGCCGAGGATTTCGCCACACAAATCAACTCTGATTCACCAAGGTCCTCCAAAACGATACTGTTTAGACACAGAGAGAAAAGTGCTTGATGATAATGGGAAAGTCAGAAAATGGACTTATGGGAGTAAAGACGCCAGAAAACCAAACAAAATTGTTCTGCTGGTGGGAGAAACTGGCGTTGGGAAGACCACCATTATTAACACCATGGTCAACTACATACTGGGAGTGAAGTTTGAGGAAGAACTATGGTATGAAATTACAGAAGAATCAGCCAGAGACCAATCAGAATCACAAACATCTGAAATCACCATGTATGAGGTTTTTCCTATACAGAGTCCTGTATCGCTCACTATCATTGATACTCCAGGATATGGAGACACTAGAGGATTGGAAAGAGATCTGGAAGTTGCTGAGAATTTATCTATGCTGTTTCAGAGCAATGATGGAGTTCGTGAAGTCGACGCAGTGTGTTTTGTGATTCAAGCATCTAAGAATCGTCTCTCAGACAGACAGCATTACATTATCAGTTCAGTTCTGTCTTTGTTTGGAAAAGACATAGTGAACAACATTATGTTTTTAATCACTCACTCTGATGGTCTGCCACCCAAAAACGTCATCGGCGCCATTAATAAAGCTAAAATCCCCTGCAAAAGAGACAAAAATGGTCAACCTGTTTATTTCTTACTCAACAACCGGCAGGGTGACGCCCGTCACAATGACAAACGTTACATTCGTGCTCAAATTGGCGCATGGGAAGACAGCATGAACAGCATTAAGGACTTCATTCAGTCTCTGGATGAAAAGAACAGAAGAAGTTTGGAGTTGACTTCAAATGTACTAATTGAGCGCATTCAATTTGAAGCGTCTATCTGCAATTTACAGCTGCGAATTCAAGAGAAAGAGCTGAAAAGGGCTGAACAACTTCAGATTCAGGAGGCAATGAGACAAAACAAGGAAAATATTGAGGAGAGTAGAAATTTTACCATTAAAGTCAAAAAGACTGTGAAAACAAAGGTGCCCATTGAGAGCAAGTCATGGAAGAGCAGGAAGGCGACGACCTGCACCGTCTGTGAGGAAAACTGCCATGAGTTTGACTGCTGGTGGGTTTCTGATCCCAGCAAATGTGAAGTCATGAAAAATGGATATTGCACAGTATGCACAGGGAAGTGCCACCACAGCAAACACGTCAAAGAAAACAAGAAATACACCGTTACATTCTTGAGCACGGCAGTGGAGTTTGACGATGTTAAAAAGAAATATGAAAAAGCTCAACAACAAACCCAGAGGTTTTTGATTATTATGGATCATCTTGACAAAGATCTGAAGGAGATTGAAGACCAAAAAACAATTCTACTTTTCAATGCTTACAAAATCATCAAGCATCTGTCTCAGATCGCATTAAAGCCAGACTCGGCCTTCACTCTTCAGCATCTGGACTTCTTCATCCCCAGAGTGAAGGAGGCTAAGAAAGAAGACTGG
This sequence comes from Elopichthys bambusa, assembly GCA_037101425.1. NCBI lineage: Eukaryota > Metazoa > Chordata > Actinopteri > Cypriniformes > Xenocyprididae > Elopichthys > Elopichthys bambusa. The sequence continues at coordinate 1,995,579 of CM074432.1, forward strand.
GTCCGAGAGCTGGAGGAAATGAGGAGAAAAGCTGAAGCAGAGGAAGCCAATAAAGATTCTCTGAGTTATCTGAGAGCTGGTCTGGCAAAACTGAATCTGTTCAAATACACACAGGACAACAGATGAATCAATGTAAATAAAGAATACTGCTTACACTGAGAAATCATTGCAGGTGACTATGTAGATCTGAAGATTATAAAAATTAATTTCTTCTTTGTTGTTAGTGTTGTTTAAATAATGTTTTACAAATTATTATTAGCTTAACAAATCACATCTTACAGTGTATATGGTGTTTTATATGTGTCTAGTAACACAATTAGCTATTTAACATGTATTATATTTTAAAATAAAATTAATAACTCTAAGATATTTTTGGGGTATTGGATGAAAACTTAACCTAATAGAACATTTTGCAACCACAAACAGATTTGTTCATCATTGAGTTAATCCTGAACTGTATTAAATTTTATTTTCACCAACTGTTGAATATAAATGTCTGTGCTGTGCTTTTCCATTTGCTTATATTGTTATTACCCTCAGATTATCTGTCTGTCTCTAAATAAAATAAAAAATATTAAAAAATAAAAATAAATTCATTTTTTGAATTTGAAATAAACAACCACGTCAAATATAACACAAACAATACAGGACAAAGAACCAAGGAAAACACAGGGCTTTTATCCAAACTGGCTTATCAACGTAGGAACATAACAGGTGTGGGGAACTAATTAACAACCAAGGGCACTAGTGAACTAAGGCCCTGTTTACACTAATGTTTACACCACTCGTCAACCCAACGAACGGAATCAAACATATGTCTTTTCAGCGCCCCTGTGAAGTTTACTTAATTTTTAGAATTTAGTTTCATATTTATAATTAGTATTATTATTAATTTAGATATTTGAATATTCTGGGTATCCTGTACTTTTTTAATTATATTTGTTCATTAGGGACCCAAAGCCGCACAGAGTTACATGCCCCGGGTTGCATGGATCTCACAGGCACAAACTCGCCAGTTCTGATTCTTACTCAGAAGATGTAGGGTGAGCTTTTGTAAGGATGGATTTTTACTAAGACTGAATTACTGAATTCAAGATTCCTATCCTGTCATAAAACAATAAAACTCTCTAATCTGAAGAGAGGATCTGCGAGAAAGAGCACAGGACAACACCTGGTTCAACCTCCTCTCTTCCCCCCCACATGCTGAGTTCCTGACTCCTCACACCCTCTCCTTCCCTTCAGGCCATGCAAGTCTCACAAATCTGCTATCTTAGTTGTTTTAAGTGACATCAATGTAAATACTTCTGGTGCGATTGGTAAGAGGGTTTCACTCCCACAACAATAGAACAGACAAGAATAAAGAAAACAAAACCTGTTCTACTGGGGTGGGAGATGCCCCAATAAAGATTCTTAATAACCATTTGCTTATTTGCTTATTAACCATCCCCAAAACCAGGCATGTGACCCTTTGGGGCACGAGAAAAGGTCCAGCAAAAGCTGCATAAATATTTGGGTGATAATGTTTATAGCCCTTTTGTTATAACTTGGGGTATTTAAAGGGATTTGGCAAACCACTCATGGAAGAATCTGCATTCAGAACTTCCCGCACAATTGCTGTGTGTATCTCTCTATTTGCCAGGTATGCTGACTCTTTGAAATTCTTTTTAATATTTTGTTGTGAATTGTACTTTGCATTTTATGCTGATCAGTTGTGTGATGTATTCTTTGTAATTCTTTTAATTGATGATTTATCCTGCCTGGCAAAAACAATAAGTGTTAATCTTGATTTATCTTGGATTCCTCTAAAATCATTATGACTAGTAGATTTAGAGTCCGTCATTTCCGTAAATTTGCGTCAGGACAGGTCAAACTAGAGAGCCCCATGAAAGGAGCATGGAAGCACATCATGGGACTTTTTGAGTTTGTCTATTATTGAATTAGCAAGTTGCAGTATCGTGACTAAGAAAGCTGTATTTTTGTATGAACAAGCATGTGGCGGTTCGACTCAAATGCATTAGTAAACTCTGCACCCTCTGACTAAGAATCATAAACTGGCGAATTTATGTCCGTGAGAGCGCAGTCGGCCGCTGCGAAATTCTCTAAGCGATGATGGGTCCGTAATGAACGAATAATTGAAATTGAGATATCCAGAATGATCAAAGACCTAAATTAAAGCACAACTAATCTCATGATCAGCTGTTACATCGGAAAGATTGTGAAACTAAGAGTAAGTTATAATTGGAGTCAGATCAAATTATTCGCAAAGTCAGAATTGAATTAGAAACCAAAGTTGTATTAAATTAAGATGAATTTTACAGAAGTGCCAGAGGACGTACACGCGAAATACCTTCGACCAGACCACTAGATGCTGTCGTTGGGCTAGTGGGTGGAACCTTACACTATATTAAGTTGGCCACGCACTGCTTGCTCATAACAAAAAGTGTAATTTTTTATAGTCACGAAACGGCAACTTGTTCAGTCAGTGATAGACAGAAATCAAAAGGTCTTCAGATGACGTGCCTACTGCTCCATTCATTCATGAGGCTTCAGTTTGACCTGTCCTGAACACAGATTTGCAGTAGCACCGGCCTCCTAATAATCTAATGGTAAGAATGATTTCAGAAGAGATAAAACATTTTATTTGTCAGGTGTAGGAACCTTTTTCCTCGTCGAAGCAGACACCAGGAGATGTTGGGATATCTTCCAAGCAGAAGTTACTCTTTATTGAGAAACGCGCTGTGCGTCGCTGTAGTCATCCAAGTCTTACTAATGCAGTGTATACATGATGTTTTATAGGCATTCAGTGGGCAGTCCTTAAAGGTGTTGCCCTTACACACAGCCTTAGAAGTGACCACTAAAACAAAAGCATCTAAAGGCAATTACCACCAACTGTGTAGATACTAGTACCCCAGTAGCTGGTCACGAGAACTAAGACTATGTAAACATTCACACATAGTTTGACTTCCAGTAGGAAGCATTTAAATGCATAGGTGCTAACCCAATCAGTCTGACAGCATTGCCCATACCTTCCCATTATCATAGAGACAAAGGCACAGCTGTGTCTTGAGCTTGTCATGTGCATACCTGGGCTGCACGACTTGATCTCCTTAGAATGTCATTATCTTTACCTCAAAATGTTAAATACAATGTAGTATTTCATGTGATGTTCTGTCAGGATGTAGGATCAGCAGATCTTAAACAGATTCTTAAATTTGTAATCCCACACAGGTCAAAATATATCATGCCCATTACATAGTTAGACAATTAGAAGCCATTCAGAAATAATAAATACATAAAATCTGTTGCTCAAAGATGACTCTAATAGTAAGAAATGCATTCTTGACCGTGGGACACCCAGTGGTGTGTGAGTGTTTTTAAGACACTCACCCAGCACGGCATGGGGGTTTCTGGCTACAGAATTTCCTGAATGGTTGCTCTGCCACCTTCCCTTAAATACCCGGACCTGAACAAAAGGATTGTAAATATTTACTACACCGACACCTGGTTTTTGGGAGAGAGGAGAGGGTTATCAGATATCTTGAAGACACACCACCCAAAATAAGAACAGAATTCTCACAAAATTCTCATCGCACAGACATTTAAAATTATACCAAACATGAAAGGGGAAAAACATACATATATACATTATACATAGTAAATAGGCATTCTTGGAGAACTTGTTTGGGCAAGGCGGTTATCATATGGCATTTCGTTGAGATCTCTCCAGATTAGAGAGAATTATTGTTTTATTGCAGGGTGTTGCATCTCAGTTTTTGTCTTAGCAGGAAAACCGAGCCTTACACTAGTGAGTTTTCGTTTTAAAACGAAAATGATGCTCGTCTATACTGGAGTTTCCACTGCATTTCAGAAATGATCTCTGCTCATCATTGACTGAAGCACAAGCTCTACTCAACACAATGGTGACCCCCCAAAACTAATTAATTAAACTAATAGATCTCTCCTATATCATCTTGTGCAAAAACGTCTCGGTTACGACTGTAACCTTAGTTCCCTGAAGAGGGAACGAGACGTTGCGTCGAGAAATTGACGCTTTTGGAATGCAACGCGTGATGTCGTCATGAAGCACGTGTGAAATCAGTCCAATGGTGTGACGAGACGTCAGAAGCGGGTAACGTCATGGCCAGGAAGCTATAAAGCACGCTCAAACAAAGCAACGCTAGCTCAAAGTGTCTAAAGTAAGCACTGACAGGCGTGCCGGAAGTATGGCAAGGCGACGCAACGTCTCGTTCCCTCTTCAGGGAACTAAGGTTACAGTCGTAACCGAGACGTTTTTGCGCAAGGTGAAGGCAGTCCGGCCGACTCGTAAGCAAGTGAAATAGCCTCGACTAACCACTTACTCATCCTTTGCTTAGATGCCGGGGCCCCTTTGTTGGGGGACCCGAAGAGGATGAACAATTGCTCAGTCTTACGCCACAGGGCAGCTCTGTGGACGTAAGCGTCTAGGGCCCGAACAGGTTAAAGCAAATTAAGGCGTTCCTGGTCTGACGTCCTGAAGGGAGGAGGACAGAAGGCCTGCAGTACAATGGGCCTAGCCACGTTAGTGGGAACTTTAGGAATGTAAGCAGGTCTGGGATGAAGGAAGGCTTTCACCATACCAGGTGCAAATTCCAGGCACGAGGGGGCAACCGAAAGGGCCTGTAGTTCTCCTATTCTTTTCAAGGAAGATATGGCGAGGAGGAACAGTGTTTTGAGGGTCAAAAACTTAACTGGAACCTCCTCAATCAGTTCAAAGGAGGCTAGGGACAGGCCTTGGAGCACCACGGCCAAATCCCAAGCCGGAACCCTCGTGCGTACCGCGGGCCTCAGCCTCAGGGTGCCACGGAGGAAGCGAGTAATAAGTGGGTCTCTACCAAGAGAGGAACCAGCCAAGGGTATGTGGTAAGCCGCAATGGCCGCCACATAAACCTTTAGCGTAGAGGGAGATAACCCTGCAGTGAACCGTTCCTGCAGAAATTCCAAAACGGCACCAACGGGACAGGAAACTGGATCAAACTGACGACTACTGCACCAAGAAGTGAAAAGTTTCCACTTCAGGGCATATAGCTTCCTCGTGGAGGGAGCTCTAGATTGGAGAATGGTCCCTACAACCTCGGTTGAGAGACCAGAATTTGTGAGCTGGGCCCCCTCAGAGGCCAAGCCCACAGGTTCCAGAGCTCTGGGCGGGGGTGGAAAATCGTGCCCCCTGCCTGGGACAGAAGGTCCCTCCTGATCGGAATCTCCCAGGGAGAGCCGTCCAGGAGAGATACTAGGTCCGAGAACCACACTCTGCCCGGCCAGCGCGGGGCTATCAAGGTGAGCCGGACGTGGTCCCGGCGAACTCTTTCTAGAACTCCTGGGAGCAGAGCGATCGGGGGAAAAGCGTACAGACGAAGCCTCAGCCACGTCTGTACCATGGCATCCAGTCCGAGAGGAGCTGGATGCGTGAGGGAGAACCAGAGTGGACAGTGAGAAGTCTCTCGAGACACAAACAGATCCACCTGAGCCTGGCCGAACCTTTCCCATATCTGCTTCACCACCTCGGGGTGGAGCCTCCATTCCCCGGGCCTCAGCCCCTGCCTCGACAGGACGTCTGCTCCGACATTCTGGACCCCAGGGATATAGCTGCCCTGAGTGACAGGAATTTCCCCTGGGACCACAGGAGGATTCGGCGCGCCAGTTTGGAGAGTGGACGCGACCGCAGACCCCCCTGGTGATTTATATAGGCGACTACCGATGTGTTGTCTGAACGGACAAGAACATGGTGGCCCCTGAGATCTGAGAGAAAGGTCTTGAGAGCCAGAAAGACAGCCAGCATCTCCAGGCAGTTGATGTGCCAGGAGAGGTGGTGACCGCCCCACAGACCTTGAGTCGAGCGTCCGTCTAGGACCGCTCCCCAGCCCGTGAGGGAAGCATCTGTCGTTAGCATTTCAGAGGCTGTTGGGGCTGATGGCAGCGGCATCCAACGTGATACCTTTTGGTCTGTTGCACATGAGACCCCTGCAGTGGTGGCTCAGAACCAGGGGATTCTCCCCGAGGGGAAATCCTTTTCGCATGATCAAGGTCACGCGGCGTTGCTTACGTGCCCTGGCCATTTGGAAGAAACCCTGGTTCCTATCACAAGTCCATACATTTGGTGAATGTGCGGGGTGATAACGCTAGGCCAAATGGAAGAACCCGATATTGGTAAGCTTTGCCCCTGAAAGCAAACCTCAGGAACTTCCTGTAATGTGGAAGGATGGAGATATGGAAGTATGCGTCCTTGAGGTCGATCGTCACAAACCAGTCCTCGGACCTGATCTGAGATACGATCTGCCTTAGTGTCAACATCTTGAACTTGAGCTTCATAACGGACTGGTTCAGTTGACGCAAATCTAGAATGGGACGCAACCCGCCATCCTTCTTTGGAACAATAAAGTAACGGCTGTAGAAACCGTTCTCTGCATCGGAGGGAAGTACATAATCTATGGCTCCCTTCTCCAATAGAGTTTTTACTTCTTGTTCCAAAACCAGAGCCTGCTCGGGGCCCACCACGGTGGGTAGGACCCCCATAAACCGGGGCGGGCGAGACCCAAACTGAATGGCATAACCTTTTTCGATTGTACGCAGGACCCACTGAGAAATATTTGACAGTAGCTTCCACGCTGTCAGATATTCTACTAAGGGAACCAGTCTCTCGAGACTGGCCTCTGGTATCTTTTGAATGACCAGCTCGGTGCCCCGAGACGCCGCACCGGCAGGGGGCAACCGAACTGATCGCTCTGAGACCCTCCTCGGAGGGAGCGAACACCCCAGCACCTCTACGTTTACGGGCGGATGCTTGGGTGAATGTTCGCTGGGGGCCGCTGCGCCCTGGAACACCCGAGATGGCAGGGTTGGCAGAACGGTCCCCTGAGGGCACCGAAGAGAAGTGAGCGCTATATGCTGAGGTGTAAAACAATTCTCTTCGGAAGGGGCTGCCCTTTTTCCCCGCAGCCTTCTTGGCGATAAGGACGGATCGAAGATCCATCCTACCCCTTGAAGGCTGCGGTTGAGAACGGCCACCCGGCCCCCCGTGTCGCTGAGGGGGAGTACGGATGGTGACGCTCTGCTTCTGGGCGGCACGGTGTTGTTGGGAGGAGCTGGCTTTAGATGTATGGGGCTGCTGGTGTTGTTGAGCAGCCCTGGGGGTATGAGAGCGACGGGGGAGGAGCTTCTGGAACGCCGCCGCTTGTTTACTGGCCTCCTGGAACCTCTCGACGACAGTATTGACTGCGTCGCCGAAGAGGCCAGGAGGTGTAAGCGGGGCGTCCAACAGGAAGTGCTTATCTTTATCCTTGATGGTACTCAGATTAAGCCATAAATGCCTCTCCGTGGCCACCAGGGCTGCCATGGCACGACCGACAGACTTGGCCGTTTCCTTAGTGGCCCGGAGAGATAAATCGGCTGCCTGACGTAGCTCGTCGACTACGTCGGAGATAATTCCCCCGCCCTCATCGATATCCCCCAACAGCTCTGCCTGGTAGGCCTGCAGCACGCCCATGGTGTGGAGGCATGCCGCAGCCTGGCCCGAGGCCTGATAAGTTTTGCCCACCAAGCTAGATGTAACCCTGACAGGCTTGGTGGGCAGTGTCGGGGCCTTTAGGGGCGATGCCGATTGTGGAGAGAGATAGCTAGCAAGCGTCTCCTCCACTTTTGGCATCGTCCCATAACCGTGCTCTTTGAGCCCCACTATCGATGCATAGTGCGTGGTTTGAGCACTATGCACACGATAGGAGGCCGGTTTCTTCCAGGACTTCGACACCTCAGTGTGGAGGTCAGGAAAAAACGGGAGACCCCGACGAGGAGGCTGTGCTCGCGAGGGCAGGAAGCGTTCATCGAGCTTGCTTTTAGGACGAACGTCCTGCCTTTTCGCTGGCCAATTGATGTTTAACTTGGCCACGGCGCGAGTTATAACCTCCACCAGCTCCTCATAAGCAGGAGAGTGGGATGGCGAGTCCTCACTCTCTGCAACATCGGTGCTCTCCACATCCAACTCCTCGGAGCTGGATACGTTGAGCACCGGTGCTTCTCCCAATGTGGAAGGAACCGCAAAGCGTGCTTCCAAACACTGAGAAAAAGCACTGGACCTGTCAGGTGAGGGCTGAGATAGGGCGGGGCCCGTCTCAAACCCCTCTGACAGATCCATTTGCGATCCCCAAGATCTGGATCGACGCTGTGCCTCGGCAGCAGCGGGACCCGAACCCTGAGGAACGCGAGCCTGAGCGCTCTCATCAAAAAGCGCCAGGCGGGAGCGGAGCGTCCATAATGGAAGACAATCACAATGCTCACAGCCAGCACCCTCGAGTGCTGACCGGGCATGCTCCGCTCCTAAGCAGGAAACACAAAGAAATATAAGATATGTGACAGACAACACCAAATAATACATACGAGATACACAGAGCGCGACTGAAGACACAGAAGCTAGCGTTGCTTTGTTTGAGCGTGCTTTATAGCTTCCTGGCCGTGACATCACCCGCTTCTGATGTCTCGTCACACCATTGGACTGATTTCACACGTGCTTCATGACGACATCACGCGTTGCGTTCCCAAAGCGTCAATTTCTCGACGCAACGCGAGTTCCCTTGAAAGGGAACACATAAAAACAGTTCAGTTTAATATTTACTCTTCTTATCAGTTATTGACTTCGTATAACTTTGTTCTATTAACTTTCACTAATATTTAAGTGAAATTAATCTGATGTTATGTTTTACAGTATATTACAGTTTTTCCCTTGATTTTACAGTAATCTACTAGCAGAGATAATGCTGAGATAATTAAGTGATAATTGAGACTTAGTGATGAATACCTGCTGTTAACAAGCAGAATCACTGAAGGAAAACAAACAAGAACAGAAAAAAAGAGATGAGCAGAAACACAAGAACTATAACAGACTTCCAGCCACAGCCTTAGATGAAATTAACTGAAGATAAAAAGACATTAAATCTCTGAAGATCTCAGCAGAGGTGGATTGAACAACTCCACAAGCAGCATTACCAGCTTCACTTATTACTAACCAGATTGACTTAATTTCTGTCATATGTCTACAAGTTCTTATTGAGAATTAACCAAGATTCAGATGTTGTTTTATTGTTTCGTTTGATGTTACCATGATAGTCATCAGTGTTTGATTTAGTTGGGCTCTTAATAGGAGGAGCTGCTGCTGCTGCTGCTGGAATTATTCTTGCTATTGGGCAATTCAAGAAAACACAGCAGGAGAAGAACTGACAGAATTACAAAGATTTTTGAAAACATATAAGATTTTCAAAATATGTAAGACCACAAACAAGGAACAAAAAATCCTAGATTTAACCGTTTTGCTCCTGTAGTGTGGAGAGACACCTCTGGCTCAACCTCGCTGACATGAAAGATAGAGATAAATCTTTTCTCCTGGATGCCCCTCTTTTGCCGCCTGGCCTCTTCGGCAACTCAGTTAACACAGTCGTCGAGAAGTTTCAGGAAGCAGGCGGCGGTATTCCAGAAGTTTCTTCCCCGCCGCTCTCAGGTCTTAGGGACTGCTGGACGGGAGCAGTCCCAACCGAGTACGAGCTCCTCTCACAGGGCGCAACAAAAAGTGAGCGTTGCTTCCGTGCCCCCCGCCACAGAAAGACTGGGGGTCGGGTTAGCACTCACAACCGAAGTCGGCCAGGGGTAAGACGGATCTGAGGACTACCATTATCCAACGGAAGGCTTTGGGAAAGAAGTCCTGATGCCAGTGGTGCCAGGCTTCTGAGGGCAGTCCCCTCCAGGGCGAGTCGGTTTCCACCTCAGTACACGGTGCCTGTCTCCCCCCGGTGCCCTCAGGGGGCCGTTCTGCCAACACTGCCACCTCGTGTGCTTCAGGGTGTAGCGGCTCCCAGCGAACGTATATCCCAGTGTCCACCCGACAACGTAGTGGCACCGGGGTATTCGCTCCCTCCGAGGAGGGATCAAAAGTGGCCAGTTTGGTTGTTTCCTGCCGGTTCACCGCTTCAGGACACAGAGCTGGCCACACATCAAACACAAGAAGTCAGTCAGAGACTGATTCCCTTTGTAGATTCTTTGGCAGCGTGGAAACTTCTGTCAAATGTATCTCAATGGGTCCTGCGCACAGTAGAATTTGGGTACAGAATTCAGTTTGGGTTGAGACCGCCCAGGTTCAACGTGGTGCTATTCACCGAGGTGAGCCCCGAGCAGGCTCTGGTTATGGAACAAGAAGTGCAGACTCTCTTGCAAAAAGAAGCTATAGAAAGGGTTCCTTCTCACAGCAGGGAGTCATGGTTTTACAGCCGGTACTTCATAGTTCCGAAGAAGGATGGAGGGTTGCGTCCCATTCTAGATCTGCGCCTATTAAATCGCTCCATCAAGAAACTTAATGTTCGAAGAAACTGGTTTGTCATGATAGATCTGAAAGACGCATACTTTCACATATCCATCCTTCCTCAACACAGGAAGTTCCTGAGGTTTGCTTTCAGGGGCGAAGCGTACCAATATCGGGTTTTTCCCTTCAGCCTGGCTTTATCTCCCCGCACCTTCACAAAATGCGTGGATACAGCGCTGGCTCCTCTTTGACTCCACGGCATCCGTATGTTGAATTACATAGACGACTGGTTGATTCTAGCGCGGTCACAAGAATTGGTGGTTCAGCATCGAGGCCCCTCTCTGGCCTCCATGATTATGTGCCTACAGTATGGTCTACCTGTTAGGTTGAGCTTTGTACTCCCCTGCTAGGGTTGTTTTTTTAATAGTGCTTAGCTCCCTAAGCTGATCATTGGTTGAAGGCTTCCATGAGGCCTCCCGTTGAGGATCAGTTTCAGGTTGGTTTGTGCTCCCCTGTTTCAGGGTTTCTTAGCGCACAGCCTCCTCAGTGCAAATAATCAAGCGTTGAGTAGATCCTAGGATTGAGCGGAGTATACTCTGCTCAATAAGAGGGTTCATAGCATTCAGCTGGGTTCTGCTCTCCAGGATGCCCGTCTCTTACTTGCTGTCTTCTCTGAAGAATGCGTTGTTGAGATTCTGTATTCAGACAGGGTTGGCCAAGACTAAGTCCTCCGTCAGACCAGGTGGGCGTCCCTGGTGGCATTGGGGTGACTCCGTTCCCCCTTCTAGTGGCTGGCCGGGGTTCCTTCTGGTTCCCTGGCCACATTCCCTTAAAGGCACCTTTTTGGAGGATTTGGTCCCAGAATCCTTGGAGCAGCCTTGGTAGGCTTTCTACGGAAGGCCTCTTTGAGGTTCAGCTTGGGCTGTTGGCCGTAGGGAATGCTGTCACTGACAGCCTTTGTGTGACCCGAGGGTGAGATGCTATCTGGCGCTTCTTTTGAAACTGCTTGACATTTGTCTAGCCATCTTGGCACTCCTCAAACATGGCGGCATGGGTATTTCGTTCCCCATATGCGGTGAAACGCAGAGTTGAGTTCCCTTTCGAAAGGGAACGTCTCAGGTTAGAAATGTAACCGTGGTTCCCTGGGAACAGTACCCGGAGACGTTTCTCTGCTTGAACCTCTGTTCTCCTCTTCACTACGTGCCCACTGTTTGATTTGCACTAATAGGTTAGGTTTAATTTTGGTAGTTTTGTAAATGTGGTAGCATTCCCTTAACGGCAGGGAGACTAGGCAGAGAACAGGTGTGACGTACACAGTTGGACAATATAAACAAGACTGAAACTAAGACTATAAACTAACAATACGAAGAACCTTAGAAGAAGACTGGTTGGCATAAAGAGCCGAGTAACACGTTAGAGAATACGTAATAATCTGGCAAAGAGTAGAGAGAGCAGCAGAGAGAAGTAGCAGAGAAAATTAGAGTAGAGAAGAAACAGGTGAGGAGATGATCAGCGTGAGCGCTGATTGCAATAACAAACAGCTGAGTCTACGTAGCAATAATGATAGGAGAAAGAGAAACTCAAACCCGACTCATGACAGTCCCTACACAAACTGAAAAAGCTTGGGGACGTAACAACAAGGAAGCACAAAAAATGAACATACAGTACACAAGAGTAAATACAAAGTGTTCTTTGTTAGTTGGCAACAGCACAGCAGCATTTTTTTTTTTTTTTTATTTACTGATGCTTTTTTTTTTTTTTTTTTTTTTTTTTTTTCAGTTTTCACAATCCCTAATTTCTCTGATCAAACTTCTCACTTGCACCTTCTTTGACTTTATATCAAATATCCTTCTTTAAAAAGAAACATTGAAATGTTCTTTAACTTTTTAAAAGTAAGAGAAAACATAATAGCTCCTGGTTACAACATCAAAACACAACAATTTATATGATAAAAATCCATTGTTTTTTTGTAAGTAAGTCTAATTCGATTTTACAGTGTAGAACATGGAAACAGTGCTTGGAAAATATGGAATTAGTAGTTGAAGCGTCAAAGCTGACAATCTAGCATCTGGCAAGCCACAGTTATTTGTTGTGCAGATTTGTGATGGAACACAATTATTTATTATCGTTTGCTGAATGTTCTGCCACCAAAAATAACCCCATAAAGCAAAAAAGCTATGAAGGTGAACATGGCAACTCTAAGCTCTGTCACTGCATCATCAAGCTACGTCTTTGTTATCATTTTGAATAAGAAAGTTACATATTGTGCCTTTAATAATTAATGGTAAACAAACTGGCTAGCTGTCCTTGAAGGAAGCTTGAACCCAAGGATCGACTAGTAATTATACAAGCAGCAGCGACATTTAGAATCTGTTGATGTTTTTGATATACATGTAGTGTCTTGACTTGGTGCCCTGGATATTAACATCTTGTTATTTATTTTTAAACTATAGATGATTACTTTGTGCTGATGTAACTCTTTGTTTTGCTTATTCATGAACGTGAATGTGTGTCAGACCACAAATCTACAAAAAACAACAACAACAACAACAAAGAAACTATGCGTGGGCACTTGCTTTACCACTCCTTTGACACCCTATAAATGATTTTCTAGATCTGCCCCTGCTCAGATTACATAATTACAAAGTTTAGATGACTGATAAGCATCTTTTATGTTATGAGCAATGAGTCATTGAAACATGAAATGAACTGATTCATAAAAAGCATGTTGTTCAGCACTTGATACAACTCTTATGCTTATAATTTGTAATTTAATATAATTAGATGACTTCAGTGGAGTGAAAGCATTTTCCTAAACAAATGGCAAATATTTATGATTTCTCTCTTTATTGTGTAAATTGCTGAGGATGTTTTTTTTTTTTTTTTTTACCAAACTATATTTATTAGATATATTTCTTTTAGAAACAAACCTGAAATTAAAGAGGTCAGCTGGCTTGTCTAAAAATCTCAAGTTTGATGTCTGAAATGTATTTATTTTAGCTTTAACAATATTTCATATACAGACAATCTGATAATATAAAGGAAATAACAATATAAGTTAAAGGAAAATCAAAAGAAAAGGCTTTTATATTCAGGGTTAGCAAAACAAATTAGTGAGAAAATTAATGTTTGCGGTTACAACATTTTCTGTTAAGTTGTCATCCAGTACCCAAAAATTAGACTACTCATTTAAAGTCATGGAGTACTTATTGATTTGTTAAACTAATAATTTCTAAACCTTATAGTGTTCTGGCTGCAGTAAAGGGAATTATGTACTTTCTCATTGGAAACAGTCTTCATTTCCTTCATTCAGTATTCTCTGCATTTGTTCATTGCCCAACAAGGAACAGTTTTGCCAGACCAGCTCTCAGATAACTCAGAGCATCTTTAGTTGCTTCTTCAGCTTCAGCGATTCTTCTCAGTTTAGTTTCCCAGCCTCCTTCACTCTGGGGATGAAGAAGTCCAGATGCTGAATAGTGAAGGCCGAGTCTGGCTTTAATGCGATCTGAGACAGATGCTTGATGGTCTTGTAAGCATTGAACAGAAGAATCTGCTTTTGGTCCTCAATCACCTTTAGATCTTTCTCAAGTGAATCCATTATAACCAAAAACCTCTTGTTTTTTTCTTGAGCTTTTTCATAATCTTTATTAAATTCATCAAATTCCATCGTCGTGACTGAGGTTCTAATGACGTATTTCTTGTTTTCTTTGACGTGTTTGCTGTGATGGCACTTCCCTGTGCATACTGTGCAGTATCCTTTTTTCATGACTTCACATTTGCTGGGATTAGAAACCCACCAGCAGTCAAACTCATGGCAGTTTTCCTCACAGACGGTGCAGGTCGTCGCCTTCCTGCTCTTCCATGATGCACTTTCAATGGGCACCTTCTCTTTGATAGTCTTTTTGACTTTAATGTTGAAGTTTTTACAAGTCTCAATCTTTTCCTTGTTTTGTTTAATTGCTTCCTGGATCTGAAGTACATCAGACTTTTTAAGCTCTTTCTCTTGAATTCGCAGCTTTAGGTTGCAGATGGATGCTTCTAATTGAATGCGCTCAATCAGGACATTTGAAGTCAACTCTAAACTTCTTCTGTTCTTTTCATTCATTGTTTTGCCAGCACCAGTTTCTCCCACTAGTAGAACAATTTTGTTTTGTTTACTGGTGTTTTTTTCCCCATAAGTCCATTTTCTGACTTTCTCATTATCATCAAGAAGTATTCTCTCTGTATGTACACGGTATCGTTTCGGAGGGCCTTGATGAATAAGAGTTAATCTTCGTGGTGGAAAACTTGGCGGTCTGTAAAATAAGGAAGCAAATGTTTCTCAGAATTATTTTGTGTAGAATGACTTGAACACCATAAGTACCTTTTCATCATGTTCATATAAATGTAATGAAACATTATTTTAAACAAGAAAGGCCATTCAAAAACATATTCACATTTACCTCTAGATCAGTTATTTACTCATGGCATGCCATTTAAAAAACTACCTTAGTAGTTTAAGGGATCTCTGTTCTGAACTGTAAAAGGGTTCAGTTCTTGGACCTTCTTGGTTCTTCTCCTTATACACTAGATACTGGGTCCTATCAGGCACATGGTTTCTCCTACCATTTCTATGCTGATGACACACAGCTCTACCTTTCATTTCAACCAGATGATCCCACAGTAGCTGCACGAATCTCAAGCTCTCTGGCGGACATCTTGGCATGGATGAAAGAACATCACCTGCAGCTCAACCTGGCAAAGACTGAGCTTCTCGTCTTCCCTGCTAATCTGACTTTACAGCACGATTTCACTATCCAGCTAGGTACATCATCGATTACCCCATCAAGGTCGGCCAGAAATCTTTGAGTAATCTTCGATGACCAACTGACTTTAAAAGACCACATTGCAAAGACAGCCCGGGCATGCAGTTGCACTACACAACATCAGGAAGATCAGGCCTTTCCTAACTCTGCACTCAACACATCTTCTAGTCCAGGCCCTGGTCATTTCTAGGCTTGATTACTGCAATGCTCTTCTGGCTGGACTGCCATCATGTGCAATCAGACCTCTACAAATGATTCAGAATGCTGCAGAACGTCTAGTCATTAATGAGCCCAAAAGAGCCCACGTCACACCTCTCTTCATTTCTCTGCACTGGCTACCACTTGCTGCTCACATCAAGTTCAAGGCGTTGACTCTTGCTTACAGATCTACCACAGGCTCAGCACCCTCCTACTTCCACTCACTCTTACGGGTCTACATCCCTACCAGAAGCCTGTGATTTGAAATGAGCAATGGCTTGTGGTACCATCACAGAGAGGCACAAAATCAATTTCCAGAACATTTCCGTTCACTGTTCCTTGCTGGTGGAATGATCTCCCCGTCTTTATCCGGAATTCCTGACAACATTCACAAAGACAGCTGAAAACTCATCTTTAATCTCTCTCTATTCTAGCTTATGCTACTCTACGCAATGTCTGTATTTTGAGCACTTATTGTGTTTATTTACAATGATTTGCTTGCTGTATTCCCTACTTGTAAGTCACTTTGGATAAAAGCATCTGCAAAATGAAGAAATGTAAATGTTTCCCTTTCAAGGGAACTCAATATTGCATCAGAATGCTGACGCTATGGGAATGCTTCTGCGACACCTGCAACTGAAGTGTGTGTGAAATCACTCCAATCTGATTGGCCAAAACAATGATTATGAAAACAACTATGAGAGGGGGATCTGAAAGCTGGTCAGGGGTGCATCTGGAAGCTATAAAGGACACCTGGACCAAACACCATCAGATTCTTTGTCTTCCAAAGCCAAATGTTTGTTGAATGTTTGTCTGTGAAAATCAAACAAAATTGAGCAACAAAATTGTTCAACATTGTGTGTGTGTTTGTGTGTGTGTATGACAGTAGTAATAGGAAATTAGTCTGCATAATGTCAGGGAAACAAAATAGAAA
Source organism: Elopichthys bambusa (assembly GCA_037101425.1). Taxonomy (NCBI): domain Eukaryota; kingdom Metazoa; phylum Chordata; class Actinopteri; order Cypriniformes; family Xenocyprididae; genus Elopichthys; species Elopichthys bambusa. The sequence continues at coordinate 2,011,831 of CM074432.1, forward strand.
GTGTGATGCTGTGCCCCCACTATTTCATGAACGACGACTCAGACAATCTCTGTTTGTACGAGGGAACTAACTGGGTTGTGGGATGTGAGAAAGAGAAGCTCTGCTTCTGTCTGGCTCTCTTCTTCTTAAACCTGGTCCTGTAAAATTCTAAGAATTACATAATTTTTCTCTTATTCCTAGACTTAAGAATAAGTATGATTCATAAAGTTTCCTAAGTGTCAAGTGTCTATGTCTTAGCTCCTAAATTATTTAGGAGAGCTGGAGAGGTCTCTTAACCTAGTTAGGAGTAACAAGATGGCAGCAAAGAAGAGGAGACAAGCTTTCCAATGAAGATATGATGTATTGGAGTTATATGATGACATGGAGTTGATAACATGATATAAACTTGATTGTCAGTTCTTTTTGTAACTGACCTAATAAGAAATGTAATCACTTTAAATAAATGTCATTAATTTAATAAACATTACCTAAACAATTATAAATGTTTAATGCATTTTAATACATTTAAAGGTGCTGTATGCGATTTCTCAAATTCGTTGTTGAACACTGTTGATATTTAAATAATTATAAAAAAAACAAAATAAAAAAAAAAACAACAAACAAACAAACCCACCTCTCTCTTCATTGCGCCACCTCCAAAATTCACAGTCCAATACTAACCACACTGCTCCCAACTGGTCTCAAACCCCAGCCCGAACGCTGCTGGCATGCAAGTCAAATGCACTATTAATGATGCTAAACACCGCATTCTCTAGCAACTGTCAGTGTGCAGTAGTTTAACTGCAAAACTCTCACTATCTGGCCACTGTTACACATGTAATGCGAGCAGATGTCTGTTTATCACAGCTGACATGCAACAAAATGCTTCATGAAAAATAAAGTGCAGATGATGAACGAACAACAAGAAAGCACAAAAAATGAATGTACAGTACACAAGAGTAAATACAAAGAGTAAATACAAAGGTTCTTGTTAATCCAGACAATCAAAACCCAGTGTATCACATGACAAGGAATCAAAGCAGCCTCCACATCTGTTTTCAGGCCTTCCCTCTTAGCTCTCTCCAGCGCTGGAAAGCTTTTCTAATATAAACGCGGGTCCTAAAGCGCTTGCCCAGTCATAAACCTTCATTGCAGTGATATTCGTTTGAGCTCTTTTGTATTGTGTAAACTTACCACACCAAACAGAGTGGCAAAAATTGATGTGCAAAGGTTTTTTTTTGTTTTTTTTTAATGACCCTACAATTCTGCGTAAACCATCAAAATATGAGGAAAATATTTTTATTTTTATGTTTATATTATTTAAATGTTTTAAAATATGACATTGACTACAACATAATCAGTATTTCATTGGTTCTCTCTTGTTCTCTCTTGTTGGTGTTTATAATTTCTTTGCATGACAGCCTGGCCAAAAATAATTTTAAATTTCATTTCATTATCACACATGAAACAACTGACTCCAACCTACAAGATATGCTTACATCTTTTAACATTTTTTTTAAATATTTAAATTAAGATGTCAATTTTCATATGGCTGTACATCACATTTTGCCACTACTGTATGTCTGTTCATTGACTTTCCAACTGACCATCAAACCATGCGGCAAAAGCAAACCACTTTTATGTTGATAGTGGGCTTCCCTGGAGTTGTTGGAGCCATTGATGAACTCGTGTTCACATCATCACTCCAACTGTAAACGAGGAGACATTTCTCAATAGAAAAAAATTCCACACCATCAATACTAATTCGTGATAATTTTGCACAATGCAAAGCTATTTTTAAAAATAAATTAAAATATTAAAACGTTTCAGTGTCTTTTTCAATGATTTTTTTAAATAATATCATTAAATGATTGGTGTTGTGCTGCTGTGACTTCACCCTTGCAGGCCTGCTATTGGCTGATTCAGAGGTTGAGGGCGGCCATTTTGTAGTCCTTAGTTCACAACACTTAAGTCAGCACTTAAGAATTAGTCTTATACTTTACTAAAAGTTGCTTTTAGCTTCTTTATAAAGAGTCCTACTCTTTACTAAGAATTTTTTGACACTTAAGTCAAAACTTAAGACTATTCTTAAGAACATTTCTGAAAAGTTTTATACATACGGGCCCAGATCCTCCTCTGGGCCCAGGGCAAGCTGAATCGGATAGCGGACATCCGGTCAGCCCGAGTGTGTTCTTGGACCTGAAGTCTCTCCTGGACGACTCCCCAGATTCCTATCCGGAACGATCTTCTGTCTCAAGAGATTTATCAGCCCTGACCAGAGGTATGGAAATTGTGGGTTTGGCCCCTGAGGGGGATCAACTCTTGAACTCTGGTCTCTCAGCTGAGGTTGTTCAAACCTAAGCTCTGTCTGTTACCTCCTGCTGCTTAGAGTTTGCTACTGACCGGGTCAAAGATTTTATACACCCTAGACCGGGTTATGTACCTAAAGTGCATACTAATGTGGTATGCTCCATTATTTTGCAAGCCTTTTACATTCTGACGCAGCATTGAGTTCCCTCAAAAGGGAAAATTTTGGTTGTGACTCTAACCCTGGTTCCCTGAGAAGGGAACGGGACCAGAAGTTGCTCTGTTATACTCACTGCATTACTTCCTAAATTAGTTTTGATAATATTTGGTCCAGGTGTCCTTTATAGCTTCTGGAATGCACCGGGACTGCTGTTGGTCAACAAGATTGGACATGTACTTCAGATGCAGGTCATGAAATAGCATTCCCATTAAAAAATCAACATTCTAATGTCTTATTACCTTCTCATGTAACCAGTTGTACAGTTGTAACCAAGAAGTTTCTACTTAATTTCACATTTAATTCAATGCATTTCTTGTCATTTCTTTGTAATTGTTTGTGAAAACATGGGCAACTGCCCAGAGGTGGCATGGGGTGCCAGAGCAATCACTTTTTTTAACCATCATTTGCATGTCACATCAATCATAGATATGTAGAAGTATGCTGCATTCAACAGCTCCAGATACATTGATGTCTCCGCTATCTTTAAACGGTTAACATGAATGCTGTTCATGTAATAAAGCAATGCATTTTCAAAATGTCACAAATTTGTACAGCCTAAGGTTGTTAAAACCACCAAGCTACACATTCCAGATGAACTTTTCAGAGGTGCAAAATTAAATTGTGTGCACGACTTACTAATTCGTTCCCTCGATTTACTAAATTTACTAGATTTATAAATCGAGGGAACTAAATAGTAAATCGTGCGCACATTTTAGTAAATCGAGGGAATAAATTAATAAATCGTGCGCACGATTTAGCCTAATATTTTTATCCTGCATGTCATGTCCGGGGCTCCGTAGTTTTTATATATAACCCAATATCTATATGCAGAATTATCTCATTGATGATCAACTAAAATTAATGATTATCTATGAAAATATCTTCTGTTAATGTCTATTGCAGATATAGATATTCAAACATATGAATAATTAGGTTGCAGATGCAGTCAACTTGCTCTTTAGTGGTCATAGACCGGATTTGACTGTTTCAATATGGCGAATGGCTTAGGTATAGCAGCCCTACATAGAAATAGACACCGAGGCATGTACGTATATATGTATGTATGACGTCAATGATCTCATGTAACCATGTGGGTTGATTAACCTGGTTGGAATTCAGAGTGTGCTCCCGGTGAAGTACTCTCACTCAGTATGAGAACAATGGGAGGGGTCTAAGCCAGTGGTTCCCAAACTTTTTCTGCTTGTCCCTGCTTGTGTATTGAAAAATATTTGCAAGCCTCCCCCACCTACATCCACCAATATAAAGACAATCTCTGACATGACCTTTTTGCAATATCATGTAAGATTTATGGGAGACACTGTAATTAATATTGTACTACAACTTATCTTCAACAGGCTTGTCTTTGTGTTTGTATGTATGATATATTTTTTGAATGTTTTGGAAAGTCTCTTATGCTCACTAAGGCTGCATTTATTTATTAAAAATACAGTAAACACAATAATATACTGCAGATGCCTTCAGCCCTGCTCACAGGGACCCACTGTCCTGCAGAGTTTAGCTTCAACCCTAATCAAACACACCTGAAGCGGATAATCATGCACTTCAGGATTGTTTGAAAATACACAGGCAGGTTTGCTGAAGCAGGTTGGAACGTGATCCTTCAGAAATCATTCTATTATACTGATTTGATGCACAAGAAAACATTTTTATCAGTGTTGAAAACCGTTGTGCTGCTTCATATTTTATTCTGTGATGAATATACATGCACCCACATAAAGACACTATCTGACATGCCCTTGCTTGCTTGCATCATTCATTTATATTTTCTTCCAGTAGTACTCAATTCTGATTCTTCAGTTACGGCATCTAGTGGTCTATTATTGCACGACAACAACTGCTACAACCGATAACAGACTACTCAAGCGGGTACCAAGACATCTTGAGGTAATAAAATATGTCAAATTAATAGTTTGTGTTCAATTATTTACTGACGTAGCAAGCAAGCACCCTCATAATAAGCAGGATCATTTTAGCCTTGACTTTTCAAAGATGTAACTAATGTAACTAAAAGGGAAGTCGTCTTTGTAAGAAAACATTTTACATTTAAGTAACATTTAGTGTAGGCCTAATCCTAACTTTAGACTTGTTAGTCAACGTTAGTTCTCTTTAATATGAAAAATGTGCATTGTTGCAGAAACATTTTTATTTTATTTTTAAGTGCCATTGTTTAAAAATGCTTCATTGGCTGATGTTTCATAGACGTTCAGTTGCTTTTCATCAAGGAGAGATGGTCTACTAGTACTGGGTGAACTAAAGTCATATAACCTTTTAACATTATAACCTTGAAACATTAATGAAACATCCAAAAGATTATGGGCTTAAGCCGCCGGAGTTAATTATCTTCAATTTGATTTTTAATAATAATATTATCCTCCTGTAAAAAGAACAAGAATTTCATCTCACCTGGAATCCATGGTGGTCGAAGTGAACTCAAAGTGTCGACCTCACTGAAGACCTTGTGCTGGAGTGTCTGTCTGAACAGTCAGCTTTGACTGAAATTCTGGTTTATTTAACAAGCCTAACTGGTTTTAGTCCCTCCCAATCAAATGTGCCTTATGTATCTGAATATTTTGCTATAAAATGGCAGGAACATTTATGTGCATGCTTTTAGAAATGTGTGCTTCATGTTAACGGGTTAACTCATTATCTTAAAGAATAAATGAAGAGTTTGGTTCCAAAACGCTATAACTCCATTTTGATTCATTTGAGTAAAAATCTGTTTTCTTTACCAAGATGAAAACCACTATTTTCTGTTTCAAACTTTTTACAGAGCATCTTTTGGTTATAAAAACATTAAAAATTCAAATCTACATTTTGATTTTAAAAGGTTTATTATAAAAACGGATTATTTTTTCCCCAAAATGCAATAAATCCATCAATATAAAAGTTATTTTTCATATTGAAAATACACAACAAAGTAAGTTGATTCACAGCCTCTGAATTTTGCCAATACTAATCTTATATGCAGGCATTTGACTAAAAATACATTCAGCCGTCGCTTCCGCAATGAATTCAACGATTCATCTTGTTAATGTCATAAATTAAGTCTCCGTTTGTCATTACTGATTAAAGAGTATCTGGCGCCACCGCACGGTTAAAACAAACACATTTGCCGAGTACACTGGTATTAAAAAACGGCTTTTAAAAACTGTTCATGATTCAGTTTTGGGGGCCGTGCAAGTTTAATGCTGTCGTCGAACAAGCATTTTTTCCTCGTCCCGACTCAAGTGCCTCATCTTCTTAATCTCCTGACATAAATTATTAGATTTCGATGGCTTGCGTTTCTTCCCCACAGCAGAAAACACCACAGGTTCATCAATGCCGTCAAAATTATTAATTTTTCTGTTTTTGTTGATCACAAAGCAGATAAGGAAAAATAGGATGCAGGGTGTATTCAGAGCGCCGCCATTACTGTTTACAGTGCTTGGAATGGTGCGCTGTGATTGGTTGAGCGGATATATCGCGTTCTGCAGAGAAAGGAGACTGGCGTTTGTCGCGTTTTGGAAAGAAAGGGAGAAAACGTGACAGAATAACACGACGGATATCACATTTTGCGCAAAATTAATGAATGACTTTTGAATACCGACCAGATACAATACTGATTGTGGTGTTTATTGGAACGAAACTCTTCAAATATTCTACTACAATGTTTTCCACAACATACAGGTGGCAGGTTTGGTTATGGATAAGTTTTCATGGGTTTGACTGTGTGTGTGTGAAAATGAATCAAACCCAAACCTGAATTGAAGTAATCCAAGTTAAATAATTCTCATTTTCAGTTCTCATTTAAATTTAAAATTTAAAACCAGCATCCCATTATTCCAAGCTCAAAAGTATGTCACACACCCTCATTTTAACCTCTAAGGTATGTTGCTGTTTTGTTTCTTGTTTGTTTTTTTTGTAGCACAATCAGTCTTTTTACGATGCTTTCATCTTCATGCCAAACTGTTCTTGTTGCTTAATCGTTCCATTCCGTGCAAATCAAATATGGTTTAATTTTCCACCGTGGGATTGATAATAAAGCTTATTGGAATGTAACACATAAATGCGTCAGTCGTTTTCTTGGTAATGCAAGAGTTTACAGATGGTATGTCATGTAAATAGCGATTATAGAGGACGTTATAGAGAATGATCTGATAATTCTTTTCATTTTATCATTAACTTGTGTTTACTTTGCTTGGCCAGCTACAGAGATATGGGTAGCTACTGTAAGCAACAGACAAGTGACCAATCCTGAGTAGCGATGTCACTACATACATTCTGCTTAGCCAATGGTCACTTAATGATCACTTTCTGTTATGAAATTGACCTCCAAAAGGCAAAAGCTGCATGAATCATGAGAGCCTGATTGATGGTTCCTCGCTTCCTCACTCCTCCGTTCTTCAGCCTGTGACCCGGATTCAAACACCAGGGTGTTTTAATTTTTTAATTGCAATGTGAGGAAGTGATAATGGAGGACAGAGGAACAAAGGCACAAAGTCACTTTGCAAAACCTTCTCCTCTCTCGTGGAATGAACCGCCGAACTCCACCTGAACTGCTGAAACAACTTTCAAGAAGCAGCTGAAAACACGTTTTCCTCGAGCACATAACCACAACACAACCCTAAACCAATGCACTTGCAAAATGAATTAAATGAATTGTTTCAGAGTGGCATTGAAACAATACAATGCTCTGTGGCACTGTATACTACAAACACTGTTGACTCTGAAACAAATTGTTTATGCTGCTCTATTGTAAGTCATTTTGTATAAAAAAAATTAAAAAAAAAAAAAATAAAAAAAGGAGCATCCTGTGTAGAAGTCTTGTTGTGATGAAATGTAGAAATCCTCCAACCATCCAAAACATGTAGCTTTTATTAGGGCCAGAGCACCGATGGTGTGAGGACCCTATTGTAATTGTTCAGTCAAATATTCTTCTTCTCTGAAATGAATCGCATTTTTGAGGGCCTAAACATGCTCAAAAACTCATGAAACTTTGCACACGCTCAGAATTGGTGAAAATTTACGTCTGATATGGGTTTCAGAATTAGGTGTGGCAAAATGGCTCGATAGCGCCACCTACAAAATTTTAATTAAGCGCCCTTCGCGCTGTGCTTTATGAAATTCGATAGACACATGTAACAGCCCAATACCTACAAAAAAAGTTCCTGGGTGCAAAATCTAAAAAAACAAAACAACAGGAAGTAAGATATTTAGATTTTTCTATGCAAATATTTTGCAGTTTTTGCCATTTCCAGACGTTGTATTTTAACGAACTCCTTCTAGAGATTTAATCAGATCAACATCATATTTGGTCAGTCTAATCTAAAGGCCTTTGCGACGTTAAATTGAGAAGATCTTGAGTTTTCGCTGAAGCGGCATGTCCGTGTCGGCCTGACAAAATTCGATGTTTCACCACGAAACAGGAAGTTGTTGTAACTCAGGTATACAATGTCAGATCTGCCCCAAACTTCACATGTTTTATTAGAGTCCTGGCCTGAAGACGTCTACATGACAATATTCAGTAACACTTTATTTTAGGGACTTTTAACTTGTTGCTTATTAGCATGCATATTACTAGAATATTGGCTGTTTATTAGTAATTATTAAGCACATATTAATGCCTTATTCTACATTCTTAATCCTACCCAATACCTAAACTTAACAACTAACTTACTAATTATTAATAAGCAGTAAATTAGGAGTTTATTGAGGGAATATTCGTAGTTAATAGTGAATACATGTTCCCTATACTAAAGTGTTACCCAATATTCAGTTACAGTCATAGCGCCACCTGCGGGCAAGAGGAAATTACATGTTTTACACTGTGATTAACTCCTCATAGAGATTTAATCAGATCAACATCATATTTGGTTGGTCTAATCTTAAGGCCTTAGCAATGTTAACTTGCGTAGATCTTGAGTTTTCGCAGAAGGGCGTGTCCGTGGCGGCCTGACAAAGTCTGATGTTTCGCAATGAAAGAGGAAGCTGTTGTAACTCAGGCATGCAGTGTCTCGTCTGCCCCAAATTTCACATGTGTGATAAGAGTCCTGGCCTAAAGACATCTACATGCAAATATTCAGTTAGTCATAGCGCCATCTGTCTACAGCAGGAAATGGCATGCTTTACATTGTAATTCACTCCCAGAAACACTTGGCTAAGTGCTAATGTTTGCAACTAACGCCACGAAACAGGAAGTAGTTGTAACTCAGGAAGCTGTTGTAAATCCGGCATACAATGCCCGATCTGCTCCAAACTTCACATGTTTGATAATAATCCTGGCCTGAAGACATCAACATGGCAATATTCAGTCAATTACAGTCAAAGCGCCACCTGTTGGCAGCAGGAAGTGTGGCACTTTGAAATGACTTTGCCATAATTCTCCTGTATTTACTCGCTTACATGCATGTCGCTCACTGTTCACTGTTTTCCTAAGGCCAACGGGTGGCGGTGAGGCCCGGGTGCGACCTTTCATCGCTGCTTGCAGCTTTAATTGATTTTCTTATTACAGTCATGGTTAGGATGGGTTATGGGATGGGCTTTATGGGTAGGATAAGGTTTTTATTTTGCCATCTTTTGACTTGAGCTGAACAAAGGTGTAACAAGTTCAAGCTTTATTAATTAACATATAAAAAGAGTAACAATCTTTTAGTATTTCTTTTAAGTATTTCTTTTAAAGAAAATACATAGAAGCTCAATGAACCAAGCTTTAAATCAATTATTAAAAAAAAAGCATAAATCATTTTATATAAATATATATATATATATATATATATATATATATATACACATACACTATATTGCCAAAAGTTTTGGGACACCTGCCTTTATGTGCACATGAACTTTAATGACATCCCATTCTTAATCCGTAGGGTTTAATATGGAGTTGGCCCACCCTTTGCAGCTATAACAGCTTCAACTCTTCTGGGAAGGCTTTCCACAAGGTTTAAGAGTGTGTTTATGGGAATTTTTGACCATTCTTCTAGAAGCGCATTTGTGAGGTCAGGCAGTGATGTTGGCGAGAAGGCCTGGCTCACAGTCTCCGCTCTAATTCATCCCAATGGTGCTCTATCAGGTTGAGGTCAGGATGGCTTTGTGCACTGGTGTGCAGTCATGTTGGAACAGAAAGGGGCCATCCTTCACCTAGGAACCAATCATGCACTCACACCTGTTTCCCATCAGTAACCTTTATAATCTGCACTTACACACACACACAGATTGCTGAGTATTTTTTAGCCTTTATCCGACCTTGTCTCCGTGTTTCATTTCCCTTGCCTAGCCTGTGTTGCCCCGGACTGTTTCCTTGTTTATGATCGTTTGCTGCCTGCCTTGACTTTTGCCTGTGAATTGGACTACTCTTTTGCTTTGCCCTCTTGTATCTGTTTGCTGGTGTTTGACCTCTGCCTGTACGATTACGCTCTTGTAATAAAGCCTGCACATGGATCCTCAACTCTGTTGTCCAGTTCCCTTCGTCACAGAATACTCAGCCATACCGGGATCCAGCAGCTTTTGGAGCGTTTCCAGCCAAAGATGGATCCAGCAGTGAGACTTCTGCATCTCCGACAAGGAGATTGCAGTATAGAGGACTATGTACTGGACTTCATCGATCTGGCTCATTTGACAAACTTGGACACGGTATGTCTCATGATTTATTTTAGAGGAGGGCTATCCAAGCCACTCAGTTCAGTCATGCCACTACATGACCCTCATTGGACGTTTGAATTTTATATTGACTTGGCACTGCAACTGAACCCAACATTCCTGCTGTACCAGCCACATCAGCTGAGATGGCAGCCACGCCTGAGCCCTCAGCCGAGATGGCAGCCACGCCTGAGCCCTCAGCCGAGATGGCTGCCACGCCTGAGCCCTCAGCCGAGATGGCAGCCACGCCTGAGCCCTCAGCCGAGATGGCAGCCACGCCTGAGCCCTCAGCCGAGATGGCTGCCACGCCTGAGCCCTCAGCCGAGATGGCAGCCACGCCTGAGCCCTCAGCCGAGATGGCTGCCACGCCTGAGCCCTCAGAGACTACAGCGCTGACCATTATGGCCACAGTAATTTGGTGTGTGTGGGCTGCACACACATCGGCTCCAGCCCATGAATCAGCTCCAGAGCCTCGCCTTGTCTCATCGGATCTTCCAGAGCCTCGTCTAGTCTCGTCTCATCGGATCTTCCAGAGCCTCGTCTCGTCTCGTCTCGTCTCGTCTCGTCTCATCGGATCTTCCAGAGCCTCATCTCATCTCGTCTCATCGGATCTTCCAGAGCCTCGTCTCGCCTCATCAGATCTTCCAGAGTCTCGTCTCGCCTCGTCTCGCCTCATCAGATCTTCCAGAGTCTCGTCTCATCAGGTCTTCCAGCCTGTCTGAACTGCTTTGGTGGTCATCTGCTCCGCAGTGAGGGTCTTCAAGCCTGCTTACCTGGCTGTCTGCCCTGTCTTCTTCGCCCTGTTCGTCTGCCCTGCTTCAGTCTTCAGTCCTTCTCCCACCACATGGTCCTGGCGCCCCGTCCCTTCCCCTGTTCATCCTCTGCTCCACCACCCCCCTAGGTAGTACTGTTTTAGAGCATCTGGAAGCCGCTCCTTGGTGGGGGGGCTCTGTTACGTATCCGGCACCTGCTGTTTCCTGCTACTCCCCACCAGAGGTTGCCGGTTCACCATTTCATTGCACACACAGTTATACATCACTCTGGACTACATTTCCCACAATCCCTCACCTAGGAACCAATCATGCACTCACACCTGTTTCCCATCAGTGACCCTTTATAAGCTGCACTCTCACACACACACACACACACACACACACACACACACACACACACACACACACACACACACACACACACACACACACACACACACACACACACACAGAGAAGTTACAGAAGTCATATAATTCCCAACACATAGAAACTCTTACACCTAGATATTATCACATAGAGACTGTGTCTGTACCCTGAATTAGCAAAATCAAAAAACTTCCAAACCCATTTAATGGTAAAAATTTAATTGATGTTCAACAAATAAAAAATAGAGATAATAATGATAAATAAATGATAAAGCTTGGGTTGTTAAATATTAGATCCCTTTCTTCAAAATCACTTATTGTAAATTATATTATCACAGACAATAATCTAGACGTGCTGTGTTTGACAGAAACTTGGCTAAAACCGGACGATTACATTACTTTAAATGAGTCTAGTCCTCAAGGTTATGATTATCGACACAATCCTCATCAGAAAGGCAAAGGGGGAGGTGTTGCTGTAATTTATAGTAATATTTACAGTATTAGTCAAAAGTCTCTCAAATATAATTCCTTCGAAGTGATGGTACTTTACGTAACATTATGTAAGTTGACATTTGTGTTGGCTACTGTATACAGGCCACCAGGACACCATACAGACTTTATCAAAGAATTTGCTGATTTTCTATCGGAGTTAGTACTAGCTGCAGATAAAGTCCTTGTTGTTGGTGACTTTGATATCCATGTAGATAATGAAAAAGAGTAGATAATTAGCATTTGCAGATATTCTAAACTCTATTGGTGTTAGACAACACGTGTCAGGACCCACTCATTGTCGTAACCATACCTTAGATCTAATATTGTCGTATGGAATTGATATTGATGCCGTTGAAATTCTGCAGCAGAGTGACGACATCTCAGATCATTATCTAGTCTCGTGTATACTACATTTAGTCAAAACAGCTAAACTGCCTCCCTGCCATAAATTTGGTAGAATCATCACTTCTACCACTAAAGAACGCTTTATAAATAATCTTCCTGATCAGTTTCATCGCCTTAGCATACCAGACAGCTTAGAAGACCTCGATGTTGCAACAGAAACTATTGTCTCTGTCTTTTCCAGCACATTAGACTCAGTTGCTCCTTTGCGTTTAAAAAAGATTAAGGAAATTAATCCAACGCCGTGGTACAATGAGCACACTCAGGCCCTAAAGGTAGCAGCCAAAAAGATGGAGCGCAGCTGGAAGAAAACAAAACTAGAAGTATTTCGCATTTCGTGGAGAGAGAGAATGATTGAGTACAGAAAGGCCTTAAAATCAGCTAGATCTGCCTATTTTTCAAAACTTTTAGAAGAAAATAAACAAAACCCTAGGTATTTATTTGATACAGTGGCTAAATTAACAAGAAATAAAGCTTCAATTTCTGATGTTTCCAAAGAGCACAGCAGTAATGACTTTATGAACTTACTTGCAAGATTGACAATATTAGAGAGAAAATTATAACCATGCAACCGTCTACTACAGTATCGCATCAGACAGTGCATTGTAGTGTCCCTGAGGAAAAATTCAATTCATTTACTGCTTTAGGAGAGGAAGAATTATCTAAACTTGTTAAATCATCTAAATCAACAACATGTATGTTAGACCCTATAACGATTAAGCTATTGAAAGAGATGCTTCCAGAGGTCATAGATTCTCTTCTTAATATCGTAAATTCATCTTTATCACTAGGATACGTCCCAAAAACTTTTAAGCTGGCTATTATTAAACCTCTTATTAAAAAACCACAACTTGATCCTAGAGAATTAGTCAATTACAGGCCAATCTCAAATCTCACTTTTCTGTCAAAAAAATACTTGAAAAGGCAGTATCATCACAACTATGTTCCTTTTTAGAAAGAAATAGTATCTATGAGGATTTCCAGTCAGGATTTAGACCGTACCATAGTACTGAGACTGCTCTCATTAGAGTTACTAATGATTTGCTCTCATCTTCAGATCGGGGTTGTATCTCTCTACTAGTGTTACTGGATCTCAGTGCTGCATTTGACACTATTGATCACAATATTCTTTTAAATAGACTCGAAAATTATGTTGGCATTAGTGGAATTGCATTGTCATGGTTCAAATCATACTTATCTGACCGTTATCAGTTTGTAGAAGTAAATGAAGAGAGGTCATATTGATCACAAGTTCAATATGGAGTACCGCAAGGCTCAGTACTAGGACCATTGCTGTTCACTCTGTACATGCTACCCTTAGGAGATATCATCAGGAAGCATGGCGTTAGTTTTCACTGTTACGCTGATGATACTCAGCTCTATATTTCTTCGCACCCTGACGAAACTTACCAATTCACAAAATTAACGGAATGCATAGCTGATATAAAAAATTGGATGACCAGTAATTTCCTACTACTAAATTCAGAAAAAACAGATATTCTAATTTTTGGACCAAAAACTTCCTCACGTAATAACCTAGAATGTTGTCTAACACTTGATGGCTGCTCTTTTAAGTCTTCGTCGTCAGTTAGGAACCTGGGTGTGCTCTTTGATACCAATCTTTCATTTGAAGGCTATATTTCTAGCATCTGTAAAACCGCATTCTTCCATCTTAAAAATATATCTAAATTACGACATATGCTCTCGATGACAAATGCGGAACAGTTAGTTCATGCGTTCATGACCTCAAGGCTAGATTACTGTAACGCTCTACTAGGTGGTTGTTCTGCTCGCCTGATAAATAAACTACAGCTCGTACAAAATGCAGCAGCTAGAGTTCTTACTAGAATTAGGAAGTATGACCATATTAGCCCAGTTCTGTCAACACTGCATTGGCTTCCTATTAAACATTGTATAGATTTTAAAATCTTGCTAATTACCTACAAAGCACTAAATGGTTTAGCTCCCCAGTACCTGAGCGAGCTCTTAATGCATTATAGTCCTTCGCGTCTATTGCGATCTCAGAATTCAGGCCAGCTAATAATACCTAGAATATCAAAATCAACTGCAGGTGGTAGATCCTTCTCCTATTTGGCACCTAAACTCTGGAACAATCTTCCTAGCATTGTTCGGGAAGCAGACACACTCTGTCAGTTTAAATCTAAACTAAAAACTCATCTCTTTAACCTGGCATACACATAACACATTATCAATTTATTTTTTCAAATCCGTTAAAGGATTATTAGGCTGCATAAATTAGGTCAGCCAGAACCGGGAACACTTCCTATAACACCAGATGTACTCGTTACATCAGAAGAAGAATGGCATCTACGCTAATATTAGCCTTTCTGTTTATCACGAGGTTTACCGTAGTCAACTGGATCCGGGCCGCATCCAGGTGAGACCAAGGACCTGCGCCTTGACACGACCACAACACACCCCTGAAGTATCAGCAGAGATTGAGTCAACTAGATCATCCACTGTGAAGGCCTCATCAACATGACAACCAGTGGCGCATCTCCTCAACAACCGTCCATACTGGTGTGATGAATACGATCCTCAGCTGGATGGAACTGAATTAAATACTTTGAATGTTGCGATCCTATCTGACTTATGATAGCAACCTGAGTCGTAACAAAGCACTGTTTGCCAGAGGAGAACTGGCCCCCCGACTAAGCCTGGTTTCTCCCAAGTTTTTTTTTTTTTTTTTTTCTCCATTTTTAACACCTGTTTGCCACCTATTTGCCACCTATTTGCCACCTGATGTCACCTGTTGGAGTTTGGGTTCCTTGCCGCTGTCGTCTTTGGCTTGCTTAGTTGGGGACACTTGACAATTGACATTTGATATTCAACAGTGTTTTGATCTGCCTGCATTGACACTATTCTTTAAGAGCTGCTGTGCAGCCAAAATAATGTACCAGTTATCACTGTAAAGCTGCTTTGACACAATCTACATTGTAAAAAGCGCTATATAAATTAAGGTGACTTGACTTGACACACACACACACACACACACACACAGATTGCTGAGTATTGTTTAGCCTTTATCCGACCTTGTCTCCGTGTTTCATTTCCCTTGCCTAGCCTAGCCTGTGTTGCCCCGGACTGTTTCCTTGTTGATGATCGTTTGCTGCCTGCCTTGACCTTTGCCTGTGAATTGGACTACTCTTTTGCCTTGCCCTCTTGTATGTGTTTGCTGGTGTTTGACCTCTGCCTGTACGACTACGCTCCTGTAATAAAGTTGCATGTGGATCCTCAACTCTGCTGTCCAGTTCCCTTCTTCACAATTCTAATCTAAATACTTGTATTGCCTAATATTTTCCTAGGACTTTCACTATTATTAATTCTTTAATTGTCATTGTAACTGCATCTCAAATTGTTAAATCAAAATCCCTTTAAAGATACATCTGTTTGCTTGTCTGCCATATTTGTCATTGCTATTTCAAACATTTAAGACAAAGTCCTGTCTATTTGAATGGGGGATCCTGAAATCTCAAAAGCTGCTCACTGAACTTTTAATTACTACATGATCAATATCATATTTCAAGTCAGCCACTAATTTTGACATAAACTGTCACATAAATGATAAATGGTATTTCTTTTCCTTACTCTTATTATTATTACTTTGGCATCTAAGCCTATCCTTGTTCCAAAGTTCTATTTCCCAGTGACTTTCATAAGTTGTTTTGTATTTCTGTCACTCTGTTGCTAGGTCTTATTTTATCTTCATATCCTTAAGATAAAGCCATGTTTCCATTTCCCAAAACTAAACTGATAGTACTTTCTTCATTGCTCATATTCTTAAAACATAATTTATTCCTCTGTCTAATTAGCTAAACTTTATATGTTCTCAAATATATGTTCACTACATCTTTTTAAAAAAAAACATTCTATGGCTTTTTATATTTATTTTTTTATTTTCCATCATATCTAGATCTTGGGCTGTTTTGACAAAACCCAGGCCTATATGCTCCATATTGTTTACTTCTTTCATAATTGTCTGAATCACTACTTAAATGCTTATATGCTTATGAAGGCCAAAATCCTGCTTTGTTTATAGTTATAACTACAATTATTTTATACAGGCAGGATTTTCATCATCTTTGCATTTTGTCTGGGTCATTGCCCATTCTCCTTCATTTGGTTTCTCAGTCTCCATTTTATGCCAGCAGAAAGTTTGACCCTCTGGTCATAAATCTTCCCACAGAAACCTCAACATACTCACAGACTGGAATCTGTGTTCCAACAATAATCATTAGATTAACGATTGCTTTAAAATCTGTGTTTGCATGTCAGAAGATCTTCTACAGATGGATTACTCTCCCCTTCTAGAAGATATTCTGGCATTGGTACTTGTATCTTTAATCAATTATTAATTATTTGTTAATAATTTTCCATTATGATTAATATGTTCTATCCAGTTGTCTAAAGTACTGAAGTAATTTACTTCAAACTCTCCCCTTCTATTTTGTTTTTCTTCAATTAATAATATTTTCGTCAGTTATTGTTTCAGCTGAATATTTTTCCTCATTAAGCTGAAACATTTTATTTTATATATCAAAACAAGAATTTAAAGTCTAGTTTTTGTTCTTTTGGATTTTTTTCAGTCAACTAGAATCGTCTTGCCTTGTATCCCATCATTTTACCATGAATTCAACGACACCAGAATCGCCAAGCTGTTAACATACTGCCCTGATTTTCTTATTATTTTCTGCTAGTCAAATTACTAAATCAATGCCCTAATTCTGTCTATCATTGATCAATAGATTTATACCCACTGTTCACAGATCCAATTTGGTACCCTGTCCAGAAAGACACTTTATGGCCCTTTCTTAGACGTGTTGTTTCGCATTCCTGACGAACACACACACGTGGAAATACGTCATTTTTCCTTTCGAGTTTCTCAAAGACTCTTAATTCTACAGGTATTATATTTTATCTATTTGTTTAGGTTTGACCTGTATAAATTTGCTTTAATTAGTAACTGCAAATAATACCTTTTCTATTTTGATTGTTTTATTCTTTCTCAGCTTAGTCAGTTACAACAGCTGTTTTTCCTATACTTCCTTTGTGGGAATTTTCTCTCATTTTTATTTTAATTTCTCTTTATTTTATCCTTTCCTCTTAATATGTCTAATTTAACAAGTTTTATCCCTTATTTTCATTTAAATTTAGGTTTATATTTCCAAATTTTGATAAGTTTCAATTAATAGCTTATATTTGTTAAATTTTAATCTTCATTATACATTTATCCTATTGTAAGTCTTTATTTCACTTTAAATTATTTTCCAAAGTACTCATTACGCGTCCTGCGACACTAATTCTCAGACTTTATTCAGAACCATGTTTTCTCTTTTCAGCTAACAGTTTTTAGCTTGTCCTCTAACAATAATGCTTTCTTGCTCATTTTCGACGGTCTTATAACATCTTATAATGACTCTTCTAATTAGTCCTGTTTGTTATTGTATTTATATTTATATTCCTTCATATAGCTTTTGAATGGAAAAATTATATATTTCATATATTGTTCATTTATTTGATAAAATCTTCATCATTTTTTCTATATACCTTTATTATCAGTCTCTGCAATTTTAATTATTCTATTTATTCTAATCAGCTTTTTCTCTTATATTTTTGTTCACATTTTAATATATACAACTTTTGTAACACTTTAGTTTAAGGTCTTTTAACTAGTTGCTTATTAACAAGCATATTACTACAACATTGGCTATTAATTAGCACTTATTAAGCATGCCTTATTCTGCATGACCTTATGTTACATTCTTAATCCTACCCAATACCTAAACTTAACAACCTTACTAACTATTAATAAGCAGTAAATTAGGAGTTTATTGAGGGAAAAGTCATAGTCTATATGTATTCCCTACACTTCCACAAGAGTTACCACAACTTTTTTGTTTCATCTCTAAATTAATTATTAGTCTATACTGGTTTTTACACAATTTATTGTGGCTCTATCTCCTGACCTTCTGACCTTACTGCTTTAACTCACTTAGTAAACACTGCATGCCTCTAAACACGAAAAAAGTCTCTTTCCTTAGACTTTCTCCTGTTCTTCATTTTTAATTTCTATCATTTTAGATGTTTTAGTATATTTCTTCATGTTTATTATACGACTTTTGATCTTCATAACTTTATTCATAGGAAGCTATGTCGTAGTTTTATCCTGAAGCTCATGACACGTCTATATCAAAGCTGTTATTCCTCTGTTTTACAAGTAAAACTCAATCTCAGGATTTTGTTTAACTTCTAAACAGGTATGTACTATGTACTCTCATAATTGGATTTATGTGCATTTTCAGAGCTTTTTCTCCATCTTTGTTCTTCGTAATGTTGTGAACTGTAGCATACACTGTTTCTTCTAACAAATAATTTTATCTTTTGTTCTATTTACTACTTTACTAGACTTGTCATTTGCCTTAATTTAGTAACTAAGTCTCTAATATTTAAAATCCTCTATATTCACCCACATTTGTCAATAAATCTTTTTTTTATTATTATTATCATTTTACCTGCTTTTTCCAAGCTTCTTTATTGTTATCTTTATAGTCTTTGCATTGACTAAAATGTTATTTTAAATAACATCCCTGCTATAAAATATCATCACCTACAGACACACTGTAGGTCCTTATGGCAATCTTTCTTTGTTGTTTATAGAAAAAGCATTTCATTCTCACCTATTTTCCTTAATAGCATTTGGTAAAAACATTACATTTATTCAATTTTAATTTTTTTTTTTTAGTAATTAACCTCCCTAGTTTTGTAAATGTATGTGCTTTCATATAACTTCTCTAATCCTCTTACTACGCTCTAATAAAAGTTACATATCTGTTTAATCTTGATATTGTTATTTCTTCAACAATATCTGCTAAATGTGTTAGTTATTGTTTTATGGATTGTGTATCTTTGTCCATCTTTACACATCTTTTTTCTTACTTCATAAAAATATTTTTGTATCACCTAATTAGTTCATTTATTTAATCAGTTTTGAACCTCATATCCATTACATTTTACAATTTAAATTTGTATCTCTTTTTCCTTTATATTTCTTGATATGTTGCTTGTTTTTGCATGTCTGTTACGTATGTTTCCGTCGCCTGCTGCTTCCTCTCACTCCCCACCAGAGGTCTCCATTTCACCATTAAGACTTTTTCATTGCACACATGCAGTCACTTCACTCTGGACTCCATTTCCCACAATTCCCCACCTAGGAACTAATCACACACTCACACCTGTTTCCCATCAGTGACACTTTATAAGCTGCACACACACTTTGCTGAGTATTGTTTAGCCTTTGTTCTTACCTTGTCTCCGTGTTTGCCTCTGTTTTTGACCCTGAACTGTTTCCTTGTTTGATCGTTTGCTGCCTGCCTAGACCTTTGCCTGTGTTCGGATTACTCTTTTGCCTTGCCTTCCTGTATCTGTTTGCTGGTGTTTGGCCTGTACGATTACGCTCTTATTAATAAAGCTTGCACGTGGATCTCCAACTCTGTTGCCCCGCTCCATACGTTACAGTCAGACACTATTATTTTTCTTTTTCTTGTTACTCTGAGTCATAAAATCTCTTTTTAGTGGTTCGTGCTTAATTTTCTTGCATAGTATCTTACTGTTATTTTTTTTCTTGGTCACATTTGTTTTTCCACCAAAGCCTTTCCATAGCTCTAGCTACAACTTAACCTGTTTCATAATTTTGATCTTTTCTGTGATCTTTTTCCTTCTTCTTCTACAAATATGTTAGGAGCTATTTTTCAGCCCTTTTTTGTTTCTTTAGTGTATGCCACTGTCTTTTTCTGTTACCTTTGTGTTTAATCTAACTCTAGAGATTTGACTTTTTCCATTTACTCTGACACTTTGCTTATAAACCTTATGCTTTTGTAGCTTACTTTATTAAAACTAATGGACCTAGATTCTCTCTCTCTCCATAACTATACTTTAGTGTTTCTTTGGTCATGTAATTCAATTGTTCATTTTATGTTTACTTAAATGTTTAAGTGGTAATATTATTCATCATTCTCTCAGTCCTTCTCACTTAATCAGCATATATCTGTTTGTTTTCTTATTGCTTCTGTTTAACTCTTATAATTCTAACACTAACATTTTTGGTTTTTTTACTCTGATTTCTAGTCTGCTCGTACAATCAAGCTGTCTGACTAGATTATTTAACTGTTTTACTGACAGGAGTTCATGGTTACATCTTATCAGATCTGCTTTTATTTATTACTTAATCTTTTCAATAATCTAATGCTACTAATTCTTTAACACATATTACTTCTTTAATTCCCTATTGGTTTTTCCTTTTTAGAGTCCTTGTCTGGTTTTAAACACTTAACAGCTCAGTTTTCCTATCTTTTTGTTAAATTACTACTGTTCAAGAACATTTTCCACACTTCTGAGAATTCTTGTTTTTTAGTTGTCTGTAAGACGTAATGTAGGTTAATTAACTAGTAGTTCTTATTCACTTACAAGTTAAATTCTCATTCAGGAATAACTTGTTTTATTCCACTTCTTATGTGCCTCACTTCATTTCTTTAATACAGGACTATAATTTCTTGTTCCCTTATTCTCTGTTTCAAATCAGTATTTTAAATTTGAGTTACTGTAATTATTTTAACATTCTTTCTTCTTCTTTTTTTTGTAATATGATTTCTTCACACTCTTCTGTTTTCTTATACTGCTCTCACTAAACTCCTAGTGTCTGGGGTTATCGTAAATCTTAATGTCTCTGGTTTTTCTGCTCTCTGAGACTCTTTTTTAGACAGATTTGTATAAGTACTCTTTTTCTTATTTTTTCCTTTTTCGACTACTTATTCTATAAAGTATTGTTTTTATTCGGCTATTATTATCCTTTGCTTCTTATTCTCTAATTGCAATCGTCTTGTACACTTTATTTCAGTCTTAAATCGCTCCTCAAGCTGCGTAACGCTCTGCAACTAATTAATCTTTTCTTTTTGCTAGTTAAATTTCTTCTTGGGACAACTTACTTGTCCTTTTTCATCAACCAGTTTTGTTTGCCTTTATTTAATTTTAATCTCTTTTACATTTTACACTTATTTTCTCCTGTTTCAACAATATATTTGCTAACACTTTATTTTAGGGTTTTTTAACTAGTTGCATGAGTATTACAAGAATATTAGCTGTTTATTAGTACTTATTAAGCACATATTAATGCCTTATTCTGCATGACCTTATTCTACATTCTTAATCCTACCCAATACCTAAACTTAACAACTACCTTACTAACTATTAATAAGCAGTAAATTAGGAGTTTATTGAGGGAAAAGTCGTAGTTAATAGTGAATACGTTCTCTATACTTATATTTTCCCATCCAATCACAATTAGTCAGTCTTTTCTAATATTCTATCAATGCTAACTTTTAGTATTCAATTCAATTTACATTTATTTGTATAGCACTTTTCACAATACATATCGTTTCAAAGCAGCTTTACAGAGAATGCATGTCAACATTACAGTTTGGAGAATGCAGTTAGCTAATGATGTAGGAAATTTATTTACAGTCACTGTTAGCAGTTTAATTTAAGGTCGAAGCAATGAGCTCCTGGAAAAATGAATTACATATTAACAATAATTAGGATATATAGAAATTTGGGAATGTGCGTGTTGATCCAGATGTTGCGTCTTCTGAAGTCCTCGCAGAAGTTGGCGCCGTCTCTTCACAGGTGTTGGTCATCTGAGGTCTTCTTAAGAGGCTGGATCCAAACTGAAGCTGATGTACTCTCTAGTCAACGGAAAAGCAAACGGAGAATAATTAGCGTAGCTGCTGTTCATGACATTAAGCAAAGATAGTCATGTGCAATTGATCTGATATGAGATGCATTATGTGAACGCTTGGCTAAAGAGATGCGTCTTTAATCTAGATTTAAACTGGGAGATTGAGTCTGAGCTCCGAACATTATCAGGAAGCCTATTCCAGAGTTTAGGAGCCAAATGTGAAAACGCTCTCCCTCCTTTATTCTATAATGTGATTCACTATTGTTTGCTCTCCATATGCTATAAAGAGTAATTTAATTCCTAACTGCTTATCATTTATATTGTCATTTTTAACAGACTTACTGCTTATCTTCTTTCAGTTACGTCTGTAATTTCACATATTAATTAAAAATGTTACTGCATGTTTAGATTATCTTGTCTCAATTAAAGTAAAATGTATCTATCCTATTTGCCACTTACTTTCTACTTTTAGTCAAGTCAAGTCACCATTATTTATATAGCGCTTTTTACAATGTAGATTGTGTCAAAGCAGCTTTACAGTGATAACTGGTACATTATTTTGGCTGCACAGCAGCTCTTAAGGAATAGTGTCAATGCAGGTAGATCAAAGCACTGTTGAATATCAAATGTCAATTGTCAAGTGTCCCCAACTAAGCAAGCCAAAGGCGACAGCGGCAAGGAACCCAAACTCCAACAGGTGACATCAGGTGGCAAATAGGTGTTAAAAAGGAGAAAAAAAAAAACCTTGGGAGAAACCAGGCTTAGTCGGGGGGCCAGTTCTCCTCTGGCGAACAGTGCTTTGTTACGACTCAGGTTGCTATCATAAGTCAGATACGATCGCAACATTCAAAGTGTTTAATTCAGTTCCATCCAGTTGAGGATCGTATTCATCACACCGGTATGGACGGTTGTTGAGATGTGCCACTGGTTGTCATGTTGATGAGGCCTTCACAGTGGATGATCTAGTTGACTCAATCTCTGCTGATACTTCAGGGCTGTGTTGTGGTTGTGTCATGGCGCAGGTCCTCGATCTCACCCGGATACGGCCCGGATACGGCT
This sequence comes from Elopichthys bambusa, assembly GCA_037101425.1. NCBI lineage: Eukaryota > Metazoa > Chordata > Actinopteri > Cypriniformes > Xenocyprididae > Elopichthys > Elopichthys bambusa. The sequence continues at coordinate 2,034,821 of CM074432.1, forward strand.
GACTACGGTAAACCTCGGGATAAACAGAAAGACTAATATTAGCGTAGATGCCATTCTTCTTCTGATGTAACGAGTACATCTGGTGTTATTGGAAGTGTTCCCGGTTCCGGCTGACCTAATTTATGCAGCCTAATAATCCTTTAACGGATTTGAAAAAATAAATTGATAATGTGTTATGTGTATGCCAGGTTAAAGAGATGTGTTTTTAGTTTAGATTTAAACTGACAGAGTGTGTCTGCTTCCCGAACAATGCTAGGAAGATTGTTCCAGAGTTTAGGTGCCAAATAGGAGAAGGATCTACCACCTGCAGTTGATTTTGATATTCTAGGTATTATCAACTGGCCTGAATTCTGAGATCGCAATAGACGTGAAGGACTATAATGCATTAAGAGCTCGCTCAGGTACTGGGGAGCTAAACCATTTAGTGCTTTGTAGGTAATTAGCAAGATTTTAAAATCTATACGATGTTTAACAGGAAGCAGGAACAGGTTTTAGTGTCTTACCCCAGTTATTATTGCGGTTTTAGTTCTAAACTCTAAACTTTAAAGCTTCTTCACAGCAATCCATTCTAATAGTAGGCTTTTGCTTTGTCTTCGTTAACAGAAAACAGATCTTGCCTGCACTGTCACTCCTCTCAGAGGTGGACACAGATGCTATAGGCCTCGTTTTTAGAATGAATAAAAGGTCCTCTTTTTGATCTTACGATCCTTTCTCATCTGTGCGTATGTGTGATTCTTAGAATGAACGTACGCACATGAGAAAATGTGAAAGATGTGAAAGCTATTACCTAAATTTCCAAAAACCTGTCGTATTTTGACAAGGAAAATGCATACATTTGTTCAGAACCTGATGTTACTCTAAGACAGTTTTTAGAAATATTAGTGGCGTCTCGACACCACTCGCACACCTAACATTTTTTTTGCCCCGGGCTTGCCCGTTTCACTATTACTTTGGCAACCGTCTATTTAGGCTCTTCTCATTTTTTCCAGGCTAATATAGATCTTCTACTTATCCCAATATTATTTTATATTTTCTCTTTCATGTATTCTGTTTAATTTTCAGTGTCTTATTATAATGTTGTGATATAATATAGCCTTTCATTTATCTCTCTTTTTAACTCTCTAATATACACACAGTATTTATTTTTTATTCTTAATGTTAAACTGTAGTTATTCTACATTCACCATTTCACTTTATTTTTAAAAATATTTAGCATCTGAGTCCCATTATCCACTTTTAAGTTTTTTGTGTTTTCTCTAACTCAATCTGTACGGGATCCAAAAGATCAGCTTACTCAATTCAGTTTCTTTGTTTTCGCTTTTAAAGCTACTTTCCTCTCATTCAAGCATATTACTCGTATAAACCTGAATGAAGAGTCTGGCTTTCTGTTAGTGAGGCGTCCCTCTCCTGACATGGCGCCATGTTTTATGGTGCGTCTCTAAGCACCTTTTACCTTATTTTTATTATCCTCAGGTTAGGTAAGCAAGTCAAATCTGATCTAAATTATAAGCATTTTAAAATACAATCAGGCAGAAGACTTTTCCATGGTCTGTTCAGGCTCAACGACTTAAATTAATGCCACATGAGGCCGAGTTTAGTTCATTTATTACATTAGTATTTCTAGCATTACATATATTTTACAAACATTCTATACAAGTAATTAAATCAAGTATAAGTATTAAAAAGTTCTTATCAGCAATGGAGGCATCATCAGCGTTGGTTCTGGTGTCGGAGAAGCAGCCTCTCCTGTTCTCTTCTCGTTCCAGTCTTTTATAGACTATCTGACCTCTTGAGGTCATCTTCTTTGGAATTCTATATATAAAGGCTTGTCTCTTTGTTCTCGGACTCTTCTCCTCTGCTGTGTCCTGCACTTCGTCTTCAAGACATCCTTCAACGGTAATGATTGCCTTTCTTACTAATACATATTGTGTCTGTACTATTCTACTAGCATGCTTTATTAAAATCTTAAAGCAACAGTTGTAGTGTCTTCCTTTATAAACATATTCTTAATAAAGTACTTTTACAATAACAGTTGTCTTCTTTAATGAGCTATTATCTTATTAAACACTTTTATAAAAACCCATTTGTCTCGTTTTCCTCAATAAACAGTTATCATGCATTTTTTCACTGTTTACACACGCAAAAAAAAAACATCTTTTCCTCCAAGATGTCTCTTTTACAGTTGTTTTTAATAAACAGTTATCTCTCATAACTCTTTTTCACTGTTTACACACAAACAAGTTATCATACATCCCTTTTACATTTTTTAATACAAAAAGTTATAACTTGTTTTTCTCTATAAACCAAACATCTGTTTTTTTATTCTTAAATCATAGTTGTGTTGTCCTTATTATTCTTTATATGCAAAAGAGGCACAAGTAGCATAGAAAAGCTGCATTCCCTAATGAAGCAGGGTGTGGCTGATATCAACAATATATATACAGTGGTATGCGAAAGTTTGTGAACCCCTTGCAGAATCTGTGAAAATGTGAATAATTTTAACAAAATAAGAGAGATCATACAAAATGCATGTTATGCATGTTTTTATTTAGTACTGTCCTGAGTAAGATATTTTACATAAAAGATGTTTACATAAAGTCCACAAGACAAAAAAAAAATAGCTGAATTTATTAAAAATGACCCCGTTCAAAAGTTTGTGAACCCTTGTTTCTTAATACTGTGTCGTTACCTGGATGATCCACGACTGTTTGTTTGTTTTGTGATGGTTGTTCATGAGTCTCTTGTTTGTCCTGAGCAGTTAAACTGAGCTCTGTTCTTCAGAAAAATCCTCCAGGTCCTGCAGATTCTTCAGTTTTCCAGCATCTTTTGCATATTTGAACCCTTTCCAGCAGTGACTGTATGATTCTGAGATCCATCTTTTCATACTGAGGACAACTGAGGGACTCAAACACAACTATTAAAAAAGGTTCAAACATTCACTGATGCTCCAGAAGGAAACACGATGCATTAAGAGTCGGGGGGTGAAAACTTTTGAACAGGATAAAGATGTCCACATTTTTCTCTTTTTGTTGAAATATCATTTTTCTCATTTAGTACTGCCCTTCGGAAGTGACCGAAGATACCTACATTTTTCCCAGAAGACAAATTAAGTACAATTTACCTTGAGCTTCAAATTCAAAAGTTTTCACCCCCGACTCTTAACGCATCGTGTTTCCTTCTGGAGCATCAGTGAATGTTTGAACCTTTTTTAATAGTTGTGTTTGAGTCCCTCAGTTGTCCTCAGTGTGAAAAGACGGATCTCAGAATCATTCAGTCACTGCTGGAAAGGGTTTAAATATGCAAAAGATGCTGGAAAACTGAAGAATCTGCAGGACCTGGAGGATTTTTCTGAAGAACAGAGCTCAGTTTAACTGCTCAGGACAAACAAGAGACTCATGAACAACCATCACACAACAAACAAACAGTCATGGATCATCCAGGTAACCACAGAGTATTAAAAATGAAGGGTATGCAAACTTTTGAACGGGTCATTTTTATAAATTCTGCTATTTTTTTGTCTTGTGGACTTATGTAAACATCTTTTATGTAAAATATCTTACTCAGGACAGTACTAAATAAAGAATAACATGCATTTTGTATGATCTCTCTTACTTTGGTAAAATTATTCACATTTTCACGTTCTGTAAGGGGTTCCCAAACTTTCGCATATATATATATATATATATATATATATATATATATATATTTATATATTGTTATTATAATGTATTAAAATGCTTACACTAGGTCTTCAAGTAGTAGATCACACTACTATACCATAACTCTCACTCACACACTGTAAATGTGACCTTCTATTTCAGTAGGTCATCATGAATGCTGCTTTTCTTTGCATCAGCATTTCTGTTATTGGATTTGAAAGCAATGGTTTCTGGACAAATTATTGGCCAAGAAGTTCTGTTTCGATACATCCCTATTTTAAAGTCCTTTTCTGAAGTTTAATTAATTGAGTTTACCCTAATTTCTCTTTTTCAGTGCTGAAGCACATGCAGAAATCAGAGCTTTATGCCAGTCCAGAAGTTATTCAGAAGACATTTAATTCCAAAGGTGTGCATTTTTGTAAATTTGAATGTATATGAAATGCTGATATGTTCAGCAGTATAAAATGCTTGTTAAGTTGGTAACCAAGATAGCATTTTCCCTGATGAATATCTTTTTTTTTTTTTTTTTTAGTGACATATGGTCATTGGGATGGTTGCTCCATGATCCACACATACTGGATGTGTGGGTGAGTATTTCTGTTTTTCCCTCTCAAGAAGCACTATTAACTCGAGGCTGTGATTGAATTAAATATATGTGTGGCCGGTTTCAGAGTGAAATGCATTATACGCATGGTCTTGTGTTTTTGCTGTAATCATTTCAGGAGTTCACACTTACAAATCATCAGAGAGTATAAAAAGTATGTGTGTTTGGAGTGCTGTCCGAGGGGAGGGCTCCGAGCTCTGTATTTTGGCCCGAATCTCAAGTACTCCCCCTCGTATCTCTGGTTAGGATAGTACCCAGGCGAGTGTGAGGAGACGGGGTGGTGGAGGGATGCAGAAAACTGTTGAGGAACTATGTGAGTCGGCTATGTATATATACAGTATAGGCCTAGTAAGGCAATTTGAATGTGTTTCTCCCAAACTTTGTTAATAAAACATAATTTAGTGTGAATCGAGCCGCTCGGAAGTAAATGAAAACAGTACCGTGGGTGGGAATCTTTAGGAATCTTTAGCTCTCGGCAGTCGATCTGTAGTTCCCAGCATGCTTTGCAAGGGACTGCATTAAGAGAGTAAATTGAGGGATTAATTGTTATCGTATAATTTTCAGTAAAGGGAAAGATGTTGGTAGTTTATGTTAATGTTTAATGTTCAGTTGGACATTTAGAGGAGTTTCTGTTACTGAATTTTGTTATTACCATTGTGGTGAAGAGTAGCGCTGTCAGCTGTCAGCTGCTGCCATTTCCCATGATCCTCCTGTTTCCACACCTGCACTCACTTCCTCGTCATCTCCCCATCAGCACTCATTAGTTCATGCGTTCATGACCTCAAGGCTAGATTACTGTAACGCTCTACTAGGTGGTTGTTCTGCTCGCCTGATAAATAAACTACAGCTCGTACAAAATGCAGCAGCTAGAGTTCTTACTAGAACTAGGAAATATGACCATATCAGCCCGGTTCTGTCAACACTGCATTGGCTTCCTGTTAAACATCGTATAGATTTTAAAATCTTGCTAGTTACCTACAAAGCACTAAATGGTTTAGCTCCCCAGTACCTGAGCGAGCTCTTAATGCATTATAGTCCTTCACGTCTATTACGATCTCAGAATTCAGGCCAGTTGATAATACCTAGAATATCAAAATCAACTGCAGGTGGTAGATCCTTCTCCTATTTGGCACCTAAACTCTGGAACAATCTTCCTAGCATTGTTCGGGAAGCAGACACACTCTGTCAGTTTAAATCTAAACTAAAAACACATCTCTTTAACCTGGCATACACATAACACATTATCAATTTATTTTTTTCAAATCCATTAAAGGATTATTAGGCTGCATAAATTAGGTCAGCCGGAACCGGGAACACTTCCTATAACACCAGATGTACTTGTTACATCAGAAGAAGAATGGCATCTACGCTAATATTAGCCTTTCTGTTTATCCCGAGGTTTACCGTAGTCAGCCGGATCCGGCCCGTATCCGGGTGAGATCGAGGACCTGCGCCATGACACGACCACAACGCACTCCTGAAGTATCAGCAGAGATTGAGTCAACTAGATCATCCACTATGAAGGCCTCATCAACATGACAACCAGTGGCGCATCTCCTCAACAACCGTCCATACCGGTGTGATGAATACGATCCTCAACTGGATGGAACTGAATTAAATACTTTGAATGTTGCGATCCTATCTGACTTATGATAGCAACCGGAGTCGTAACAAAGCACTGTTCGCCAGAGGAGAACTGGCCCCCGACTAAGCCTGGTTTCTCCCAAGGTTTTTTCTCCATTTTAACACCTGTTTGCCACCTGATGTCACCTGTTGGAGTTTGGGTTCCTTGCCGCTGTCGCCTTTGGCTTGCTTAGTTGGGGACACTTGACAATTGACATTTGATATTCAACAGTGCTTTGATCTGCCTGCATTGACACTATTCCTTAAGAGCTGCTGTGCAGTCAAAATAATGTACCAGTTATCACTGTAAAGCTGCTTTGACACAATCTACATTGTAAAAAGCACTATATAAATAATGGTGACTTGACTTGACTTGACTCATCACCTGCACCTGGACCTCATCATCTGCACACCCTTTATAATGGACTCACTCCTCTCACTCCTGGTCTGTTCTTATTGTTGTATTGTTGTGTAAACGTGCTCTTGGTTATTTCATTCACTTTCATCCATTAAATACCCTGTTTTGTGGAAATCCGTGCATGCCTCATCCCTTCAGCTACCAAGCTGTAACAGATATTGGGAAAAACTGACATTGTGATATTGTTTTTCTGCGATATTTATAGCTATATATATATATATATATATATCGCTAGCTAGCAACAGCACACATGCATGTGCGATTGGAATTAGCTAAGAGATTTTCACTGCAACTACAGTCACCGCCTGTTAAATAACACTTCATTTCAGTATTTACTCTCATTTTATTGAGTTCACATAACTTGAAAGTGCAAGGAGCTTTAATATCTGAATATGCTGTGTTTCTGCTACTGTTGACAAAATAACCACAACATCTTTTTTGTATTGCAGAACAATAAAAGTTGATCTGTTTACATATGACAGACACTATGTTGTACATGACCATTACTGCAAGTAGATTGAAGTATACAAGATGCTAGAAAGAGACAAACAAACAGAACTACATGTAGATATGTACATCAACACCTACACATGACTGTATCGTTCATTATTTAGCACCTTAAGGGCAAGTCAACGAACATCCTGCTTATCTCTATAATTGTATGTAGTTACATGTTATACCAGATTCATCCATTTAGAAGATAACTTCATGTTTTTTAAAGCAGTTAATTTTTCAAGTGTTAAAGTGTGCATTAGTAAATGAAGCCAGTGAGTGATAGATATTTTTGTTCTGTAATAGTATTATTATTTTTTTTGCTAAAATGCCTGAAGTAAAGATGAATGTTTTTGTTTCTTTTGTAGCGTTAATATGAAAAAAATCTCCCAACAGAATTTCTGAGGGGGATAGAGAAATATTAAAATCTAGGATCTCTACTGGTTTATTTACAACCTTTCCAAAAGCAGTGGATATAATCATATATTCTATTGTGACAGTATGTACAAGTGTTAGTATTAACTTTAACTAGACCTTAATTTACTTTATGTGATATGTACTCAATATAGTATTTTGTATTGCAGCAACTGTAATCCTGGGATTACCAGATATAACAAAAATATCTTCACAAAATATTTAAATGTCTAGGTCAATATATTAATCATCTACAGCTCTTAATGTGGCGAGTTACGTCTTTAGCGACGCTAAACAACAGAGCACTGAAAGATCATTACCGTAAACGCTTGTGGTTTGAACCGCTCTGTTGTTTTGCTTTGTTCTGCTCACTTTAAAGTGTAGAAACATTCAAATGGTGCAGTTATATCCCACGGTCCAGATGGAAACAAGCGGTTTTCCATTTGAATACCACTGGTGTAGTGTATGCAATTTACTGTAAATGTTTTACTAACTGAAGCATAAGGGACAACATTCATTTTCACATTCATTAAAATATTTTTTTTGGGGGGGTTCACTTGTGAACTTTCAAGGGTAAATAAAGGTTGTTTCAATAAATACTGTACATTGCTTCCTTTACTTTTTACTTTAAAAGCTATGTCTATAAAGGGTAATATTTGAGGTCTGAGATGTGGGAACGGTGAAGAGAGAGAGAGAGGGCAAACAGTTTGCAGTTCAGCTCAGTATTGCCATTTAATCAGCCAATATTGTCTTAAATAGCCTGCATAGCACTTCATCTTTACATGAGATTTTGACCAAATGTGTTCAATTTTCATTTTGGTAAAATGTTGCAACTATATGTTTTTCATGAAAAATTACAGTTTGGACATAAAAGGTGATGATTTGGTAACACTTTAGTATAGGGAACACATATAAACTATTAACTATGACTTTTACCTCAATAAACTTGTAATTTACTGCTTATTAATAGTTAGTAAGGTAGTTGTTAGGTTTAGGTATTAGGTAGGATTATGGGATGTAGAATAAGGTCATGCAGAATAAGGCATTAATATGTGCTTAATAAATAGCCAATATTCTAGTAATATGCATGCTAATAAGCAACTAGTTAAAAGACTTAAAGTAACTACAAATGAGCATATAATGCAAATATCTTACAAAAAAAATAATTAAAGTACGTGCGGAGCATGCCCTGCCCCACACAATGCTCTCACCTTTTTCCCCTTTACCTGTTTGCATCCCTTGCTCTTATTTTGATAGGGTTTATGATGACTCACCTACAAGTTACCCATATCAATTGAAGTCACCAACACCAATAAAGTAATGTGAGAAATGTAAAACATGCAGAAAAACCTTTGCACCCAACAGGAATCTATAATTTAGCTAGTGAGATATTTAAGCCTTTAAAACTATTCAATGTATTTTCCCCACATGTGCAATTCTTCTTTAAAGGAACACGCCACTATTTTTTAAAATAGGCTCATTTTCCAACTCCCCTAGAGCTGAACAGTTGCGTTTTACCGTTTTCGAATCCATTCAGGCGATCTCCGGGTCTGGCGGTAGCACTTTTAGCATAGCTTAGCATAGATCATTGAATCTGATTAGACCGTTAGCATCTCACTCAAAAATGACCAAAGAGTTTCAATATTTTTCCTATTTAAAACTTGACTCTTCTGTAGTTACATCGTGTACTAAGACCGATGGAAAATGAAAAGTTGCGATTTTCGAACTATACTCTCATTCCAGCGTAATAATCAAGGAACTTTGCTGCCGTACCATGAGTGCAGCAGGCGCAATGATATTACGCAGCGCCTGGAAATACCAGCACTAAGTTTGTGTAGTTGCAGAGTTGCAGCCGGCAAATAGATACGATTCAGAATCTATTTGCAGGATCTGCACCAAAGTAAATATCTGAATCGTCTCTCACAAATGTCTCACATGGTTGCAAGGCACGCTCCCTGTGCAAGCAGGTGGTCACGTTGGTTATGTTGATGGAAGTTAGCCTATTTTCAGGCGCTGAGTAATATCATTGCGCCTGCTGAAGTACCTTGAGTTGGAAAATGAGCCTATTTTCAAAAATAGTGGCGTGTTCCTTTAAATCCTGAAGTAACTTTATTTTTGCCTATTACATATATTTTCTCTGATATAAAAATGTAATTGCAGGTGGAAGGGTAGACGCGATCTTTGTATCGCTGTGTAACATTGTGTGCAGGACTTTGAAATTGACTGATTGTCTGTGTCCTACCCGACCCTCTCCATTTTATGATAGCAATAAACATGTTTGTCCAGTTTTGTACAACAAAATCTACTGCAAATATCTTATTCTCTCTGTAGGATAAAGAGGCTTGTGCTCCTGGAAATTATTTATGAAAGAAGAGGAGAAATGTGAAATTAATGTCCACATGAATTCTGCAGAGATCAGATAATGCAAATGTGTTTTCTTACATTGAGCTGTCATGAATTATTGATTACATTGTTTACAAAAGTAGCTGTATAACTGTATAGGCTTCAGTATAATATTGTTTACACTGTACATTTAACACAACAGAAAAAAAAAACAGAACTCAGCTTAAACAAAAGCAGCAAAAGTATCAATGTTTCTATTATCTGACTGATTTACTTCCTTGATCCACTGTTAAAGGCCCGTTCACACCAAGAGTGATAACTATAAAGATAACGACAAAGATATAGTTCTAAAAATCGTTTTTAATATAAAAGAGTATAAAAGAGTCCACACCACAGCTATAATGATAACAGCACAGAGGAACAATATGTCACGGAGTGTGGCTGAGGATGAAGCGCACGACGAATGAGTCAAATACAAGTGTTGGTCATATAATTAGAATATCATCAAAAAGTTGATTTATTTCACTAATTCCATTCAAAAAGTGAAACTTGTATATTATATTCATTCATTACACACAGACTGATATATTTCAGATGTTTATTTCTTTTCATTTTGATGATTATAACTGACAACTAAGGAAAATCCCAAATTCAGTATCTCAGAAAATTAGAATATTACTTAAGACCAATACAAAGAAAGGATTTGTAGAAATCTTGGCCAACTGAAAAGTATGAACATAAAAAGTATGAGCATGTACAGCACTCAATACTTAGTTGGGGCTCCTTTTGCCTGAATTACTGCAGCAATGCGGCGTGGCATGGAGTCGATCAGTCTGTGGCACTGCTCAGGTGTTATAAGAGCCCAGGTTGCTCTGATAGTGGCCTTCAGCTCTTCTGCATTGTTGGGTCTGGCATATCGCATCTTCCTCTTCACAATACCCCATAGATTTTCTATGGGGTTAAGGTCAGGCGAGTTTGCTGGCCAATTAAGAACAGGGATACCATGGTCCTTAAACCAGGTACTGGTAGCTTTGGCACTGTGTGCAGGTGCCAAGTCCTGTTGGAAAGTGAAATCTGCATCTCCATAAAGTTGGTCAGCAGCATGAAGTGCTCTAAAACTTCCTGGTATACGGCTGCGTTGACCTTGGACCTCAGAAAACACAGTGGACCAACACCAGCAGATGACATGGCACCCCAAACCATCACTGACTGTGGAAACTTTACACTGGACCTCAAGCAATGTGGATTGTGTGCCTCTCCTCTCTTGCTCCAGACTCTGGGACCCTGATTTCCAAAGGAAATGCAAAATTGACTTTCATCAGAGAACATAACTTTGGACCACTCAGCAGCAGTCCAGTCCTTTTTGTCTTTAGCCCAGGCGAGATTCTTCTGACACTGTCTGTTGTTCAAGAGTTCAAGGAATGCGACAGCTGAAACCCATGTCTTGCATACGTCTGTGCGTAGTGGTTCTTGAAGCACTGACTCCAGCTGCAGTCCACTCTTTGTGAATCTCCCCCACATTTTTGAATGGGTTTTGTTTCACAATCCTCTCCAGGGTGCAGTTAGCCCTATTGCTTGTACACTTTTTTCTACCACATCTTTTCCTTCCCTTCGCCTCTCTATTAATGTGCTTGGACACAGAACTCTGTGAACAGCCAGCCTCTTTTGCAATGACCTTTTGTGTCTTGCCCTCCTTGTGCAAGGTGTCAATGGTCGTCTTTTGGACAACTGTCAAGTCAGCAGTCTTCCCCATGATTGTGTAGCCTGCAGAACTAGACTGAGAGACCATTGAAAGGCCTTTGCAGGTGTTTTGAGTTAATTAGCTGATTAGAGTGTGGCACCAGGTGTCTTCAATATTGAACCTTTTCACAATATTCTAATTTTCTGAGATACTGAATTTGGGATTTTCCTTACTTGTCCGTTATAATCATCAAAATTAAAAGAAATAACCATTTGAAATATATCAGTCTTGTGTGTAATAAATGAATATAATATACAAGTTTCACTTTTTGAATGGAATTAGTGAAATAAATCAACTTTTTGATGATATTCTAATTATATGACCAGCACCTGTACATTACTCTTTAATTCTAACATACATCACACAGAACAGGAGAACAACTAGGAATTAACATAACCACATACACCTAAATTCACAACATCAGCACAAGACAAAGAACAGGCTGAAACCCGAGGCTTATAGCAAACAGAAGAGCTAACGAGACTAATTTACAAGATACACATGAACTAAGGACTCTAATCAAATCAGTAACCTACAGTAGGAGACAAACAAGCAGGCAAAAGAGGAGAACTGAACTAATAAACTACCTAGAAATACAGAAATGAACAAAACAGATAAAAAAACAAACTCTAAACAAGAACAAATAAAGTAATAAACGTGACACAATATCAACTTTTTCCATTCTGCTTCAAAGAGCTTGAACATTTAAATATGTTTACTTCAGCAAAATCCCTCTAAGCAACATACTATAATTATATCCTATTACATTTTAAACTTTTGGCAATGTTAACATGACTAATTGTAGACCAATGGGATTGTTTAAATCATTCAATATAATGTTGGTCGAGTGAATCTTCTGTCTCTGTCAGGATCAACTTCTGTCTCAGCGGTTCATGTTTTGTTTGTCAGAATGTCTCCTAAAATTCTGATAGTTTGTGTTGTTTTCTCAAGTTCACCAATAATGTTTTGTAAATGACTGCTTAATGTCCTTATTTCAACAATGAATTTCCCGGCTTTTGACCTGATCTTACTTTCATGTAGTTCTTCATGTATGGGTTTTTCTGTTTGTCCATGTCATTGAGCGCTCTGCTATTTTCATTAACTGAGATCACGTCCAGCACAAGGTTGAACCCACCATAAATTTCTGCTATTGATGTAACATAGTCAGTCCAGCAAGCTCTTCTATCCGCATCTTAACTAAATCACTGGCATCTCTCATTTAGATGAGATCTCTCATTATTTTCTCAGTACGCTCATGAATGTCTTTCATCTTTTCAGCCATTGGGTTGATTTTATCCTGAAATTCTTTAAATTTAGATTCAAGATTAGATTAGATTAGCCCCCAGTTTCACAGACAAGGCTTAAGCTACAGTAATGATTTTTTCTAGTGTACGTTTATTAAAGCTACTTAAATATCCTTATTGAACTAATGCCTAATCCTGGTTTAGGCTAAGCCCTGTCTATGAAACCGGGCCTAGATGTCTTGTCTTAATCTTTTCATGGTCCTTTTTCTCAGAGCTGCATTTGTTATTTTTAATTACCTCGGCTGCGAGTGTCACTGCTCCTCCGACAGCTCCAGCAGCACCAAAAGCAATAAAGGCAGAACCTCCCATGGGAATTGGAGCTAAGGCTATTCCTTCCTCCAATGATCCCCAACCATCCTGCATCTCTAGATCCTTTAGTAGAAACTCCGAAATCTTTTTCAAATGTTTTGATGATCTTGTGTAGTTTCTCTATGCACTGCTGGAGTTGAGGATGATCTCTGACTTAGAGTTTAATACATTCATCTTTGATTCGAACAACATCAGATCTGGAGAAAATAAAGTTTATAGACTAATTTGTAATTCAATGTTAACCATATTAGTTGAAATGCAGATGAGTTTCAGTTAATACTTAATGAAGCTTCTATACTCTTGCTTCTTGCTTCCATACACTGTATGATATAATGTTAATTTGCCTATCTGTTTTGTACCCTTGTAATACACTGACAACCACCAAACACAGTGTTGATGAGAGTCACATGATGAAACAAAGATCATCACAAGCAGCTTTTCCACAAGCTGAGAAGGACAATACTAATATATAGAATGTGCACAGTGTCATTCACACGGGCTATAGGACTGCGAAGCTTTAGGGGTGTTGATGGACTCAATTTACTCCAACTGTGATCATCGTTCTGAATCCGATCTGAAGTACTAAAATAACTAAAACTGAAAAAAAAATTATATATATATATATATATATATATATATATATATATAGACATGTTTAAAACACAGTTACTACTTCTACATGCAGTGGTACATGGGTCACGTCAACTAGCCAATTTGTAAATACAGCAGCAGCAAGACTCTTTAACTGTATGTGTTGTCATGAAAGAGTGTATATTTTTATTATCTGTAATTTAAACTTTTAATTCAGCTAAGAGATATTGTGGTAATGAAGGCATCTTAAATAGTGTTTTGGAATGCAGAAATATGCTATTGGACACTGACTGTTTTAAAGGTTAAGACCATGAAAAACAAATAAGAATATAAAATGCAAAGTAAAGCTGCTATGCAAATACAATATAGACTCGTCACTTCATAGCACATTCAAATCACCAACACAGAGAAAAAGATGTGGAGACACAAATAAATGTGGTAGAAAAAATGAAAAAGGTTTAGAGCAGGGGTGTCAGATCCTATTCCTGGAGGGCCACTGTCCTGCAGAGTTTAGCTTCAATCCTAATCAAACACACCTGAACCAGGTAATCAAGATCTTCAGGATTACTAAGCCCTGGGACACACTAAACAATTTTCAAATATTAACCAATTTTAAAACTGTAAGAGGCAATAGAAAAAATGGCAGTTTCAACCATTTTTTAGCATTATAATATAGAAGATTCGTCTGGACTGCAAGACCACACACCTACTGATTATAGTAACATTTTCACAGTTAGACGAGATCTCATGGAGACTCAAGATCAAACATTACTTGATAAGAAAAACAAATGGAGGACGATCAACGTCAGCTGGTTCTCCTGGCGTAATTTTGTTTTATGGGAATAAATACAAAAAAATAATAAAATAAATAAATATGGGTGATCTTCTTTCTCAATAATTTGTGGCTGTAAAGTTTCAGTTATACTAGTTTTAGAAACTACACATGCTCACAAACTCCCATAAATACATGCTTGGATCTGCAATAAATACTCTGAAACCTGACCTGACAAATCTGGATCTGTTCTCACCAACAGTCCCACTGGTTTCAAGCCAGATGCCTACTCACTCCTGAAAATTCTCCCTTTCACACATTATTCATATAAGAATAGGCAAAATGTACCCTAATACAAACATCGCAACTGGTGCTGGTAACTCACATGACAGTGACATCATGATGTCCAGATTACATAAGGCTTGTTCGAGATACATTGGTGCTGGGACTAATCAGCGTATATCAAAGTACCGCAAGAGCGTTTGGAGAGCCTGCGTCTCCTTATGCTTTCGAATTGCTCTCGCTTTGATACTTTTATTTACTTTGATGTCATATGCCAATCTGTCTGTGCAGCGACAAAGCATCTTGAACAAGCCTATTCACACAACACAGCAAATACCTCAGTGTTAAATTAACACTCCTCAGAGTTTGAGTCCACACTCAAGAGTGTTAACTCTGAAGCAGTGTTAAAAAGGTAATGAGATGAGATAATTAAGTGATTAATTGAGTGATGACTGACCATTAGTGATGAACACCTAATTTGAACAAGCAGAAGCACTGAAGGAAAGAGTCACCATTTTATATCACCATTATTGTGATCAGTGTTTTCTTTAGTTGGGCTATTGACCCTTGACTTTTTAACAGCACTTTTTCTCTGGCTGTTTTAACTTTGTGTTTAGTAAACACATTTGTCATGGCACAGAGAAAATATTTTCAGATGTTATGTTTTTATAGTAACAATCACCAAGTAGTGACCTGATGTCATTCTAAGCTCAATCTCTGATTGCAGCAGCCCTGTGATGTTACAGCATGAGATTCTGCAAAATAAATAAATAAAATAAAATAAAAATCTAAATAAATATATATAGACATGTTAAAAACACACAACAGTTACAACTTCTACATGCAGAGGTACATGGGTCATGTCAACTAGCCAGTTTGTAAATACAGCAGCAGCAAGACTCTTTAACTGTATGTGTTGTCATGAAAGAGTGTATATTTTGTTATTTCTAATTTAAACTTTTAATTCAACTAAGAGATATTGTGGTAATGAAGGCATCTTAAATAGTGTTTTGGAATGCAGAAATATGCTATTGGACACTGACCGTTTTGAAAGTTAAGACTATGAAAAAACAAATAAGAATACAAAATGCAAAGTAAAGCTGCTATGCAAATACAATATAGACTCGTCACTTCATAGCACATTCAAATCACCAACACAGAGAAAAAGATGTGGAGACACAAATAAATGTGGTAGAAAAAATGAAAAAGGTTTAGAGCAGGGGTGTCAGATCCTATTCCTGGAGGGCCACTGTCCTGCAGAGTTTAGCTTCAACCCTAATCAAACACACCTGAACCAGGTAATCAAGATCTTCAGGATTACTAAGCCCTGGGACACACTAAACAATTTTCAAATATTAACCAATTTTAAAACTGTAAGAGGCAATAGACAAAATGGCAGTTTCAACCATTTTTTAGCATTATAATATAGAAGATTCGTCTGGACTGCAAGACCACACACCTACTGATTATAGTAACATTTTCACAGTTAGACGAGATCTCACGGAGACTCGAGATCAAACATGACTTGAGAAGAAAAACAAATGGAGGACGATCAACGTCAGCTGGTTCTCCTCTAACGGTGTTCACACAAACACCGTTATTGTGATCAGTGTTTTCTTTAGTTGGGCTCTTGACCCTTGACTTTTTGACAGCACTTTTTCTCTGGCTGTTTTAACTTTGTGTTTAGAAAACACATTTGTTATGGCACAGAGAAAATATTTTCAGATGTTATGTTTTTATAGTAACAATCACCAAGTAGTGACCTGATGTCATTCTAAGCTCAATCTCTGGTTGCAGCAGCCCTGTGATGTTACAGCATGAGATTCTGCAAAATAAATAAATAAATAAAATAAAAATATAAAACACACAACAGTTACAACTTCTACATGCAGAGGTACATGGGTCATGTCAACTAGCCAGTTTTTAACTGTATGTGTTGTCATGAAAGACTGTATATGTTGTTATTTATAATTTAAACTTTTAATTCAACTAAGAGATATTGTGGTAATGAAGGCATCTTAAATAGTGTTTTGGAATGCAGAAATATGCTATTGGACACTGACCGTTTTGAAAGTTAAGACTATGAAAAAACAAATAAGAATACAAAATGCAAAGTAAAGCTGCTATGCAAATGCAATATAAACTTGTCACTTCATAGCACATTCAAATGAACATGTTTCAAAAGAATTACAGTAACAATGACCAACACAGAGAAAAAGATGTGGAGACACAAATAAATGTGGTAGAAAAAATGAAAAAGGTTTAGAGCAGGAGTGTCACATCCTGTTCCTGGAGGGCCACTGTCCTGCAGAGTTTAGTTTCAACCCTAATCAAACACACCTGAACCAGGTAATCAAGATCTTCAGGATTACTAAGGCCTGGGACACGCTAAACAATTTTCAAATATTAACCAATTTTAAAACTGTAAGAGGCCACAGAAAAAATGGCAGTTTCAACCATTTTTTAGCAGTATAATCCTCTGAATGCACATGCTAGAAGATTCGTCTGGACCTCAAGACCACACACCTATTGATTATAGTAACATTTTCACAGTTAGACGAGATCTCACAGAGACTCAAGAGATCAAACATGACTTGAGAAGAAAAACAAATGGAGGACGATCGACGTCAGCTTCTTGTCCTGGTGTGATTTTGTTTTATGGGAAGAAATACAAAGAAAAAAATATGGGTGATCTTCTTTCTCAATAATTCGTGGCTGCAAAGTTTCAGTTATACTAGTTTTAGAAACTACACATGCTCACAAACTCCCATAAATACATGCTTGGATCTGCAATAAATACTCTGAAACCTGACCTGACAAATCTGGATCTGTTCTCACCAACAGTCCCACTGGTTTCAAGCCAGATGCCCACATTATTCATATAAGAGTAGGCAAAATGTACCCTAATGCAAACATCGCAACTGGTGCTGGTAACTCACATGACAGTGACATCATGATGTCCAGATTACATAAGGCTTGTTCGAGATACATTGGTGCTGGGACTGATCAGCGTATATATCAAAGTACCGCAAGAGCGTTTGGAGAGCCTGCGTCTCCTTATGCTTTCGAATTGCTCTCTCTTTGATACTTTTATGTACTTTGATGTCATATGCCGATCTGTCTGTGCAGCGACGAAGCATCTTGAACAAGCCTATTCACACAACACAGCAAATACCTTTTGTTTGAGTCTTTTGTTTGAGTTTGAGTCCACACTCAAGAGTGTTAACTCTGAAGCAGCGTTAAAGGTAATGAGATAATTAAGTGATTAATTGAGTGATGACTGGCCATTAGTGACGGACACCTAATTTGAACAAGCAGAATCACTGAAGGAAAGAGTCACCATTTTATATCACCGTTATTGTGATCAGTGTTTTCTTTAGTTGGGCTCTTGACCCTTGACTTTTTAACAGCACTTTTTCTCCAGCTGTTTTAATTTTTATGTTTAGAAAACACATTTGTTATGGCACAGAGAAAATATTTTCAGATGTTATGTTTTTATAGTAACAATCACCAAGTAGTGACCTGATGTCATTCTAAGCTCAATCTCTGGTTGCAGCAGTCCTGTGATGTTACAGCATGAGATTCTGCAAAATAAATAAATAAATAAAATAAAAATATAAAAAAATATATATATAGACATGTTAAAAACACACAACAGTTACAACTTCTACATGCAGAGGTACATGGGTCATGTCAACTAGCCAATTTGTAAATACAGCAGCAGCAAGACTCTTTAACTGTATGTGTTGTCATGAAAGAGTGTATATTTTGTTATTTCTAATTTAAACTTTTAATTCAACTAAGAGATATTGTGGTAATGAAGGCATCTTAAATAGTGTTTTGGAATGCAGAAATATGCTATTGGACACTGACCGTTTTGAAAGTTAAGACTATGAAAAAACAAATAAGAATACAAAATGCAAAGTAAAGCTGCTATGCAAATACAATATAGACTCGTCACTTCATAGCACATTCAAATGAACATGTTTCAAAAGAATTACAGTAACATGACCAACACAGAGAAAAAGATGTGGAGTGGATGCAGAAACATTTTATTGGACACTGACAGTTTTGAAAGTTAAGACCATGAAAAACAATTACGAATATAAAATGCAAATGCTCTTGCAAAATAACTCTCTCCAAACATTCACACAATTTGGTTCATTTGAATTGTAAATTCAAACTTCTGTGAGTCATCCACTTAAATCATACACAACTCGTGTGCATGTAATATGTCACATTTTCTGCACTCTATTATAATGCACATTATTTTTATTTATATATAGTTAAACTGCTATCTCTATTAATAGATCACTTTAGTCTTTTAATTAGGTGTATAATTATTAGAATATACAATTATATTTTTTTTTCTAGGCATCACATTTAACATGGGTTACAAAGTGTATTATGTTCTATATTTTACAGATTATTTTGTATAACTTAAGTTCTGCTTAAATGCTTCATGCACTGTTTAGATTAGTTTACTGCCTGTGTGAGTCTCCTAGTTTAATTTGCAGATACACTGTAAAATCCAACAGTTGTTCTAACTTACACTTTTTAGTCAACTTTACTTAATGTCTTAACTTAATTGTAAAAATCTAGTAATCTGAACTGTTCACATACTATGCCTTGTTTACTCAGAAAACCCAATTAAGATTAATTGATTGGTTTGTATGCCATTTTTGTCAAGTAAAAAAAAAAAAAAAAAGTTTTTGAGGTGGGGCAATTCTTAATAGACTTTTCACTAATTTCCTCCACTTCTGCGGTTATATTTCTCTAGTTGCATTCACTCATTTCCCAAAGTTCCCAAATCTTGAATGTTCAGTTGTCAATACAAATAAAAAATATGAGAGAACATCACATAAGATGACTTCATAAACTGATGTTGATTTTCCTAAAAAAAAAAAAAAAATTAGTTTGAATTCACCATTATGGTGATTAGTGTTCCCATTGGTTGGGCACTTGGAAAATAGAAAAGATGTCATCAAGTGCTTTAAACAACTTAATTGTTGGGTTTCCATGTTTTATGGGTGCTTTGCATATATATATATATATATATATTTTTATTTGTATAGCAAGTTCGCTTTGGATGTGTTAGCTAAATGAATAAATGTAAATGCACATTTCTGAAAGCACACATATACAGTATAAAGGTTTATTGCATACTCACCTATTGGATTTGGTTGGGAGGGACTTCATTCTTCAATAAATAGAGCAGTATTTCTGCTGAAAATTGTTCAGCCAGACAATCTTCACAGAATCAAGGTGTGTACATTTTTCCTTTCTTAAAATTATTTAACAGGGCATAATATTCCTCTTACAAATACATTGGTTCTTACAAATATAACTGCACTGTTTTTCAAATAAATACAAATCTGAAAAAGCAATTTTACTGTCAGCAGATAACAGTTGAGATCCTCCGTGAGGTTCAATTAGCCAGCTGATACATATTCCAGGTGAGCTGAATTTACATTAATACTTTTTTACATTAGAGTAAAATTACTCAAATTTTAAAAGTTGAAGATTTTAGGTAATTTCATTATTTAGGTGATTTTGGTAATAAATTAATAACACAAATGTGAAGGACTCCAAATACAGTATGTGCACATAGTCAACTTTTATATTATAATTTAAATACAAATGTGTAACAAAGAGAGTATTGGCTTTTTCAGTTGTGAAAGTTTTGAATGTTGTTTCATTTTGTCAAACATTAAAAAGACATCCCCTGAGAAGCCAGAATGAAAGTTTTTATAACATCTTTTTATGACGTCCAAGGGATCTCTGTATGAGATTAAAAACCATTTCATATCTGGTCATTGCATATATTTTTTCAACATCTTGTAAGGACTTATTACTGCCTTAAACTTCTCAAGGATGTTTTACTCAAAATAGTAAGTTGCTACTATAAAAACATACAATATATTACACAAAACATGTTGAAATACTGTCTTATTTAGACACACACAGACATCAAGAATCAGTGTATGAATCTCAACAACGGTGACATGCTTCATGCTGCAATGCATGCTGGGAGTTACTATATTATAAAACTCATCCAGCATGAATTGCAGCTTGTCACTGTTGTTGAGATTCGTATGCTGATTCTTGATGTCTGTGTTTGTCTAAAACGGTAGTATTTCAATATGGTTTGTGCACAATGTGTCAGAAAAACCCTGGACCGTTACAGTATTACACTGTTTAAAATACATTCTTTTAAATGCGTTTGATGATCTAACAGATTTTTGATCAGTGATAAACCTTTGGGTGAGATCTGTAACACAAGATATTTAATGATGATGATGATTATATCTTCAATAATCACCCAACAGATAATCCCCAGCATTTGCTGAAAGAAATTAATCTTATAAACACACAATTAAAGCAGCTAGACTAACTAATGTTATAAAGTCAAGAGCCTAACTAAAGCAAACACTGACCACCATAACGGTAACTACAAACTGTATTATTTTCAATAAATCAACACATAAACCTCTGTAGACATGTGACAGAAATAAGGTCAAACTGGTTAGTAAAAAGTGAAACTGGTAATGTTGTTTTTGTTGTTTAATCTTGATAGATCTGTTAGTGTTTAATGACCTGTTGGGATTTAAAGGGTCTGAGTTTGTGGGTCACCATTGTGCTGAAGAGTATAGCCTGTGCTTCAGTCCAGCAGAAGACCAAGAAACATTGATGATATGCTGCATGTTGCTTTATTTTAAAGGGGATAACTGTAATGCAGTCATTTCTAGTAACTACTTTAAGTTGATTTTTTCAGTTAATTGTTTTATTTAAGTTTCAGACACACGCAAAGTATTTGCAGTTTAATAAATACACAGTCTATCATTGTCCTGACACTCTTTTGTATGTTTTTATATCAGAAACGTACAACTTTGAGTAAAACATCCTTGAGAAATTAAAAATTTGCCTTATGTTCTCGAAAGTATATCCTCAACTAATGACATTTTACAGTGTAAATATACTGTAAATACATTTTTCAATATATGAAAAGCAACAATTCCTTATGTATTATTCAATATATTGTAGTATTACCACTATACATTATTTTATATATTATTCAGTATATTTACACCATATATATATTGATCATGCATATATGGAAATATATTTTTGTTCTGAAAGGGTGGTCCAGAAAAAAATCAGTTTTTTAATACTATTTTCCCCGATCAAAAGTGGTTATTAATAGATTATATTCACCAACAATACTTTCTTACAACAGATCAGGATTTCTGTATTTTGATTTTTAAATTATGGAGGAAAAAATCTGTGACACACACACAGACATCAAGAATCAGCACATGAATCTCAACAATCTCACCAAAGACTAAAACTCATAGCTCCCAGCATGTATTGCAGAATGAAGCATGTCACCATTGTTGAGATCCATATGTTGATTCTTGATTTAGTTTGGGTTCATTTTAATTTGGATTAGGCCTGCTGCAGAAACATTTACTATTAACACTGAAATACATTAAATCATATATGTGCTTTAATATTATGACACAATTTGTATTATGATAGCATAGGGCTTACCTTTCAGAGTTCCCTTACTTGTAGAAGTTCTTACAGTGATATATTTATGTTTTTGTCTAAAAAAAATCCCGCAATGTATTTAAAAATCAAAATTCATAATTTCTGATCTGAGCAAAGAAAGGTAAAAATAATCTATTAATAATGAAGTACCATTTTTGGTCAGTGATGAAGTTAGTGAACCATTCTATATTATGATGTAAACTATATTACCTGATCAACTTTGCTTCTTCACTTAAGCTTGTTGTTCATGTTGTTAATTATGAATTATCGTTAGAGTAATCTTTGAAAATGCTTAATGTCCAATACAGGTGAAGTGAATCGACCAGAAAAGATGTCTCCGCGGTAAGTATTTATTTTTCAAAGCTTTGATTTTATTGGTATCTTTATTAGCTTTATAATCAACTGATCATCAAATATTTTATCAATATAAGAACATACACTTTTCTCGAAGACTTCATTTGTTTACATTAGTTTACTTGAACTTTCACCAATTAGTAAAGCATTTATTAATTTTAGTTCATGTTACTTTCAACATTTGTAAAAATGTTAAAAATCTAAAGTTCACAATCAATGAATAATTACATTTTAATTTAAAAAAATTATAAATATATTGCTCATTGTTATTCCCTGGAGGAACAAACCTGCAGAAATTATAAATAAATGTAATAAAGTAAAGTAATACATGAACTGCTAAAACAAATACAATTCATTTTTCATTAATTTTAGTCCTGAATTTATTTTTGTATTATTTTCCCCCCATATTTATTAAATAGTTTTACTGTCATTTTTTATCTTTCAAAGAATATTTTGGCCAGCTGGAAACTCGTGAAGAGCTTATAAAATGTGTAAAGGAGTCAAAACAGCGGTGGGAATCCCTCCGTCACACACACAAATGATTTGCTGCGTCTGATGCCTGTGATGGGCAAACTCACGACTATGATGAGAAAAAAACTATATGCGTGAGGATTCTGTCCTTTTTAGGGTCTCATCTTCCTGTTTTTGGTTCGTTTACATGTCTTTGTTGCAATCGTTGCCTTACCTCTGCAAGTCCTTCTGACATTTGCCACTGACTCTGATGTCTCTGCAGTGGTTAAACATGAGATGTAATTCATCTATCTAATGGGCAATCTTATGTCTCATAAATCTATTATTTGTTCCCAGGCAAATTGTTTTGGCTCAGGGAAAAGTTAAGTTTCATTACTTGATATTTAGTGTACTAACTTAGCATTGAGAAAAGTCACTTTTCATGATCGATCGGTGTCACTTAATTCAATTCAGTTCAATTCACATTTATTTGTATTTTCACAATACATATCATTTCAAAGCAGCTTTACAGAGAATGCATGTCAACATTACAATTTAGAAAATGCAATTAGCTAATAATGTAATAATTTAGGCAATTTATTTACAGTCACTGTTAGCAATTTAATTGAAGGTAGAAGCAATGAGCTCCTGGAAAAATGAATTACATATTAACAATATTTAGGATATATAGAAATTTGGGAATGTGCGTGTTGATCCAGATGTTGCGTCTTCTGAAGTCCTTGCAGAAGTTGGCCCGTCTCTTCACAGGTGTTGGTCATCTGAAGTCTTCTTAAGAGGCTTGATCCAAACTGAAGCTGATGTACTCTCTAGTCAACGGAAAAACGGAAAAGCAAATGGAGAATAATTAGCGTAGCTGCTGTTCATAACATTAAACAAAGATAGTCAAGTGTAACTGATCTGATATGAGATGCATTATGTGAATGCTTGGCTAAAGAGATGCGTCTTTAATCTAGATTTAAACTGGGAGATTGAGTCTGAGCTCCGAACATTATCAGGAAGGCTATTCCAGAGTTTAGGAGCCAAATGTGAAAATGCTCTCCCTCCTTTAGAGGACTTAGCTATAGGTACAACCAGAAGTCCAGAGTTCTGTGATCTTAAAGAGCGTGAAGAATTGTAGGGCGATAGAAGATCGGTTAAGTACACAGGACCTAAACCATTTAGAGCCTTATAGGTCATTAGCAGTACTTTATAATCGATACGGAACTTAATAGGTAACCAGTGAAGAGTACTTAAGAGTACTCGGCCACATGGTACTAGCAATATATAGCCCTGTTTCCACTGCAGGAATTTTCCCCAGGATCTAGATACTTTGGGGTGGTACTCTGTGTGTTTCGACCGCAAGAACCAGGGTCTAAATAAAGTTCCCCCCTCAGAAAGTCCCTGCTCACGAGGTGGTACTTTTTCAAAGTTCAGGAACTTTTGGGAGTGGGACTTGGGCACCGAACATGCTGACTGGTTGAGTTCACACAGCATTTTGATAGGGTGACTCCACGCAGCATTTTATTTCAACCACCATTTTTAAAAGTCTGTTGTAATGCATCCAGTAACAGTTGTTTGCTATTCGAATCAACAATAGAGTTTTAAAAATTTGACCGATGGACCAGCACAAGGTTCAGGCATTATAAGGCTTGTATGTGGAGGACAAAATCCAGCGGGAACTAGAAAGTCGCATGCAGTCCTACGTCGCCAGACTAATCTACACGGTACTTTAGACCATGATGGAAACACAAACAGCAACAGGTCTGGGGGAAAAAAGTTCCTGGGACAAATTTTTCCTGGTAATTTCGGTGGAAATGAGGCTTATAATGCTTAATATATGAAACAACCAGGGCTTGACATTAACTTTTTTGCTCACCAGCCACTGTAGCTAGTGGTTTTCCAAAGTTACTAGCCACTCAGCATTTTCATTGGCCACAATTTTGACATCGGAAATTAGGCTGCTGTCACTTTAAGACCTGATGCACGGATCCATTATACTGTTACACATACGTTTTCTTTGTTTATGTTCACTTAAAACATAACTGTGTTTACGTGATTACTTACCAAAACCGGCATTTTGACATTATTTTGTGTGTATTCGACTGTTTTAGCACAACAAGCAGTGAAAAATAACTCTATATTAGGTCTGAGAGGCAGCTTTATCTGCGTGCACTTTGGGTGTAAGCTTAAAATATTCATCTTAAGCAAATGAAACGAGTGAGTGAGGGGAGGCAGGTTCGTGTGTTAAGGCCAAAGTATACTTCAATTTTAACATGTACGCAAGGGTCACCGCCGTATTTTTGTAACCATGCTTTGCACGTGTGCATTTATTATTTTATTTTTTTTGCAGTAATTAGTTTATTCACAAGGTGGCAACCATGCCCTAGGGGTGTCGATTCACAAGGTAGTCAAAGAAAAAGTTCAAAAACAGAAAAGACCGGAACAGCGTCAACGGAGGCCTACATAGACGAAATATTGTGTGCAGAGTTTAGAAAGTACCCTCATTTGTACAACTCTATTATAAAAGAATACAAATATATTTACATGGGTTGTAACTCGAGGCGAGAGATTGCTAAAAACTGCATGCGTCGAATGCCTGTGTATGAGTACAAAATGAAGTATACTTTGCAAGGCTGTGCGTTCGAGTATACGCGTAAAAAAATGAAGTATACTTTCTGCTTAACTCGCTGTCGGAGAGATGAGAGAGAGAGAGAGAAAGCGCAGATCATGTGTCTATTCTGCGGAAAATGAATATTGGAACAAGCATTTCAGATATTTCATTATCGATATGTATAAATCTATATTTTTGACAACAGTACATTGCACTTAGTTTATTATGTCAGATGCCTTTTTTAAATGACTACAATTGAAAAATGTATTCCAAAGTTGCTAGTAGGAGTGACTGCGTTACACGCCACTGCAGAAATATACCCGCATTTGGTGGGTGTTAATTTCAAGAAACAACCCAGTAAATTAATTAAACATATTACCTTTGGGGATTTAAGACAGGCTGGAGGTTATCCTAACTTTAAGAAGAACATTGTTACCAGGAATATAAATACTATACTAACTCTTTTCTCACCAGCATTTTTTAAGATAGCCAATCACCACCAGCATTTTTATGACTTTCACAAAATTTTAATGGCCCCCAGAATATTTTGTTGAATGTGGCTAAGTTTCATTAAAAAAAAAAGCAACACTTTTTTGCCCAATAAATAAATATGGAAATAAATACACATGAGAATGAATAAATATAAAAATAAATGAATGCATAAATTAGATAAAAAATAAATAAAATAAAAATTACTTTTGAACTAAATAAAAAAAATTGTTTATTCATTCATTTTCTGCAGGTTTGGGCCTCCGTAGTGTCCCACCTAGCTTTTAGACACATACGTACTCGCTATTTATGTTGACAAATTAGCCGTTATGGTAATGTCTAAACTTTGATATTTCAGGAAAATTGAAGCTCTGAAAGATGAACTGCAAAACAGCATTGAGGGACTGAATTCAGAATTTGACAAAAATCATCAAACTCTCATTGGTCAAATAAAGCAGCTGAATGACATCACTGATGAAATTGAATCCATGCACAAAGCTACTACAGTGGGCAGTTTGGTCGGATCAACAGTAGGAGTAGCGGGAGGAATCACAGCCTTAGTGGGTTTCCTTTTGGCCCCGTTCACATTTGGTGTTTCTTTAGCTCTTGTTGGTGTTGGTACTGCTGTTGGAGTAGCTGGAGGAGTAACAGGTGCAGCATCTAACATCACTAACATGGCCCGGCAGAAAACCCTGCGTGAGACTATTGAGAAGACCATCAATGATTTCCAGAACACAATCAACCCAATTATTAATCATCTGAGTGCAATTTGTGTGACCATAGAAGAGCTTCAGCGGATGGAGCAGGTGTATTCTGCTGCAGTTAAAATAACACTGACAAGTGTGAGATCTGTGAAAATTTCTGTCGGCTTGGCAAAACTTGTAACTGTATTTCAAACTGTTAAAATTGGAGAAGTGGCTATAAAAGCTGCTAAAACTCTCCAAGGGGTTGGGAAACTATTAACGTTAATCTCATCTCTATATCTTATTCTTGATCTTTACAGTATTTATACTGATTCAGTAGAGATCTCTGAAATTAATCAACCAGAAAAAGAGAGAAAAGCAGAAGAAATCAAATCAGAAACACTGAAATTTATTTATGAAATGAGAAAAAGAGCAGCTAAATTTCAGATGACTGTGGAAGAAATAGAAAAAGCTAGAGACACTTTTAACAGAGAGTTAGAAAGCTCAGCTTGATGTACAAATGTGTACGCTTAATAACACAGAAAGTGTGCAGTCTTTGCAAGCAGGGTGTTCTGAATTATAAAAAGGTATACGCTTACATATTCTGGGATTTTCTTCTGGGCATCTGCTAATGCTTTCAGGGCTAGTGTTTCATACAAAGTCAACAAATAGTGAGGAAAATGAGGTGAAATGTAACTGTTTTACATTTATTTTGTAATGTGTAATTAAATTACTCTGATTGTCATAGTCTTTCATTTTGTTTTATTTTGATGAGCAACTGTTTGCATGTTCAATCAAACATTCTGTCTTTTGTTTTTCTGGTTCTGTACGACCTTGGATAAACTCTGTTTGCAAACAGTCTTTGTAAATTACATTTTTTGTTGTATATGTTACTGTTCTTTAATGTAATATTAAAGCTATAATCGCACTCTCTCAGCTGATGTAGATGTCATGACCAAAATATCTATTACATAATTAAAGATGTCTGCACTCTTAATAAAAGTACATGATGATCTCAACAACATATTCACCAAATTGTGTGATCTTTTAGTAAACATACAAAGGCATCAATGATTGAAAAAACGATTGTCACTCATGTAAACGAGCACTGATTTAACTCTGATTGTGGCATTTGTCTACTATTTTCACGAAACTGCCTGCGAGTGAAAATTGGGGCTATAATCGTGCAGTGTGTGTCCAGCTTAAGTCTGTAAACCTGGTTTAAACACAGCAAAACCCTCAGTTTTAAATGAACACTGTGCAGTGTTTCTATAATCCACACTGAATCAGAGTTAAAGTTAGTGAGATAATTAAGTGATGATTGAACATTATTGATGAACACCTGCTGTTAACAAGCAGAATCCCTGAGGAAAGAGAAACAAAAAGTGGAAAAAGAAGAGAGATGAGCAGAAACACACTGTTGTTACAGAAGGAGAACAAGGAAGAAACAGATTAGGAAATTATGAAATTTGATTCAAATGGTTTAGTCACTTTTATCTGTAGTTTTATTATTATTAACAACATATAAAGGTGCTGTATAAGGTGAATGGAGATAAGCTTTCAGTGATGCTACACCATCCATATGTAAAGTGCTTTGAGTGCAGAGAAAAGCACTATAAAAATGTAACATATTATTATTATTATCTTTTGTGGAAGAATTTTAAGTTAGGCATTGAGAAGTATTTAGGCTATATTCACACCGTTAGTCTAAATCTGATTATTTGTGTATCCGAAAATTTAAATTATTGACTGTCCCCTTTGTGTATCGCAACTGTTCAGATCCGAATTGGTGCTCTTCCGAATTTTCCGGAATGTCGGCAATGGTTTCCATGGCAGTGGCGTTGCGTTGCGTTGGTAGGCATACGCCAAAAATACCAACAACCGCAACATACACTGTAAAAAATATTTTTGCGTTTTTAATAATTTAGTTTTTTCAACTTTTTATAATAATTTAGTTATTATTCAGCTTACATCAAGTCCTCAACTATATGTGGATAAAAGCCTAAATATAATCTTTTTCATCATATAAAGTGATTGTGTCTCTTTAGAAGATTTGGATTAAAGCTCTTTTCAAATGGATTTATTTTACTACCTCTTTATGAATGTTTTGAAGCATCAGAGTTTTGGGTGAATAAACTTTCGTTCCAAAGTCTTTTGGGATTTGGGATGACATGAGGGTGAGTAAATGATGACAATTTTCATTTTGGGGTGATCTTACCCTTTAACTTTGTTAAGCAAACTGCAAATTTTACAATAGGAAATATCCTTCAGTAGTGATTTACCATTTTCTAAATTATTAATGGTCAATCAAGTACAATTACACTGAAAAATGGTCCGTCACACCACAATGACATATTACTACATCAGACGATTTCTGACAAAATCAGCCACTGAATGAAATCAAAGGTGTCCTTCAGTACTGGAGGATACTCTAATTTCATAACACAAATGAGTCCAAACAGCAGGCACGTGGCTTGGGGAAGATTTTCCAGGTAATCCACTACAATTTTACCTTCCAAAATGATTGCAGTAGATGTGGTGTCAAGTAGCAGAGAGCTAGGTATGGTTCTAGAGTCCTCAGGGACAGCATCAGTATGCTGATGATACATTTCTTCTTCATGAAAGTCCAAAAAACAGTAGCATATGACAAAAATATGTCATTACAGTCATTACATATTTTAAGAGTACATATTAACCCATAGGAAAAATGTATTGCTCAGTGGTTGCTTTTCTTAAGCTCATGAGATTTAGTCGTGATTCTCATATATCCCTTATTTTAGTATCAATAAAGTTTCAGATGTCTAAAATTCCTTAGGAGAAATAAGAGTGGGCAGAAATGAGAGAAAAAGAGTCGAAACTGAAGAAAATTATCTCTTTATCGTCTTTCTGCAGTCTCTTTCAAGACTCCATTATAGGGATATTTTATTGCTCAGAGGTTGCTCTTTGAGACTTGGTTGTGATTCTCATTTATCTTTCATTGTAGTATCAACACTGATTCAGATGTTTCTCCTAAAATGAGAAACCTTAAGAAAAATAAAAGTAGACACAACTGAGATTTGAGAAAGTTCTGGGAGAAAGGAGTCCAAAATGAGAAACAAGAAATCTTCCTTATTGTAAAAAAATATTTTCAGAAGTTGCTTTTTTCCCCTTACCTTTAATGGACAGGACAGTAGGATGAGAGACAGGAAACAATGGGAGAGGTGAGAAGAGAACAGGAGCAGGAAAGTACCTTTAGCTAGGATTCGACCTTGTGCTGTCTGAGGTGCTGCTGTGTCTCAATGTTGATGTGTTGTCCACAAGGCTATGGTTCTGACAGAGCTTTCTCTAAGCTCGGGATACTAAGAGCTGATTATTCTCTTATATGCCTCATTTAGGTATTAGCTTTGTCTTTTGGTGCCAGCTGCATAAACTTGGCATAGTTGCATACTAACTTAAGAACTAGTTTGATTAAGTAGCAGTTAACCAAAGGGCAGTCATTCTTACTTTTCCGATTCAAATTAAACTGATGTACCTTTTTATGCAGCTGACTTAAAAAAGTTATTACCAGGCTTGAAGTAAAAAAAAAAAAACCCAACTTTTAAGACTACTCTAAGAAGTTTTTGCAACCAGCCCCAGATGTCTTCAATTTTATTTTAGGAGAAACATGTTACATTTTAAATTTTTACTAATATTGTAAATACTGAAATTATTATTTAAATAGCATTATACATTTCAGAATATGCATATGAAGGGATACTTGTTTAAATGTATCTTCAATGCCCAGCATTGTATATGCAGCGCATATTCCAAACAAGGGATTAGACAAGTGTAAGATGTTTAGGCTAAGATAGATACTTTCTTTTCAGCAAATTTAATAGTGTACCAGTGCCTCATGGTTGTTCCTTAACCTTAAAGGTGCAATATGTAAGATTTTGCAGTAAAATATCCAAAAACCACTAGGCCAGTGTTATATATTTTGTTCACTTGAGTACTTACAATATCCCAAATGTTTCCAACTATTTGTAAATCGTGAAGGCTCCGGGACATGTGAGGAGTCGCCTGTCAATGGCGTCATACCCGCGTTACCCTCGGTTTCCAGAAACACCAAAGACGCTATAATATATTACACGTTTTAATAGGTAGGAACAACTGTTTGGTTACGTTTATAGACAGAAAACTATTGTTATGTAGCTCAACACGTTTAGTCTCATTGTTTAAATCTAATTTTCTTGATTTTTTTGCGAGTACCATGCTTTACCAGAGAAAAACACTATTTTGTCAAGTAGCTAACATAGCATAATCAGATGCAGCTTTATTTTTAGTAACAGTAATACAGCATTTTCTCCATCATACAATACGTTTTAAAATTAATTGCATGCCATTTATCAACACAAGCCATCCAGCATTTAATGATATTCTAAAATCGATCTATCTTACTGCAGTGTGTCTCAAACAGAGATTGTCTATAATAGCGAGATGAGAGGGTCTGTATCTCTTACCATTGGAGAAAGCGTAACGGCTAACTTAATCTAACTTAATCACCTCTCAGCCTATCGTGTAATGGCAGTGACATCAGTCGCAACATTCCCTAGTCTGCCTTCTCTTAAAAAAAAACATTTTTAACAAGCTAAAATCTACATATAGTTCCCAACGAAAGTATTGTTTAGTGTAAATGCTGAAGATTAGCAAACAGGCTGTCGATTAATTAAATGATTAGCTATTTCCCCACAAAAGCTGTTTAATCTGCATAGTGAAGCCTCTTATCCATTGACATCCATTCAAAAAACAGCTTCTGGTCTCCTACCCTGCATACCGCCAGAGGCGGAGCGTTAGCATTAGCCGTTACGCTTTATTGGCTAAAGGTAGTGATGTGACATTTGAACCGAGGCTTCGGAGCTTGTGCCGAGCATAAATGGGCGTGCCAGATGAAGCCGCGATTCGAGGCTTATGTCAGTAAAGTAGAAAATCACGTGACCAATGACAAACGAAGCCTCACTTTCCGTCCAATCACGTGCGCGAACCTCCAGATCTTACTTTATGAGCAGGTTTACTTATTCAATTACATTTTTAAATACCCAGTTATGCAAGTAATATGAAGCATACAAATTATTTCAGGAAAATAAAATATTTGCCATATGCAATTCATATATGTGTACATTTATTCTTCTGTTACATCATATTGATATTCATACTGGCATTAAATGCCATAGTTTAATGGGTACATTAATTTATCACTGAGATAAATTCAACACACTATTAGGCTTTTATTTGAGCACGTGAAACTGCTTCGTCCGACGAAGCTTCTTTCACAGGGTTTTAGCTGCTTTACTACACACCAGATGGCACTGGTTTGGACACTCTCGAAGCTTTTCCCAGAACAATGAGAGAAAAGCTTCAGTACTTCATAAGGCTTGATTTGCCCATCACTAGCTAAAGGTTGCAGGCTTGCCTTCCAGTGGCTTTGTCTCAAACAGATGTCTCAACGCACAGAGTAACGTCATAACATCATTTTCAACACTCTCAAATGTATCTAATATGATAAACAGAGCTGTGTTACCTCATACTCATGACCGGAAAAGCGGAAGCGGCGCCGGCGACTGTGGCATAATAAAAGTTCTGCTGCTCGTGAGACGTGTGTTGCGCAATCGCTCCAGCGGCCTCGTTTCAGCTCCCACAACACTCTGTCCTGCTCTGCTTCTCACTACAGTAACGTTAATAATCGCATCCATGAACATGATTTCTTCCCGAGTCCTGTCCCAATTGTTTCCACCGTCCGTTTAGGTGAAGTCTACATAAGATTCCGCGCTCAAACTTGCCGTCATCAAGCTACGCCTTTGTTTTGAATAGGCCTCTAGTGGACAAAATGTGTACATATTGCACCTTTAAGTAAATATGAGAATGTGTGTATTGTGCTTCAGGGGCGGAGCTAGGGGTGGGCTAAGGGGGCTGGAGCCCCGAATCTTTCAGGTTTGAGGTTTCTTAACAGTGCTGTCAAAATATCATTTTTCTAATCTCTCTATTATGTTAAACAGTTCAATATCGCTTTTCTGCAGTATACACCGATACCTGCAGCGCTTTCTCTCTCTTCTCTCCGCACACCGCAGAGCCACGCCTCCTGTCACTCACTCGTTCGTTCCGGTTGAAGGGTTTTTGTTATGATACAACAGCTGATATGACAACTTTAGCACATTTGTCAGCTAAACATTCATTCAGTGTTTCCCATTAATGACCCTATGCCGCAATTGTTTCATAATGAACCGAAAATTTAAACCATACATAGCCTAAATGGTCTCTAACATTGTATTTTGCCAACGAACTAAACTCAAAACCGTGATATGGCTTTGTGCCTTTATAAAACAGCAAAAGACAGCGATTTAGTATAAATGCAGTCTGTTTGTGCTGCGTGTTTTGACACCAGTGTCAATGTAATGTAGATTGAGACTCTATATCACAACTAAAAAGATGTTTGAGCCCTCTTTAATACCCAGGTACAAGTCAATGCTGTTTCTTTGCTCAATTTGCACACTGTACATGGGCTTAAGCTCTGTTTTGAGCTCTCAGAGTGCACCAGATTGATGCATTTCACCTTAAAATGTAAAAAATTTTCATGCCCCCAGACCCGCCTAGAGGAGGTACACCCAACAAGATTTTGCAAATTCCTGTGGGAAACAATGTACATTTTATGAACTTTACTCCAGCGTACTATCCTTTCATGACAGTATAGCTGAACGGAAAATTAAATTGTCATTGGACAAGCCTCGAATGTTTACAATGTCTGGCTCCGCCCCTGTTGTGCTTGATTGAAATGGCGTGCATGAATGAGACAGAAGCTACCCAAAGGGGGCTATTTTCGCTATGCATAAAACATACAATACACTTCAAATGATTATTCATAAATGTAATATGCGCTACATTAATGACAAGACGATCTAGTTGTTATGGGGAAAAAAGAACACTAATAAATCATACCTGTCATAGCAGTATTTCTCCCCTTCACCATGTTTAAAGTTTCTGGAATTTGGATATCAAAATTGTTTCCGAACTTCCCAGTGGTAAACACGACATCATGTGCAATTTTATCTAGAAAACTCGTATTTCCGATAACTGATAGCACGTGAAAGCAAGCATGATGTAATGTGCAAGCATGATGTTGAATCAGTGCTAATACCATTGATTTTTGGATGACATTTCAACCGTCAGACAGGTGAGTGGTGATGAACAATGGTGCAGCAATGGTGAGTATGGTAGTCGAATGGGTCTTGAGATGAATGGTAAAGATATTGTCTCTTGCAAATGCGGTGATGCAGACCGGGCGCTTGGATGAACACGGAGGTAGCGGCCGACAGACGACGAGATCCAAGATGGCAGGTAAGTACTCGGGTTGTAAGGAGTGGAGATAAAACGAGACCAGACACCGAAGTGCAGGCTGTGAAGGTATATATATGGGGTGCGTTGATGAGGATCCGTTAAAGGATTATTAGGCTGCATAAATTAGGTCAGCCGGAACCGGGAACACTTCCTATAACACCAGATGAACTTGTTACATCAGAAGAAGAATGGCATCTACGCTAATATTAGTCTTTCTGTTTATCCCGAGGTTTACCGTAGTCAGCCGGATCCGGGCCGTATCCAGGTGAGATCGAGGACCTGCGCCTTGACACAACCACAACACAGCCCTGAAGTATCAGCCGAGATTGAGTCAACTAGATTATCCACTATGAAGGCCTCATCAACATGACAACCAGTGGCGCAGCTCCTCAACAACCGTCCATACCGGTGTGATGAATACGATCCTCAACTGGATGGAACTGAATTAAATACTTTGAATGTTGCGATTCTATCTGACTTATGATAGCAGCCTGAGTCGTAACAAAGCACTGTTTGCCAGAGGAGAACTGGCCCCCCGACTAAGCCTGGTTTCTCCCAAGGTTTTTTTTCTTCTCCATTTTAACACCTGTTTGCCACCTGATGTCACCTGTTGGAGTTTGGTTTCCTCGCCGCTGTCGCCTTTGGCTTGCTTAGTCGGGGACACTTGATATTCAACAGTGTTTTGATCTGCCTGCATTGACACTATTCTTTAAGAGCTGCTGTGCAGCCAAAATAATGTACCAGTTATCAATGTAAAGCTGCTTTGACACAATCTACATTGTAAAAAGCGCTATATAAATAAAGGTGACTTGACTTGACATGAGGAGGTGCAGTGAATCACAACTCCGGGGAAAGTGAATGAGTGGGCAGAGCCTGCTGATCTGGTGACGATGGGCTGATTAGTGGTTGTGATGGCTGTGACTCCGTGACATCGACATTTTTTGCAGGTGCAAAAGTGATGTTGATTCAATGCAGTTAACACTGACACATTAACATCGATTTGACATTGTTTTGATGGTTGCTTGGTATCTGGGATGTTCAGAGCTTTACAGATAGTTGAAACAGTTAATACGATAATAGACACCAGCTCACTAACAACTTCTACAATAATAAAGCTGTAACTTAATAAAATAATGAGATGTTCATTAATAATAAATTCATGCATTTATTATTATTTTTTTATGATTTACCTTCCGATCTGGAGTTCAGAAAGCATCAGCTGTGTCTGAGGTGCTCACTAGACTCTGATATTTATTAGGCTAAAAAAAATTTTTAACATTATGAGAAATGTATTACATTATAAAGTCATATTTTCATAATTGTAATAGCTTTTAAAACATTAGTATTCCCTTACACTGCATTTTAAAAAAATCCAGTCTTAAACTAATGATTAATAATAATGATCATTATTGAGCCATTTTGTTTCTTTCATATGTTTAGTTACCAAAAATAGCCAGTAAACTCATTGGTATTCTTATCTGATTGAGTTTTTTCATCTATGATTGGTAAAGCACATATATAATCATACAGGACTCTCCATTCTTGTGCAGAAAGGCCAGTTATAGTAAGAGCTTTGTCCTTTTCTTCTGAACACTTTTTGTATAAGATTGTATGTCTTGTGTTTTTGTGATATATGTACCCACAGAGGGAAGTATTTTTTCCTGAGGACATTATATTATCTATCTAAATTATCCATCAATAAAAAAAGCCATTTAACAAGAGGTTTGGACCAAGTTCATTACGTGCAACTTTAGAACTACTACCTTTTTTTGTTTGTAAGAAACCAATAACTATTCCCTCAACATGTGTAACGCTGCTTGACAAGACACCAGCTAACAGAGAGAAATAACTGTTCATGCTTTGTGTGTGCGCCATCTAGTGTCTGTTATGAGCACTGCACATACAACAAAATCCAAAACCTTTTTGTCACAAGTCATTTCACAAATTAAATTAATTAAAATCCAGCAGACGAGCTACTGTAGCTCAGATTGCTCAAGACGTTAATGCTGGTTCTGACAGAAAGAACTCCAACTCCGACTTTGGCCCATATAGTAGCACTGTGAGATAGAAAAACATATAATGTCATGGCAGAAAGTAACCAGTACCTTCTGTGTTCAATTTACAGACATTTCCTTCAACCACAAAACACTATACAATGCAATGCGTAATTCAAAATACAGGTAAAACACCTGTAAAGTAATATAACTGCTCTCAAAACAGTTAACACAGTGATCTAAACACGCTAGCCAAACGCTTCAACTTTACTGCAAAATAAAGCACTGCATGTTTTCTAGTAATGCATTTCTAAAAAGTATATACTTACAAGTGTATTCTCTAATGATTTTAGAAGACTGTAGATGTACAAATACACTAACATGTTTATTGTAATGTTTTTCCAACAGGTTTTGTTATATGGGTCATTGAGCAAATAAAGCTTAAAATATATATATATATATATGTAATGCACATTTTTGAGTCATAAACAATGTGTTTAAACAAGTTTCAGTTGTAACATTATATTTGAAAGTGTTTAAATTATTATTATTATTATTTTTTTTTTTTGTCAGGTGGTTTAACCAAATATTTGTAATCTACCCATACATGAAATTAGCTGTTTTTATCAGAGATTTCTACAACTCTTTTCACTCTGCCACAATGATCTATTGCATGTTGCATTACAGTATCAGGCTTAACATTATTACCTTGTCAGTTGATAATAAAATATTTCCACCCTGACATTTGAGATTGTATCTGTTTCACTCTTCCTTTCCTTCTCATTACACCACACCACCACCTTTACACTTACACCTCTTTATTTTCCCCTTCTCTTGCATATTTTCTTGCTCTATTTATTCTTCCCCTTTATATTTGCCCTTATACATAACGCAATTGCGCATTTCCTGTGTTGTGCGTATTATTAAATAAAGCAGAAATCAGTTTTGGGCTAAGTTTTGTGCACTTGATAATATGAGTTTTGTTGTATTTGGACAAACTGTACATACATGTTTGTGATTTGTGTAAAGCCAATAAAAATAGCTTTGATTGTTTGTTTGTTTTTTTCTGATATATTAAAGTTTTGGTCATAAACTATTATCTGAGATTTCTGTGTGTAGTGTTTTAAGAAAATGGTTCACATTAATTGCTATTTGTGTGAAATAAATACAATCTGACAATCCGAGTTTGGATAAACGTGCCAAATCGACTGAGAAAAACTGTAACAGTACATTGGGCCGTATTTTAGCCTGCTAAAGAGTTTTAATGGTTTTCAGCTTAACCCTGGCTTCAAATTGTTAATGTAAACCTAAAAGCAACATATTTGGGATGTTAGGAATTTAAAAAAAGAGGAATATACTACATACTATAGTAAAGTACTTGAATTAATTTGTTGTGGTGATATAACAGCTATAGTATTTACTTTACCCAATACTGTACTAAGTTTTCTACAACTATAGGGTATATTACACTACAAAACACTACAGTTTACTGTAGTAAAACTACAGTATTTACTACAGTTTGTCAGTTCACTATAGTTAATACTACAGTATGCTGTAGCATTCATTAACAAAGTGTTGTAAATACTATAATATATACAGTTTACTGATTCAAAAACACTATAGTATTTACTATAAATTACTATAGTATTTTTTCATGTGGGATGGGTGTTTATTCAGTTTTGGGAACATTAGCTAATTAGGTCGCCACATAAAAACCACTCATGCTAGCAAAAAGGAACGTTCCTACGGCATTAGTAGGCTAATTATTTATATAATAATATTCATGTGAACCATATATTAACGTTATGAACAGGGTATCGTTCTGTGGTTGGTATTTTTCTGCTGAGTCACGTCGAATTGACGAAGCGTACTTGAGGTAGGGAGGATAGAAGGGGGCGTCTCTGATTGGCTCACCGCTTCGACACGTGAGGCGGTAACTTTCATATGTCTCAACTGGGCATCTGGAAGAAGTTACTCGCGCTGTTGTTTACTCTGAGAAGTATTTCAGAGTATCACTGCAACTTCAAAATGTCTTTCGTAAAAGTTGAGGAAAAAAGTGACTTTTCTTATCACAACTTGCCTTACGGAGTTTTTTCCACGCCGGATAATGTAAGTACACCGTTTATTAAATCCTGAGAATGACAGTATGTTTGGTTGAATCGCATGACCTTAAGTCTTGTTATGTAATTAGAGTGTGTTTAACTTTATAAAACTAAATTATGTTTCTTGGAATATTATTGCCATCCTGTGTGGACACAGTTGAGTTCAAAGGTCAGAGAGCACACTGAAAATCAGTAAACCATCTCTGTCAACAAAAGACACGCCAGATTAGTTAAACATATTTTGTTGACCCTGAAACAACATTGTCCGAATATTTAATCCCAACACTTCCCAAAAAGAATCCCTAAACTCAGAGGGAAATGATAGGTGAATAACACTGATAGAAGCACCTAACCCTGGTTGAAAACTTGACATAAACTGTAAACTTTAAATCAGTTGGTGAAATCAGGTTTTTGTGCTGCTGAAAACCAAACACATTATGAATCTGATGCAAAAATGCTCTAGTCACAAGATCCTTTTTAACTTGTATAACATATTTGGATATAACAGCCCAGGCACCGAATCGGCATTGCCATTGGAGACCAAATTTTGGACCTTAGTGTCATTAAGCATCTTTTCAATGGACCAGCTCTTAAGCCCCACAAGGATGTGTTCGAGCAGGTGAGCTTCATCACTTTAGCTTTGTATGAAATATTACGTGTTCTTCTGCATGCTTACACTTTTCTTCCTCTTCAATCAAAGCCCACCCTCAATGCATTTATGGCTCTGGGTTACGATGCTTGGAGAGAAGCGAGAAAGTGCCTCCAGATGCTTCTGGCTGCAAACGAGTCCACGTTGCGTGATGATGTCAGTTTAAGGAGCCGGTAAACGTCCCTCCCACATTATGGAGTCCATTCATTAGTGTACTTTATACCGCATGTTACTAAGCATGCACTGGATATGGCCTATAATTTTAAAAAAAGCAGTACACATTATGCAACATTAAACATTTTACATAGTAGTATGCATTCATTAATTTATTATTTTATATATTGTTTGTTATTATTTATTTATTTTTATATTATTTTATTAAAAATAAGGAGTTTATAATTTTTTACTTCATACCTTTAGAAGAGAAGCTGGAGAAGAGTTCATTATGGCAATGTGTGTGTGTGTGTGTGTGTGTGTGTGTGTGTGTGTGTGTGTGATCTCCAGGGCGTTTGTTCATCAGAGTTCTGCAGTGATGCATCTCCCAGCTGAGATAGGTGAGTGTCTTATATAATTAAAGTCCATATTTCCATATTATAGAACCATATTTATATATATATATAGAACCAAACATAGATTAAAGTCAACATGAAATGCCTTTTGCAAATGTTTTACTTTGGTTATCATACATATTTCAGAATAAAGAACATGCACTCATGAATAACACTTAATCAACACTTTCATGTTGACTACCATATGAACTGGATAGTTTAGTGTCGTCATGTTCCATAATGACCACTAGAGTGCGCTGTTCACTAACTATAGCTGTCAGACCCAATGAGAAACCTTAAAGGGTTAGTTCACCCAAAAATAATGTCATTTATTACTCCCTCATGTCGTTCTACACCCTTCGTTCATCTTCAGAACACAAATTAAGATATTTTTGGCTCAGTGAGACCTGCAGCAATGACACTTCCTCTCTCAAGATCTATAAAGCTACTAAAAACATATTTAAAACAGTTCATGTGAGTTCAGTGGTTCTATTTTAATATTATAAAGCGACAAGAATACTTTTTGTGCGCCAAAAAAATCCCCAAAATAACGACTTTTCAACAATATAATGATGGGCCTATTTCAAAACACTGCTTAACGAATCAAATCAGTGATTCGGATCTCCTATCAAACTGCTGAAATCACGTGACTTTGGCGCTCCGAGTCACTGATTCGATTCGTAAAGCTCCGAAGCAGTGTTTTGAAATCGGCCATCACTATATTGTTGAGAAGTCGTTATTTAGTTTTTTTTGCCGCACAAAAAGTATTCTTGTCGCTTTATAATACTAAGATAGAACCACTGAACTCACATGAACTGATTTAAATATGTTTTTAGTAGCTTTATGGATCTTGAGAGAGGAAGTAGCATTGCTGCAGGCCTCACTGAGCCATCGGATTTCATCAAAAATATCTTAATTTGTGTTCTGAAGATGAACGAAGGTCTTACGGGTGTAGAACGACATGAGGGTGAGTAATAAACGACATTATTATCATTTTTGGGTGAACTAACCCTTTAAAACCCTTTCTCATGCCATAGATCCACTGTTCTAGAAGATTACAGCCTTGGTTTTTTGTGTGTATTATTTTGGTATATGTTTCTTATGTGTGTTTATTAATCATATTGATTTTCCTCAAACATTCTGGTTGGGGTTTGTTCTGAAAATCCAACCCTGTGTATTTTTGTAACCTATGCAGTTACATCAGCTTTAGTTTTTATTAATAAAATATGTATTTT
Source organism: Elopichthys bambusa (assembly GCA_037101425.1). NCBI lineage: Eukaryota > Metazoa > Chordata > Actinopteri > Cypriniformes > Xenocyprididae > Elopichthys > Elopichthys bambusa. The sequence continues at coordinate 2,075,386 of CM074432.1, forward strand.
GTTATTATTTAAAAATTAAAGTTTTAAAAGAGTCACTCTAAATTTAAAATAATAGTCCACTGCACAGCTATAACGATAATGGCACAGAGGAACAATATCATTTGAAGCACTTTCACAACATTTTTTTCCCCTGCTGAAAAACAATAAAAACATTGACAGCCAATCAGAATCCATCCTGCTGTAAAGAGCTTGAGAATTTAAAGCGGCAGACGACAACAGCAGCACACACTTATAACAAACAATATGTCATGTGGACGCTAATATAGCTGTTGTGCTTTTCCTCATAGTTATTGTTGTTGTTAATCGGCCTTTACATTGATAGCACGATGATCAGATTATAAATGTAACCAATAATGATGTCATCATATTATTTGAATACTGACTTCTTGATTGGTCTTTCTTTTTTTGCACTATTTAAGAATATAATTGATTTGAGAGCACAGTTAAAAGATTAGTTCACTTTAAAATCAAAAAATGACCCTCAAGCCATCCTACGTGTATATGACTTTCTTCTTTCTGATGAACACAACCTGAGTTATATTAATAAATATCCTGACGCATCCGAGCTTTATAATGGCAGTGAGCGGGATCAGTGAGTATGAGCTAAAGAAAGTGCCTCCATCCGTCATAAACGTACTCCACACGGCTCCAGGGGGGGTTAATAAAGGCCTTCTGAAGCGAAGCGATGCGTTTGTGTAAGAAAAATATCCATATTTAACAAGTTATGAAGTAAAATATGTAGCTTCTGCCAGACCGCCTTCCATATTCAACTTAGGAAGAAAGTGTAAAACTCTCAAGGTTCAAAAAGCTCATGCTACGTCCTACTTTTCCTGTAACTGACGTAACACCATGTTTTTTTCTTCGTAAGTTGAATGCGGAAGGCAGAAGCTACATATTTTACTTACACAAATGCATCGCTTCGCTTCAGAAGGCCTTTATTAACCCCCCGGAGCCGTGTGGAGTATGTTTAAGATGGGTGTGAATAGATGCAGTTTCCCGCTCACTCCCATTATAAAGCTCGGATGCGTCAGGATATTGAGTGAACTAATCCTTTTTTTTTTTTTTTTTTTTTTTGTCTTGCCCCTGATTCACTATGGCAAGCCTATTATAAGCATTTGTATTTTAGACGGGCAGGATTGTTTTCGCGGGAAGTTGCATAATGTTTTATGAGCAGCAGGATAACCGTATTCATCCACACAGAGCCAAAGCACAACCAAAACAATGTTCTTCCACAAAATGCATGCAGTTTTTTTTTTTACCACTAGAGGGCCAAAAGTTACACAGTGTACCTTTTAATAAATAAGGACAGATAGCTGCAGATACATAGCCAAATCCCAAAATACAAGTCAAAGATCGAGTGAGTCTTGAGATCAGAAGTTTCTGGATGTGGGAACCTTTTGTGAAAGATTGTGGCTTGATTCATCCAAACGTTACTCATAAATTTAATTTAATGTAAATCATTAAAATTTTGTCCTGTCATTCCGCCTCTGTATTTTCTTTCTTCTGTTTTTTTTCCCCAAATCACTTTTAGGAACATCGCATTATAATTTGCATAATTTAAACAGAATGTCATTAGTTATCAGTTGTCAAGTGACCAATTACAAACCGAAAATTGACAATGAGATTTGAGAGCTACAGCGGAGGAAGTGATTATAACAAAAATAAATGGAAATTTTCTTCACGCTAAGCGATCTTGGAGGAAAAAAGGATTAGTTATTGATGGCAAAACGTTAATTTTGCTTTAATGTAGTGCACTGAAAACAGATACCAGCACTAAAAAGAAATCTAACATGGAGGGACAAATTGTGATTTTTCACTCCTGTCACTACGTTTATTCCCCATTAAACCCCCTACTCATTTTCCATCATCTTTTATTCGTCCTTCTCTCCAACAGGCGACTACACAGACTTTTACTCATCGAGAGATCATGCCACCAACGTTGGAATAATGTTCCGTGGAAAAGAAAATGCCTTGATGCCCAACTGGTATGTGACAGGCCATTAATATTCCTCACCTCTTTAAATACTAACATCCGAAGCAATCACGTCGCTGTAAACACAATCACATCATCACCAGCTCCTGCTGACTTCATATATTTCACTCATCTTTTAAATTAGCAACCATATGCATTAGAGTTTTAAAGACTCGGCGAAGTTCCTGTAAGTTATTCCCGTAAACATTCTCTTTATTCTTTCCCAGCATACGCCTGTCAGGCTAAATAATGCACCGGCGCATTTTCCAGCTCGCTGTGAAAAACGTCTTTTAGCAATAACTCTTCCCTCCAAAACAGAACTGTATTTCTTGTCACATTTTCACTTACAAGGCCCAGAGAGGGAGTTATTCGCTCGGAGACAGAACAAGGACTCGTATGGAAATTGAAAAAGAAGTTTTTTTGAAATTTAATTTCAGTCGCCCACCTGAAGTTCCCCTCAGCTCAGTCAATCTGTCACTGGCCCTTTCCAAACGCGTGTCACCTCTTCAGGGAAAAAAAAAAAAAAAGAGAATTAGCCTGGTGGAAAATCCATAGTTTGATTTACATTTGGCTCAAAGCTGCGGGCCTGAGCTGGAGTCTTGTGGTCTGGGTGATTTTTGAAGTGAAATAGGTGTAGAAGTGTAAAATCTGTCAGTATTTACTCACCCTCATGTCACTTCAAACCTATATGCTGTTGTTTTTTCTGTTGAATACAAAAGCAGTTTTTTTGCTATTTCCCCATATAACAAAACTGATGTAATTTTTCATTTATATTATGATATTATGCATTTATGTTGGTTTTGTGCTTTTGTTGCTTCCTATTGATCTAATACAGTGAAATTATTCAATTAAATTACTACTGAAGCCATACAATACGATAATTTGGGGTGATCATTCATAAAAACGTTATTAAATTCAAGTATTATCCTAACTGGAAAGGTATATACATTATTTAAAAAACCCAAAACGAGAATGATTTGAATTTACCTGCATTGAAAGCATATCTGACAACAATTTTTATTTGCAAGAAAAAGGACATGAGATTGAATATGTAGAGAAGATTTTTTTAAAAATGCTTAACATTTTATTTTATAGGATTTCTTTGTGGAAGCATAAATGCATAATGTTTAGGTAATTTACACCGATCAGGCATAACATTATGAGCACTGACAGGTGAAGTGAATAACACTGATCATCTCTTCATCACGGCACCTGTTAGTGGGATATATTAGGCACCAAGTGAACATTTTGTCCTCAAAGTTGATGTGTTAGAAGCAGGAAAAATGGATTTGAGCGAGTTTGACAAGGGCCAAATTGTGATGGCTAGACGACTGGGTCAGAGCATCTCCAAAACTGCAGCTCTTGTGGGGTGTTCCCGGTCTGCAGTGGTCAGTATCTATCAAAAGTGCTCCAACAGTGGTGAACCGGCGACAGGGTCATGGGCGGCCGAGGCTCATTGATGCACATGAGGAGCGAAGGCTGGCCCGTGTGGTCTGATCCAACAGACGAGCTACTGTAGCTCAAACTGCTCAAGAAGTTAATGCTGGTTCTGATAGAAAGATGTCAGAATACACAGTGCATCAGTTTGTTGCGTATGGGGCTGCATAGCCGCAGACCAGTCAGGGTGCCCATGCTGACCCCTGTCCACCGCCGAAAGCACCAACAGTGGACACGTGAGCATCAGAACTGGACCACGGAGCAATGGAAGAAGGTGGCCTGGTCTGATGAATCACGTGGGTGGCCGGGTGCGTGTGCGTCTCTTACCTGGGGAACAGATGGCACCAGGATGCACTATAGGAAGAAGGCAAGCCGGCGGAGACAGTGTGATGCTTTGGGCAATGTTCTGCTGGGAAACCTTGGGTTCTGCCATCCATATGGATGTTACTTTGACACGTACCACCTACCTAAACATTGTTGCAGACCATGTACACCCTTTCATAATGGTATTCCCTGGCCTCTTTCAGCAGGATAATGCGCCCTGACGCAAAGCAAAAATTCAGGAATGGTTTGAGGAGCACAACAACGAGTTTGAGGTGTTGACTTGGCCTCCAAATTCCCCAGATCTCAATTCAATGGAGCATCTGTGGGATGTGCTGAACAAACAAGTCCGATCCATGGAGGCTCCACCTCGCAGCTTACAGGACTTAAAGGATCTGCTGCTAACATCTTGGTGCAGATACCACAGCACACCTTCAGGGGTCTAGAGAAGTCCATGCTTCCTTTGGCAGTGAAAGGGGGACCAACACAATATTAGGAAGGTGGTCATAATATTATGCCTGATCGGTGTATAATTTCAAGTTGACTTTTATATGGTAAGGCGAATGTATATTTATAGAAAATGTGTGTATAATAAAAATAAAGCACAACTGGTTCTGATTAGCTCAAATGTGTAGAATGAGATTTATTTATTAAACTTGCAATATGTATTCAACCATAAATGCATAAAATAATAAAACGTGGAAAACTGCACGGGCAGTTTTTGTAGATTATTCTTAGCTCTTTTCCATTAAACAGATTATTTTACTTTGCTTTCACGACCTGTAGATGAGAGAGGTGTTGCTGGTCACAGGCTGAGATTAGATATTTAGAGGATTTAGAGGATTTTTAATAGTATAGTTCACCCAGAAGGAACATTTTTCAAGTCAACATTCTTCATAATATCTTCTATTGTGTTCTGGAGGGCGAAAAATGTCATACAGTTTTGGATTGGAACAAAAGAAAGAAGGTTAAATAGAAAGTCATGATGTGTTGTGTTAAAGGGAATGACATATTATCCTGTCCTGTAGGCTGAGACTGCCAGTGGGGTATCATGGGAGAGCTTCCTCTGTGGTGGTGTCTGGAACACCAATCAGAAGACCTCAAGGACAGATGAGACCAGACGCAGGTAAACAAAAGACACTGGACAAACTCTGGATGTATTCAGCTTAGAATTGATAAAATAAAATGAATTGTTTCTGTTTGCTTGTACTTCATTAAAAATGGGCCATCTGACCAATAACGTAGACTATAACGTGTTGTGCATTAACATACAGCACAGTCAGCACATTAACAAAACACAATATGTGCGTTTTTTTTATTTGCGTCATCATAGCAAATGATTAATGGCATCATGTTTCATGAAGAACCTCCATTTGGAGTGTGATGATGGGGCTGTTTTGATATTTTCATTCATGTTAAATTATTGCTTTCACTGGTCAGCAAACCCGAGCCGTTCATTATTACGGCCTCACTTGAGAACGGATCTGACATTTGTTTAAGTGAGGACTATAAATTTGAGGTAAATTCAGTCTGTAAGGAACTCTGCTGCGATATCCATCAAAACAGCTGTAAATCTGTTTGTTTTATAACTATACTTCTCTGTCTTTCTCTGATTCAGCTCAGCCGCCCATCTTTGGACCTAGCAAGCAGCTGGATATAGAGTTAGAGATGGTGAGTTAATGTTTTATGTGATATAGTTTATTAGTTGAGCATGTTAGCATAAGCTGTTGCTGTTTCAGTCCTGCAAAGAGGTGATGTAAGGAACTAAAGACTTCCCCGTTGTTCATATAAACCAGGCACATACAGGGGGTACGGAAAGTATTCAGACCCCCTTAAATTTTTCACTCTTTGTTATATTGCAGCCATTGGCTAAAATCATTTAAGTTCATTTTTTTCCCTCATTAATGTACACACAGCACCCCATATTGACAGAAAAACACAGAATTGTTGACATTTTTGCAGATTTATTAAAAAAGAAAAACTGAAATATCACATGGTCCTAAGTATTCAGACCCTTTGCTCAGTATTTAGTAGAAGCACCCTTTTGATCTAATACAGCCATGAGTCTTTTTGGGAAAGATGCAACAAGTTTTTCACACCTGGATTTGGGGATCCTTTGCCATTCCTCCTTGCAGATCCTCTCCAGTTCTGTCAGGTTGGATGATAAACGTTGGTGGACAGCCATTTTTGGGGTTGGGTTTAAGTCAGGGCTCTGGCTGGGCCATTCAAGAACAGTCACGGAGTTGTTGTGAAGCCACTCCTTCGTTATTTTAGCTGTGTGCTTAGGGTCATTGTCTTGTTGGAAGGTAAACCTTCGGCCCAGTCTGAGGTCCTGAGCACTCTGGAGAAGGTTTTCGTCCAGGATATCCCTGTACTTGGCCGCATTCATCTTTCCCTCGATTGCAACCAGTCGTCCTGTCCCTGCAGCTGAAAAACACCCCCACAGCATGATGCTGCCACCACCATGCTTCACTGTTGGGACTGTATTGGACAGGTGATGAGCAGTGCCTGGTTTTCTCCACACATACCGCTTAGAATTAAGGCCAAAAAGTTCTATCTTGGTCTCATCAGACCAGAGAATCTTATTTCTCAGCATCTTGGAGTCCTTCAGGTGTTTTTTAGCAAACTCCATGCGGGCTTTCATGTGTCTTGCACTGAGGAGAGGCTTCCGTCGGGCCACTCTGCCATAAAGCCCCGACTGGTGGAGGGCTGCAGTGATGGTTGACTTTCTACAACTTTCTCCCATCTCCTGACTGCATCTCTGGAGCTCAGCCACAGTGATCTTTGGGTTCTTCTTTACCTCTCTCACCAAGGCTCTTCTCCCCCGATAGCTCAGTTTGGCCGGACGGCCAGCTCTAGGAAGGGTTCTGGTCGTCCCAAATGTCTTCCATTTAAGGATTATGGAGGCCACTGTGCTCTTAGGAACCTTAAGTGCAGCAGAAAAGCTTTTTGTAACCGTGGCCAGATCTGTGCCTTGCCACAATTCTGTCTCTGAGCTCTTCAGGCAGTTCCTTTGACCTCATGATTCTCATTTGCTCTGACATGCACTGTGAGCTGTAAGGTCTTATATAGACAGGTGTGTGGCTTTCCTAATCAAGTCCAATCAGTATAATCAAACACAGCTGGGCTCAAATGAAGGTATAGAACCATCTCAAGGATGATCAGAAGAAATGGACAGCACCTGAGTTAAATATATGAGTGTCACAGCAAAGGGTCTGAATACTTAGGACCATGTGATATTTCAGTTTTTCTTTTTTAATAAATCTGCAAAAATGTCAACAATTCTGTGTTTTTCTGACAATATGGGGTGCTGTGTGTACATTAATGAGGGAAAAAAATGAACTTAAATGATTTTAGCAAATGGCTGCAATATAACAAAGATTGAAAAATTTAAGGGGGTCTGAATACTTTCCGTACCCCCTGTAATTACAATGAATGTGTTTTCAATGGAAATGTTCCCTAAATTGCACTTAATTTATGGCCTTCTCCTTGCAGGTCTCGTTGTTTTGCAGCTGATATATACAATATATCTCAATATTAATTTATTTGCTTTAAAATGGCTTAAAAGGCTCAAACTGATAAACTACGATTTCAACCGAACAGCCATTGCAGCTGAATACTGAAGATTCAGGATCAGTGATTTGTTAATTCTCTTTAACTTTTAATTTTAACTGACAAAAGTACAATGAAAAAAGTTTTCACTGGCCAAATTAATTGTATTTTGTAAATATATACAAATTTAGATTTTGATGGCTGCAACGCACTCCAAAAAAAGTTGGCACAGAGGCAAAATAAAAGTGAAAAGATCACAGAACGTTCAAGTTAAACGGTTTTGAACTGTTTGTCCACAATCAGCAGGTGAATCGGTAATAGGTGAGGATATCCTGATTGGGTGTAAAAGGAGAATCTGTGTCTTTGCAAGCAAAGACGGTTCGTAGCTCACCACTTTGCTCCAAATATCAGGAGAGAATTGTCAAACAATTCAAAAATCACATTTCTCAATGCAAGATTGCGAAGTATTTAGGTCTTTCAGCGTCTACCGTACATAATGTTATGAAAAGATTCAGGGAATCAAGAGAAATCTCAGTCTATGTGGGCCCTCAGACAGCACTGCATGAGAAACCATCATGCTACTGTGTTAAATACAGCCACATGTGCTCGGGAGTACTTCTGGAAAACCATTACTGCCTCTGCATCAAGAAACTGAAACCGTTTTAGAGACACCAGATCCTTGTTCGAACCGTTTCGGACACTGAAAAAAAGGTGATGCAACTCGAATCTGTTACGCAAAGGAGAAATCTATAGCCCACACTCATCTCAGATGGTCCAGAAGACACTTGAAATCTTTGCTGTGGTCAGATGAGACCACCTTTCAGCTTGTTTTTGGAAAAAATGGACATTGATTTCTCAGTCCCAAAGAGAAAAGGGACCATCAGCGACAGGTGCAAAAGCAGACTTCTGTGTGAAGGAATCATTGATGTGGAGGCATATATTGAGATTGTACATAACTGCCATCAAGATAACATCTTTCCTGGGAAGCAAGACAATGCCAGGCCTCGTTCCGTACATGCTAAAACAGTGGTTTCATAGACACTCTACGCCGTAGAGAGGATTGTACAACCCATCATTAAAAGGAGAATCAGTCAACGACAACCACAGACTTTTGAGCAGTTGTCTTGTATCAGACGGGATTGGTGCAAAAATTTCACTTGCAAAACGGCAACAATTAGTATCCCCAATTCCCAAATATTTAAAAAGTGTAATTAAAAGGAAAGTTGATGTGACAGTGGTAAACATGTCTCTGTATCAACTTTTTTTGGAGTGTGTTGCAGACATCAAAATCAAATTTTGTTTATATTTATACTTAAGTTGGTCAGTGAAAACTTTGAACATCGTTTCTTTGTAATTTTTGTCAGTTAAAGGATTAGTTGACTCGAGAATTAAAATTTCCTGATAATTTACTCGCCCCCATGTCATCCAAGATGTTCATGTCTTTCTTTCTTCAGTCGAAAGGAAATGAAGGTTTTTGAGGAAAACGTTCCAGGATTTTTCTCCATATAGTGGACTTCACTGGGGTTCAACGGGTCCAAATGTCAGTTTCAGCTTCAAAGAGCTCTACACGATCCCAGATAAGGAATAAGAGTCTTATCTAGAGAAACCATCTGTCATTTTCTAAAAAAAAAAAAACTTTTTAATCACAAATGCTCATCTTGCACTGCTCTGCGATGCGCCACGCATTACGTAATCATGTTGGAAAGGTCACACGCGATGTAAGTGGAAGTACCGCGGTAGGGCGAAAAACTCAATCTCATTTTCTCCAACTTCAAAATCATCTGACATCGTTGTTTTTGTAAAGACCGTTTGACTTTAGTCTTTACACGTTTGCTTTGTAGACACTGGATCGTTACTTCCGCCTGCTTCACGCGGGACCATCGCAGAGCAGTGTAGATGAACATTTGTGGTTAAAAAGTATATAATTTTTATTTTCACTAGATAAGACCCTTATTCCTCGTCTGGGATCGTGTAGAGCTCTTTAAAGCTGAAACTGACATTTGGACCCGTTGAACCCCAGTGAAGTCCACTATATGGAGAAAAATCCTGGAATGTTTTCCTCAAAAACCATGATTTGTTTTCGACTGAAAGACATGAACATCTTGAATGACATGGGGGTAAATTATCAGGAAATTTTAATTCTGAAGTGAACTAATCCTTTAAAATAGAAATATATATCTATATTATGACAATATGCTCTCAATGACAAGTGCAGAAAATAAAGGTTAAACAAATTACAGATTTATTGCATTTTACAAAAGGTAAAGTCAGTAAAACTCCAGTTAAAATAGTCAAGGCATGTTTTCCCATATAATTTCGTCACTAAATATTGAATAATTTAATGTTCTACGCAACAATAAAAATTAAAAATCCCCCCTTTAATACATTTTGATTATTGCAAAGCCACTGTAGGCTGTATTTATGTCATTTATTTGTGTCACTTTGTCTCTAAAACCAGAAAATGTGTTTCGGTTTCATGTAATGTTCAGAGGATCTTGGTAATTAAATTCACAATTGTTTTTACATGCTACTGAGATTAAGTACTGCTTACTTGTACTAATGTATTGCTGACTGCTTCAGGGCAATCGGTCATTATTTTTTGTGCATGTGGTGCAATATCTTATGCAAGTTTTAAGAAAAATGAATGGGGATGTTTTTGTGTTTTTCTTTCAGGCGTTCTTTGTGGGGAAAGGGAACAAGCTGGGAGAGCCTATCCCAGTGGAGAAGGCTCACGAGCACATCTTCGGCATGGTGCTTATGAACGACTGGAGTGGTGAGAAGTTTTCTTCTGCAGTACATATTCTCCCAAATTAAGCTTATATAACATCATATAAGATAAAGTCCCCCTGTTATGCTTTTTCAGATATTAACTTTGATGTAGTGTGTAATATAGCTGTTTGTGAATGTAATATAGTGTGTCTGCGAAGTTTCAAAGATAAATGGAGTTAAATTCTCCCAAACGAAAGGACCAAGTCGTCAGTAACTCCTTACTTCCTGCATGAACACACTTTACTTACTTACAAACCTTACTTTACATTCAGTGTTTTTTTTTCCCTTGCATTTCTTTCGAAAACCTCTCCTTCTCCTCCAAAGTTACTTCCTCTCCAGCAGCGAGTCCCAGTTCTCATTCCTCAGAAATGCTACATGTCTCCTAGTCAGAATTATGCAGAGGGTAGATATCTGTATTTTATTTGAGTACAGCTCAGAATATCTTGTTTGGAACGGATACTAGAAACAATGACGTCTCGATGATGTGTATTAGTGTCTCTTTGGTATCTGTTTTTGCTGCGTAAAGCCATGAAAAATCTGGATGGGGTTTCAAGGCTGTATCAATTTCAGGTAAAATGGATTTGAAACGCAATGAATAAATAAAGAAACGAGACGGGTAAAGAATATCACTGTTGTGAGGCGGCAGACTTTATAAAAGCAGGTTTCAAATTCATTAATCTCGCTCAATGTGACCAAATTTATTTGTCTGGACAAAAGCTTTATAAGACTTACTTTGCCAAGCAATTTTGGTTTGTAAAATTAAATTATATTTCACTGTAATGCATTATGGTGAAATGCGAGAATTTATGCTGCAATAAATTATTCCTTAAATGAATCAAATGTAGTTTTGGAGAGTTTATCACTAAGATATGCAAACTTGGCAAACTACATAGGCAGCATTTTAAGGGATCATATGCACACATATGCCTACGTAGGCTGTCGACAGCAAGGCAGCTCACTAGGTTTTGGAACACAGCCTGTTTGTTCCTGAATAGTAATGTGTGCTGTGAATAATTGTACATTTTATTTGAAGAAACTAATTGAATTAGGCGAGGAAGAGGAAAAACCACAAGTAATGATCCATTCATTCCCAGATTCAGGCAAGAAGCAGAAAAGATAAAGTTTAAAGAGAAAGCAGTGAGAACTCGTCATTTAATATATCCTGCTAACATCTCAAGAGGTGGCATACAAATTTCCAATGTTAATGAATCTAGTTGTTCAGGACACATAAATTTAAGGAGCTTTCAGCAGGGTAAAGGCACCCAATTATATTTTTGCAGTGTTTGGAGAAAGTTTGAGTAGTGTTTTTCCTAGCAAACCTCACTGCCACAATGCCAGTGCATGATTTGTATAGGTTACTTACTTTACAGTGTCTTTTCCTCTGCATGTTGCAGCTCGGGATATCCAGGCTTGGGAATACGTTCCATTAGGTCCATTCCTGGGCAAGAACTTTGGGACCACCATCTCACCCTGGGTTGTTCCCATGGAAGCACTGATGCCCTTTGTTGAGCCCAATCCTGTGCAGGTAAATTGGGTTAATTCTAAGTGTTTGTTTCGACAATTAAAAGACACTATAAATTCATTAAAAATATCTCTGCTGTGCATGCGCTATACATTGGCTATCAATATAAGAAGACTCAATTTTTGATGTTTTGGCCAAGATTTGAGTGCAGATGTATAATATAGGCCATACCAGCAACATAGTTTCCATACAAATGCTGTTCTTTTGAACCTTCTATTCATTGAAGTAGTGCTGTCAACAATATCGATATTTCGATATGTATCAATACTGAAATATCTGAAAGGGTTCCAATACTCATTTTCTGCAGTATTGATACACCGATACCAGCTGCGTGTTCTCACTCTTTCTTCTCTCTGATGGTGAATTGACACACCTGCCTCCCCTCACTCACTCTATTGTATATATTTTTAGTCATTCCCGCAGGTTTGCGCTCACGCCAAAAGCTCATACACCACTGATCTATATTAGTGGCGCTCTCATAAAGCTGCCTCTCAAACAGCTTGCAAGAACCAATTGGCTTATTGTGCTTAAACTGTAAAATACATACAAAGAAAACTGAGAAAACACGTTGTGTAACAGTATATTGAATCTGTGCATAAGCTCTTAAAGTGATGTTAATTTAAAGACAAAGAGAAAATCACTAAATAAGTTTTGTAACTTTAATTGTAAGCATTATTCTGTATTTAATGTGTGCAATAAAAACTATCCAGTGTTATTTTACAGTTGATTACTTTTATTTCTGTAGGGGCCCTATCATACACCCGCCGCAATACGACGCCAGGCGCGACGCAAGTGTTTTTTGCTAGTTTCAGCCCGGCACAGTTAGCATTTTCACATCCTGCATCACATTGTTTAAATAGCAAATGCACTCGCGGACATCTATTCGTCCATGGGCGTGCTTTTTTTTTGGTGTGTTAAAGGACACGTAAGTAATATGCGCATATATGGCGTACACTCTGATGTTACACACACAGGGACGTGCAGCAACATGCCAAATATTAAAAATAAAAGGATTCTTCTCTGGAGAAGCATTTGGTTTTTCCGCTTGCAATTTCCGTCATGTAAATAGTGAATCCACCATGGCACGAGCACAACTGGCTTTTAAAGGGAATGGGAGATGACACTCTGATTGGTTTATTGCACATTACGCCCAAAACACACCCATGACTCATTAAGAGAGCTCTTTTCCGCCATGGCACTATTCGTCTGGCGTGCCGACCATTTTTTTGTTGTTGTTGTTAAACTAGCAAAAGTGGATTCGGACATGCGCCATGCGCTTCAGACCATGTGCTTAGATCATTTATAATAGGGCCCGAAGAATCCTGAAAAAAATGTATCACGGTTTCCACAAAAATATGTTTTCAACACTGATAGCAATCAGAAATGTTTCTACATTTTACAATATATTCAAATAGAAAACAGTTCTTTTAAATTGTAATAACATTTCATAAAATCTTCGTTTTTACTGTATTTTTTGTCAAATAAAGCCCTAGAAGTGACGGATTTGGATCTCTCGGCTCTGTGTGTCTCTTCTTCATGCAAAACAGATGGGTGTCTTTAAAAGGCAGTATAATTATGCCTACCTTTTGTAGCAGCCCTTTGAGAAAATGCTTGTGTTGCCTTTGAAATGCTGCCTACATAGGCTTTGGACAAAGCACCCGATTAGCACCTCAGGAAGGGCCATTGCAAACCCATTATCTTTAAAAATGATGGTCGAATTTATTCAACTTTACAGTCCTGTTACAGCTCTGTGGAACAGACACATCATCATCAGAGTGCAGACTTTGCATATAAGCGGGAAATGAGTCGTGCTAAAGGCTGTTCTTTGAGTTACTACTTTCTTCTTTCTGTTAAAAACTCAACCACTATGAGCGAATGAGGCTTTATGCTCTTTTGTGCATTGATTTGTTAGATCAGTGATTCTCAGTCGGTGGGTCGCCACCCAAAAATGGCTTGCAGATCTGTTCTGATGCTTCTTTTTGAATGCAGTTTTTTCAAGAGTTCAACATGGACGGCAAATATTTAACTTTTTTTTTTTTACCCGCATAGGATGTAGTTCCAGCATCTACCAGCAGGGACCAAGCAAACCTTGACCTCTTGATGCAAACATTGATTTGTCTCGATGCCTTTGTGCTTCCATATACTGGCCACGATGTGCACTTAAAGGATTAGTTCACTTCAGAATTAAAATTTTCTGATAATTTACTCACCCCCATGTCATCCAAGATGTTCATGTCTTTCTTTCTTCAGTCGAAAAGAAATGAAGGTTTTTGAGGAAAACGTTCCAGGATTTTTCTCCATATAGTGGACTTCACTGGGGTTCAACGGGTCCAAATGTCAGTTTCTGTTAAAAGAGCTCTAAACGATCCCAGACGAGGAATAAGGGTCTTATTTAGAGAAACGGACAATTTCTAAAAAAAAAAAAAAAATGAATAAAATGTATATACTTTTTAACCACAAATGCTCATGCGATGCGCCACGCATTACGTAATCACGTTGGAAAGGTGGAAGACGTAGGTGGAAGTACTCATTTTCTCCTTCAACTTAAATCGTCCGACATCGTTTTTACCTTTTTTTTTTTTTTGTAAAGGGCGTTTGTCTTAGTCTTTGCACGTTCTCTTTGTAGACACTTGCTCGGTACTTCCGCCTACGTCACGCGTAACCTTTCCAACATGATTACGTAATGCGTGGCGCATCGCAGAGCAGTGCAAGATGAGCATTTGTGGTTAAAAAGTATATAAATTTTATTCATTTTTTTTTTTTTGTAAATGTCCGTTTCTCTACATAAGACTCTTATTCCTCGTCTGGGATCGTGTAGAGCTCTTTAAAGCTGAAACTGACATTTGGACCCGTTGAACCCCAGTGAAGTCCACTATATGGAGAAAAATCCTGGAATGTTTTCCTCAAAAACCTTAATTTCCTTTCAACTGAAAGACATGAACATCTTGAGTGACATGGGGGTGAGTGAATTATCAGGAAATTTGAATTCTGAAGTGAACTAATCCTTTAATGTTTGGTGGGAATTTTCTAAATTTGATTTTTATTGTCTTATAATTTTAGGACCCTGCGCCTCTTCCATACTTGCGTCACGATGACCCCTACACGTTCAATATCAACCTCTTTGTCGCTGTGAAAGGTGTGTGTCAGCATCTGTAACATCTGTGCATCTACCGCACGTGTGACACTGTTTGCCTTGAAGTGCTCAGTCTTGTTTTCTTCCTCATTTATTTCTCATCCATCCAGGTGAGGGAATGCAAGAAGCCGCCACCATTTGCAAGTCTAATTTTAAGGTAAGAGATTGTTTTGCATTTATTTTGCATTCGCTGTTTCAAGAGTAACAAATTCATACTGACAACTCTTAATGTATCCATTTGGTTATGCATGAATTTCCCTGGAAATAAATAAATAAATGCATAGAGGAATTGACAAACATACTAAACAAAAATATGTTCTGATCACCCTTTAAACCCAATAGAGATTATTTTTATCCCAGCTGGAATTGTGTCTTTTTCTTTTCGTAAATACATCTGTGTCTGTGTGGTTTTGCATCTGGCCATAAATTGCCCCGTGCAAGTTTAGATTTGCAACTTTGCACCATTACCTGATTTGCATAACTCCATTAGTGAATCAGGCACTAAAACAACACAGGCTGTGCAGCGCAAATAAACAAAGCAGTTCATTCTTAGTGAACCCCCCTCTATCTGTTATCGGTTCTGGGAAAAACCCATTCCACTGCAGCAGACAGAAGATATTACACCATCCTTTCACACACAGAGAAAGACATTTTCTCTATTTGTAACAGACAGCCGCTGCATGTAACGTGTTGTGTCTCCTCAGTTCATGTACTGGTCCATGAAACAGCAGCTGGCACACCACACAGTCAACGGCTGCAACGTCAGAGCGGGCGACCTGCTGGCGTCAGGCACCATCAGCGGACCGGTACGTGTGCGAGTGAGCATGTGATTGATGTAGATTATATTAAAGAAATTCTGCCATCTCATTATGGGCCTAAAGAGACAAATATGTTCTGAGACCTTATAAAATAAATAAATAAATAAAAAAAAAAAAAATAATTAATTAAAATAAATATACTTGAAGCCACATTTATATTTATATTTTATTTCAATCTGTTAAATTAGTCAATTATGTAATATTTAACCATAATTATTAATAATAAATATGCAAGTAACTACAGTGGAAGCCACATTTATATATTTATTTTATTTCAGTCTGTTAAATTATATAACAATTACCTTAAATTATTAATTAATTTAATTTTAATATACTTATATATTAATATACCTATACTTATACTTATAATATATTTAATTAAAATATAATATATTTAATTAATATATACAAAAATGTACTCATTTAAATAACTACACTGGACGATGTTCATATTTTTATTTTATTTAAATCTGTTAAATTAGTAAATTATATAATAATTAACTATTAAATTGTACTATAATTACTGATAATAATTTAAAATGTATTTTAAAATAATTTACCTACATTGGAGATGACATTTATATTTTCTTTATTTTTTTAATCTGTTAAATTCAGTGAATAATATAATATTTAACTTTAATTATTAAATGTAACTATATTTATTAATAATAATTAAAAAAAAAAAAAAAATTTAACTACACTTGAAGCCACATTTATATTTTATTTCAATCTGTTAACTTAGTCAATTATGTAATATTTAACTATAATTATTCATAATAAATATGCAAGTAATTACACTGGAAGCCACATTTATATATTTATTTTATTTCAGTCTGTTAAATTATTTAACAATTACCTTAAATTATTAAATTTAATTATAATTATTAATAATAATTTAAAATATACAAAAATGTACTCATTTAAATAACTACACTGGAAGATGTTCATATTTTTATTTAAATCTGTTAAATTAGTAAATTATATAATAATTAACTATTAAATTGTACTATAATTATTGATAATAATTTAAAATGTATTTAAAAATAATTTAACTACACTGGAGATGACATTTATATTTTCTTTATTTTTTTTAATCTGTTAAATTCAGTAAATAATATAATATTTAACTTTAATTATTAAATGTAACTATATTTATTAATAATAAAAAAATAATAATAATTTAACTACACTGAAAGCCACATTTATATTTTTATTTTATTTCAATCTGTTAAATTAGTCAATTATGTAATATTTAACCATAATTATTAATAATAAATATGCAAGTAACTACAGTGGAAGCCACATTTATATATTTATTTTATTTCAGTCTGTTAAATTATATAACAATTACCTTAAATTATTAAATTTAATTATAATTATTAAAAAGAATTTAAAATGTACAAAAATGTATTCATTTAAATAACTACACTGGACGATGTTCATATTTTTATAATAATTAACTATTAAATTGTACTATAATTATTGATAATAATTTAAAATGTATTTAAAAAATAATTAATTTAACTACACTGGAGATGACATTTATATTTTCTTTATTTTTTTTTTAATCAGTTAAATTCAGTGAATAATATAATATTTAACTTTAATTATTAATAATAATAAAGAAGCCACATTTATATTTTTATTTTATTTCAGTCTGTTAAATTAGTCAATTATATTACAATTAACTTAAATTATTAAATTTAACTATAATTATTAATAACAATTTAAAATATACAAAAAATGTATTCATTTAAATAAGTGTACTGAAATACACATTCATATTTTTATTTTACTTAAATCTGTTAAATTAATTAATTATATAATAATTAACTTAAGTTTTGCTATAATTATTAATAATAATTTAAAATATATATATTTTTTTAATTAATTTAAGTAACTGGAAGCCACCTTTAATTTCAATCTGTTAAATTCTGTGAATAATATAATAATTACCTAATTATTAAATTTAAATCTATAATAATTATAATAATAAAAAATACACTGTAAGACATTTATATCTTGATATAACTTCAATCTCTTAAATTTAGTAAATAATATAACATTTAACTTATATAACTATGCGTTTCAACTATTAATCATTATAATAACTATTAGTATTATTATTATTATAATTATTATTATTATTATTATTAAAAAGTCAAGTTTGTTTATTTCCTGTAAAAAAAAAAAAAAAAAAAACTAACTAGCATATTTCTGCATAGAGCTGTATTATAGCACTGACGCTGTGTTTGTGTGCACGAAGGATCCGGAGAGTTTTGGCTCTCTGCTGGAGCTCTCCTGGAGGGGATCCAAGACTGTTGACCTCGGCAGTGGAGAGACAAGGACCTTTTTGAAGGATGGAGACGAGGTCACTCTCTCAGGTGGGCTTTTAGAGTCTGTGTGTGCATGTTTGAGGGTTTTTGTCCCATCGTTTTTACCTAAGAGCTGTAAGTTTATAGAACTGTGATGAAGGATATGAACTCTCTCTGTGCAGGTTATTGTGAGGGCAGTGGCTATAGAGTGGGATTCGGTTTGTGTGAGGGGAAGATCCTTCCTGCTCTGCAACAGTGACGTACTTCACTGTCGCTCCCTCCTGTAAGCCAGACAAAACACATGGCATCCACAGTATTATTCTTCCTCCAGTATTCATGACCTGCCTAAAACCTGTTTAAAGGTCTTTAGGACTTTTTAAAAACAACGTAAAACTCTTTTTACACCCATAATCTGGGTGAAACAGAATAAATGAAGGACGGGACTTTATTTGCCCACTGATTGGATTATTAAAAGTGGGTGTTAAATATCCCAATGAAGGAGCTGAAATGTAAAAGTGATTATCAAACTTGTTTTCTTCAGATAACTTTTGTGATCTTGAGAAAATGATGGAAAAGCAGTTCCATGTGTCATTATTTCTGCAATTCAGCTATAGTTTCTGCAAAAATTACACACATGGTTTGTTATTCCGTGTTACTGAAAAATAATTCAATAAAGTTACTGATTCCTTTTAAAATGTCTTAAGTCATGCTTTTATTTTGTAACAATGTGCATAAAACATATGTATGTTGCTGAGCTAATGACGCCCACACGAAAACTGGGTAAAATACTAAATTTGTAATTACTAATAATAGAATTTTTTTACTTTCTTAGTATTGATTGAATTAATATAATTATAAGCATTTCCCTTGCTTCATCTTGGATGGATTTTCTGGATGGCTTTCTTTGCAAAGGATGCAGAATGTGTTGCAAAGAAGGCAATAAAAGAGAACAAAAATATATATATATATAAAGCCAAATTCTGTTACAACTACATGTTCGTTGTTGTTGTTGTTGTTAACTCCATGACATATTAAACGAGACATTCAACCAGCATTGTTCTCTTGGAGTTACAGGGTTTGGCTGTCAGAGACGAAACTGTCAGACAGGTACAGTAAAAATGCTCCCAAAGGGAGAGATTGAGTGACAGGTCACTGCTGGAGCTCTTTGTCTCAGATGGTGGCTTTGACTGGGATCACCACAGCATTAATGAGCCTTTCAGAGCTTTTGACTGGAGTGAATGTTACTGACGGAGCAGACCTGGGGCCTGTACCATGATGGTAGTTAAACAAACTCGGTTATAGGATTAGTTTCGAGTTGACAAAACCAAACCACTCCAATCCGGCTTTGTTGGTACCATGATGCTTATCATCAACTTTCTTTGTCAACTCAGGCTTTGAGTTCGTGGAGCATGAATGCGTGACATCAGTGGTGAACAGCCAATCACATGCCTTGCAACAGAGAGAAACTATGATTCACTTCTCGCGAGACATCCAGCACGATTCGAAGAAAATGTAAACTCATTTACACTGACGAAAATACTTGTCCATGAAAGAGGACCGATAAAAGAAATTGTCTTGCTCTATCAGTGCAAGTAAAACTTGTGAAGTTAGTTTATATAGTTGATAATAATGGCGATAGAGACAAAGGTCACATCATATTTAAAGTTATTTATATTACATATGATCTGTATGTATTAATATTCATTAAAACAAAATGCTTAATAATAAAACTAAACTAAGATCGCTTGTGTGTAATGAATTAATAATAATATATATCATATAATTATATAAATCATGAAAAGTAATTATCATTAAAGCCAGACAATTTTTATTGTTAAATTTTATTTTTTATTTATTTTTTTGTTATATAGTGATCTTTAATTTGGAGGAAGAGAAACTGGGGGAGTGACCTTATTGCGTTGGATGTGTCAGTGTCAGTTTGCTCACATCTGATTGGCCCAATTTCGGTTTGAGATCTCTAAACCAGAACATAACCTGCCACGGAGCAGGTTAGCCGTGGAGCGCAAGTTACTGTGGTGATAAACGCCGCTAAAAGCCACGTCACTCAGCTCTATATTTTTTCGCGCCCTGACGAAACTTACCAATTCACAAAATTAATGGAATGCATAGCTGATATAAAAAATTGGATGACCAGTAATTTCCTACTACTAAATTCAGAAAAAAACAGATATTCTAATTTTTGGACCAAAAACTTCCTTACGTAATAACCTAGAATACTGTCTAACACTTGATGGCTGCTCTGTTAAGTCTTCGTCGTCAGTTAGGAACCTGGGTGTGCTCTTTGATACCAATCTTTCATTTGAAGGCCATGTTTCTAGCATCTGTAAAACGCATTCTTCCATTTAAAAAATATATCTAAACTACGACATATGCTCTCGATGACAAATGCGGAACAGTTAGTTCATGCGTTCATGACCTCAAGGCTAGATTACTGTAACGCTCTACTAGGTGGTTGTTCTGCTCGCCTGATAAATAAACTACAGCTCGTACAAAATGCAGCAGCTAGAGTTCTTACTAGAACTAGGAAGTATGACCATATTAGCCCAGTTCTGTCAACACTGCATTGGCTTCCTGTTAAACATCGTATAGATTTTAAAATCTTGCTAATTACCTACAAAGCACTAAATGGTTTAGCTCCCCAGTACCTGAGCGAGCTCTTAATGCATTATAGTCCTTCGCGTCTATTACAATCTCATAATTCAGGCCAGTTGATAATACCTAGAATGTCAAAATCAACTGCAGGTGGTAGATCCTTCTCCTATTTGGCACCTAAACTCTGGAACAATCTTCCTAGCATTGTTCGGGAAGCAGACACACTCTGTCAGTTTAAATCTAAACTAAAAACTCATCTCTTTAACCTGGCATACACATAACACATTATCAATTTATTTTTTCAAATCCGTTAAAGGATTATTAGGCTGCATAAATTAGGTCAGCCGGAACTGGGAACACTTCCAATAACACCAGATGTACTTGTTACATCAGAAGAAGAATGGCATCTACGCTAATATTAGTCTTTCTGTTTATCACGAGGTTTACCGTAGTCAACCGGACCCGGGCCGCATCCAGGTGAGATCGAGGACCTGCGCCTTGACACGACCACAACGCAGCCCTGAAGTATCAGCAGAGATTGAGTCAACTAGATCATCCACTGTGAAGGCCTCATCAACATGACAACCAGTGGCGCAGCTCCTCAACAACCGTCCATACCGGTGTGATGAATACGATCCTCAGCTGGATGGAACTGAATGAAATACTTTGAATGTTGTGATCCTATCTGACTTATGATAGCAGCCTGAGTCGTAACAAAGCACTGTTCGCCAGAGGAGAACTGGCCCCCCGACTAAGCCTGGTTTCTCCCAAGGTTTTTTTTCTCCATTTTAACACCTGTTTGTCACCTGATGTCACCTGTTGGAGTTTGGGTTCCTTGCCGCTGTCGCCTTTGGCTTGCTTAGTCGGGGACACTTGATATTCAACAGTGCTTTGATCTGCCTGCATTGACACTATTCTTTAAGAGCTGCTGTGCAGCCAAAATAATGTACCAGTTATCACTGTAAAGCTGCTTTGACACAATCTACATTGTAAATAAATGTATATAAATAAAGGTGACTTGACTTGACTTTCATGGTACCTAAAACCCAGGATTGGCACAAACTAATCTGAAACTTACCTGGCTAGCCAGCTAATCCGGCTTCATGGTACAGGCCCCTGATGTGTGTATCAACGAACTCTCAAACCTTCAACAGTAAATAGTGCTTCTTGTTAAAATGGACATTCACTGCTATTGCTCATATTTCAGGTTAATCATCTGTGAAGAATGAAGATTTCTGTGAATTTTAACATTTGGCAACATCATGTTTATTGTATTGTACCATGACCATAATATGATGTATTCCATGTTTTTTGGACGTGTACCATGATTTTTTTTATTTTTTAATCATTGACTGAATTACTGATTTACAAAATACCATTTACCTGCATTTTTTTTCTCCTATTTTTTTTTTGACGTGTTACCATGTATTTTAAACTTTTTATTTTATGTATATTTTTAGCATATTTACCATTTTATACGGAGCCCCGCACATGACATGCGAGTAAAAAAATTAAATCGTACGCACAATTTACTAATTCGTTCCCTCGATTTACTAAATCGTGCGCATGTACCATGGTACAAACATGTATTTTTGGATTTGCACCATGGCAATACCATATTTGTTTTTTGTGGACATGAACTATTCACTGAATTATCTTTGGTATTTGAAGTATTTATGGTAATAATATCTGATGCCATGGTATTACCGCAGTAAATCATAGCGCTGCTCAGACACATTTAAACTGACAACTCAAACTGAAAAATAAAACCTACAATAATAAATATACTTATAAATAAATTGTGACAGACCCTTCCATTAGGTCTTCCTCTGCAATGAATCATTTGTGTTGTGTTCTCACGACCTGCTAACAGATGGTGCTGAGCATTTGGATCCGTGCTGCTGGAGATCACGAGGGTCCGTCCATCATTTTGAGAGATTGAGCCATCGGAGGTCAGATGGTCTGTGGTTCTGTGTTGGCATCCATGGCTCCTCCAGCGTAAGTGTGAATGTGTGTTGGTTGTAGACAGAGATGGAGGGATCTCCGTTTCACTCTTACTGTGTGTCTCTCCCCCTCTGTGATCAGACTTTTATCCATGTGTCTTGGTGGCCTCACAGATGCACTTTAGTGCTTTGACTTTTCCCTTACTGAAGGAGAGGCAGGTGAGAAATCTCTGAAAACAGTGTGTATCTTGTATCCACCTTATTTTTTAGGTAAGAGCGGGCACGGCCATTTGTAAATTTTAATGTCTCTGGCTTCCGATGTTATTCGCTTTGAGTTATTTTTAGCTGTACAAAACAGCTTGTTATGCAGCTTGATATTGCAAACTGGTATTTCTTACCATATTATTTTCATGTACTGTCTTAATTTTAAACACGCTGCCCAGATAGCAAGCAATCATCGAAACAGTGTTAAATCAAAGTTAATGTGTCAATGTTAACTGCATTGAATCAACATCACTTTGCAATTAATGTTGAAATTTCATCCAATGGTAATGGCATTGAATCAGTGTTACAATGTGATGTTGGTTCAACATCGTTCTGCTCTCAGAAAATGAAACGCAACAACAACTGACTTAAAGCCACAAATCAACTGAAGATAAAAGAAGACAATAAATCTCTCAAGATCTCAGAAGTTGTTTTTGAGAATTAACAGAGGTTTAAATGTTGATGTTTTATTTGAAATCACCATTATGGTGATCAGTGTTTCATTTAGTTGGGCAGTTTGACTCTTGCCTTTTTATGTGAGTTTGTCGTTTTTGTAACAGTGTTTTGATTTTTCAAGTTTTTGATTTCATTAACTTCTATGTGTGTCTAAAATGTCTGCTGAAAGAAAATATTGTGGGTGCATATAATCTATTAATAACAAATAACCAGTGGATTAGTGAATTATTCTACTTTATGATGCTGAAAACTGTATCAACTGATCATCTTTGTTTCTGGCTTTCTTTGCAACAAATTATGTGTTTTGGTATAAACACTGATACAAAAACCACAAACACATAATAAGCAAGAGTCAAACTGCCCAACTAAAGAAACACTGATCACCATAGTGGTGATTTCCAGTAAAACATCAACATTTAATTCTCTGTTAATTCTCAAAAATAACTTCTGAGATCTTGAGAGATTTATTGTCTTCTTTTATCTTCAGTTGATTTGTGGCTTTAAGTCAGTTGTTGTTTCATTTTCTGAGAGTAGAATGATGTTGAATCAACATCACATTGTAACATTGATTTAATGCCGTTACCACTGATTTGTGGATACAATTTCAACATTTTTTCAACATTAATTGCAGGTGCAACAGTGATGTTGATTCAATGCAGTTAACATTGACACATTAACAGTGATTTGACGTTGTTTCGATGATTGCTATCTGGGTGGTTTGTAGAACAAACAGTTTTACAGTTTCTGCACTTTTTATTTTCTTCTCGTTGATTCCCTATAGTCCTAATAAATCGGAAGTCTCACACATTCACAGAAAACGCTTTACTTCTGCGCTAAAAAATAAGGTGGATACCACCAATAAGACTGTGGTACTTTCAGCTCCATTGAACATATTTCACCATGTTTCAATCCATTTTACAGAATTAGGAGTTTGCGGATTTAATTTTGTTTAGTGCCATTTAGTGTTGTTTTTGTTAACTAAAACTAAACCTTAAAAATCGTTTATGCTAATTAAAATAAAACTGAAATAAAATAAACATTAGATGAACTCAAAGGCACTCTGTAACTTTTTTTTTTTTTTTCACCCAAAATTCACCCGTTTTTAAACAAATGTTGAACAGAGGCAAAAAGAGAATGAGACCGAGCTCGTAATAAAACAAGAATCAACATTGGTGTGGCTTTTTAGTAGGATTTGAAATGTTTTAAAAGTGATGCAATGCCGTTTTTATTTCTTAACAGGTGAGTAAGGTATTTTATTGAACAGGGGGTATATCAGAGGTGACTGTGTCCAAGTAATGTCCATATTTCAGAAATGTACAGTTCTAAGATATTACAAATCATGCAGTTAGCTAACATCATGTATTCATTTTAGGAAGAAACATTAAAGTAATTATAAAACATAATGATTACAATATATAGAAACTGGTCTAAATCATCTAAACTGGTTATATCTCTTAAGCCTAGTAGTGAGTGTTTTATGAGCAACAGGGTAATCATATTCATCCTCACAGTCATTCGGAGCCGAAGCACAACCAAAACAATGTTCTTCCACAAAAATCATGCAGTTTTGTTTTTTTAACCACTAGAGGGCCAAAGGTTACATAGTGTACCTATAATCTAAAAAAAAAGAAAACTTAAATGAAAATTAGAAACATTACCTTGAGCAACTAACTAATTAAAACACATCACTTTAAGTTGAAGTACTAAAACTAAAAATAAATTCAAGCTAAACAAAAATGTAAAAAAAAAAAAACAATGTGAAATATCAACAGCAGAATTACTAAAACGTACACTTTCTGAAGTCTTTATATAAGTACATCATAAATGTATTCTTAATGTATTGTAAAGATCTCAAACTGTTAGTTTACTTTGCTGTAATCTATCATTTCATATTTCATCTTTTCACAACCACATTTATGATACATTACAATGCTCAGCTACACCTTAAAAGAGTATAATGTATTACAAAACATAACGTGACATTAGGTGTTGATCATATATGCCTTGTGCTTTTTAAAGATATAAATAAATATTATATTTTATAACTCTGGTGACAAGAATATACTGATTATGATGCGTATCCAAATATATTTTTTTTCTTCATTTTCAGCAGTGTATATTAAACAGTTTTGGCAAGGCAAGTGCATATTATATAAAAAAAAACATTTAACTTTTGTCAAATATTTTGCTTGAAAAATGTGCTAGTGCTATTTTTGCTTAAAATAAATTACTCTTGGTTTTGATATTTTATCAAGTATGGTTTAATACTGTTTTGTGTGTGTGTGTGTGTGTGTGTGTGTGTGTGTGTAATGCTTTGAAATGCCACTAATCAATTGGGTCCCCTGGATCAGAGTGTTATAAATGAAATCCTTGTGAGATGCATTTAATCAATGCAGAGGTACATTAAAAATGCAAATGTACAAAAACATGAATCATTTCACACTGAATTTAACCCACAATAACATCAGATTCCAAGCACACACGTAAAAGTAAAGATATAGAAAGGGTTGTAACAGTTGCTAACAGAATAGATACACTCATACTCATAATGAGATGTTTGTTCCACTCAAATTTTACGAAATTACCTTTATAATTATTATTGTTATAAGAAATGTTGCTCGAGCAGCAAATCAGCATATTAGAATGATTTCTGAAGGATCGTGTGACACACAAGACTGGAGTAATGACACTGTTTTTACTGTAAAAAATGCAGCCTTGGTGTGCAAAATAGACTGGTCTGTTGAATATTGGTGTTCATCAGCCTCAGCAGCAGCACATAATTACCGTTAGCATAATTCTGTTCGCTCTGCTGAGAGCTTTTACCCAGCTGCCCCTCATGAATCAACATCCCATAGTTACTGTGCCTCTAAACTTAATAGAAGTATTGATTTGTGTGTGTTCTGTGTGTGTGTGTGTGTGTGTGTTTGGCTGAAGGTTCAGTTAGTAGCACAGCTAATTTCAAAGCTTTCAAACAAACACTGATGTAAACACATAAACACTGATTGGAAATCGAATAATTAAATAACAGAATAAATGGTGACACATACTGCAAACTGTGCATGTTTTGGTAAGATGGCCATTCCTGCTACTCAGTACCTTTTTATTTACTTTTTTTACACTTAATTTCACATTTTAAACATTCACATTTTGTCCTTTCAGTAAGCAACATGTTTTCTTGTGAACTTGGTTTTAATAGAAAATCAGTTTACCATTATGTAAGTCCCTTTTATTTATTTGAGATGTACCGATACTAAATGTCTCCACCAATACCGATAGCCGATTATTATTTTTAATTATTATATTTTGAAAGAAATGCAAATAAATCTTTATTCTCTCCTTTTTTATCAACTTGTTTTAGAGTAACTGGTATCAGTTATAAACAAACACACTACTCAAATTATTATCACACATGAAGATTAAATTAATATTTCTTAATGGTAACACTTTAGTATAGGGAACATGTATTTACTATTAACTACGACTTTTCCCTCAATAAACTCCTAATTTACTGCTTATTAATAGTTAGTAAGGTAGTTGTTAAGTTTAGGTATTGTGTAGGATTAAGGGATGTAGAATAAGGCCATGCAGAATAAGGCATTAATATGTGCTTATTAATTACTAATAAACAGCTAATATTCTAGTAATATGCATGCTAATAAGCAACTAGTTTAAAAACCCTAAAATAAAGTGTTACCCAGTGCATTTTCCTGCCCTCTTTTGATTGACAAGATATATCGGCTGTTTTTAAATTATCGTCCGATACCGATTATTAGCCGATATATCGGTATATTATTTATTGGTCAGTTAGTTAGTTACTTAAATATTTAAATGTTAGCAATGGATTTGATGGATTCTGTGATGTTTCTTGTAGGTATATCGTGTCACTTTGAAATATTAAATCCTGTTCTATAAAATGACAAAAATATGAATAATAATGTTACAAAAATAATACAAAAATGGAAAACCCATCTGGAGCCGCCTCTTTGAAAGTCTCATTGGCCAACAAATCTACGTGTCAGAGTGTCTATCCCTTTTTTAAACTATTTTAACTATTTATCTTTGTAAAATACATCCTCCTGGTCTTATTATGCAAAATCCATCAGTGCATGTTAAAAAAAACACTTTATGTTGACAGTTTTAGGCTATGAAAACCAGGTCTGATGCACAAGAACAGTGTACAAGACCCCAAAACAACAACCATCTTCTTATTTTATTACTTAATGTTTCATTTATTTTTATACTGCACTTGATGAATAATTGCATTAGGCGAATATACTCTTACTGAAATAATTACATTGAATGTAATTGAACCCTTGAAAGTGCTGCTTGATCATTTCAAAAATGTACTTTTGCATCATGAACCACCTGGTCTAGAGAAGTAATAATGTCTTTCTGTTGTATTTCAAATCAGGACTGTTTGGACTGCACAAACTCCGGCATGAACGAACCCCCGAAAATAACACTGAAATGCAATGCAAACGCTGATAAGAGTTAAGTAACATGTTGGCCGCACTGCCAGGAAAATGATTTGTAGCATTTAAATGAATTGAACAGAAAATAAAAGCTTGATCGATCGCCCTGCATTGTGGGAAATAAATAGTCGCGTTGAGAGGGAAGGAGCTTGTGGTTCTTATGATGGACAACAAATGCTCTCACTGTGCTGAATCATTCCTGAGTGTACATGATAAAGGAGTAATGCGACGGAAATAAAATATAAATCAGTTTTTAATGACTGTGATCATAACATAACCACAGCGAACAGAATTGATGTCACACTCCTTAACACTGCTGTATGTGACTTTACAACACGTACATTTTGTTACTGTAATGCTTTATTTTGTTATAACCTCCATATGTGAAAAGTAGAAAATCGACCATCAAAACGCTTCTGGTTGTGGAGACCTTCTTCAGAGGTAATTGACGTGAGGCACTCTTTAGACTCAGAACTGTGATTGGTTGTGTCAGCGAGGTCCCATCAGCGGATGACATAATAGCTGCGTCCCAATTCAGAGGCTGCATCCTTGGAAGGCCGACTGCGTCACCACGGTGCGACAAAGGCTGTCCCAATTCGAAGGCCTCACAATTCCTTCATATTTGGCTTCAAAATGCTGCCTTAGTTTTTCCATGAAATAAAGGATACAACAGATGGATCCTTCATGGCCCAGAATTCATTGTGTACATTGTGTCATTCTGTACTCGCTGTATGTGACACCCAAAAATACACATTTTGGGTATTGTGATTTTGGAAGAAAAAATTATTTTCCAAATACTATTTTTCATTTTTGCTTATATTTTATATGTCAGATGTAACCGGAAGCTGTACAATATAAAGTGTAAATCATTGTCTTTTGCTGAGTGAGATCAGGACTCTTATTTTGAAAGTGAACTGAGGAGCATTGTGCGCCGGCGCCATCACAATTGCTGGGGATTATGTGCGACACACTCGCATTTGCTCCTGTCTCCTCATTTTTTTTTTTTTTTTTTTTTATGTTTTCACAGGTATGACTTTCATGACAACAAAGCAATATGCACATTTATTTACTGTGTGTATGTTTATGATGCAAATATATTGCATATAAATGTTCCGGATTGTAAAGATATTGAAAATGCGTACATCGTCCGCCATTTTGTGGACGCTGCGAAATGCTCGCATGTGCTCCTGAAATGCATTTAATTTGATTATACAGGCTCCAGTTACCAAGTTGTTATGTTCATTATTTGTTTATTCATATTATATTTGTGTTTGGTTAATTAGAGTTCATGTGTGACACAAATGTCAATGCACTTCTCCAGTTAAATGTTTTAAACAGACATTTCAGTGCAAATGAATGTAATGCAGATATTTCCTGCTAAAGTGGAAGAAAAAAAGATGAATGTTAAAGTAACATGATAGCAGATCTGTAACTTCAATGTTAAATGTGTATGGTTTACATACATCATGTGTGATGATATTATATGCATAAGATAACTTTTGGGTAGATTTAAAGAATCAAAGTGAAAAGCTCAAATGTATGTTTTTGAAAAAAAAAAGGAAATAATGTTAAATGTGCATTGTTTTCACAGAGGGGAAAAATGACATTTGTGCATTAATAAGAAAAAAAAATATTTTACTGATAAAGCTTTATTGGTTTTACAGTGTGGAAAAAAACATTGATTATGTGCGACACACATATCCTTCTGTCTCCTCAGTTTTTAATTCTTTCTAATCTGCAAACACGGCCTTCTGCATGGGGCCTGTACATGTACATCGACACACAACCATCAATGGTTGACATTTTTTTTTTTTTTATGTTGTATTTTGCAGTTATCACACTTGCCTAATTTGCCAATAAACGATTTTTATTGATTGCAATAAAGCTTTGAAGCTAATGCAAATGGGTGTCTGTAATTTGACACGCACAAACAACATTTTTCCAGCACTTCAAATGTTATTTTTAATGTGATGACCAGAAACATTATTTGTTCATTTTTCTGAGATTGTCCTGATTTGTAAAACAACGTTTGAAAACACTTCTATTTATAAAAAAATTAAAAAAGACTAGATTAATTACTGCTATAACCATCAGATGGCGGCAGAGGACCATTTATTGGTATTAGTAATTTCCTGTAATATTTTTGCTTTTGAATAAATATTAAACATAAAATTTAAAAATACATTTTGTGAAGGTAAAGTATGAAGTACTCACAAAATCTCATGGAAAACAATAACTTTTCTTGTGAATGAATCGCACAGAAAGCGAGAACAGCGCTCTCCCTTTATAATCAAAAGCAGTCAGTGATTTCAGCACACTTGCAAAAACTGCACAATAACTCTTTAATTTACAAGTGTGTGGACATTTTTTCACACAAAAGTGTGAAAACTGCTCGATTTGAATTTTGCTGAAGAGGAACACTGACACATCTTTATGTTGTCTTATGTTTGAATAACTAAATGAATGCTAGGCCTGACTATTTAAAGGGATAGTTCACCGAAAAATGAAAATGTGATGTCTATCTGCTTACCATCCAAGATGTAGGTGACTTTGTTTCTTCAGTAGAACACAAATGATGATTTTTAACTCCAACCGTTGCAGTCTGTCAGTCGTATAATGCATGGCAATGGTAACACAATCTGTGAGAGTAAAAAAAAAAACACACACAGACAAATCCAAATTAAACCCTGCGGCTCGTGACGACACATTGATGCCCTAAGACACGAAACGATCAGTTTGTGCGAGAAACCAAACAGCATTTATATCATTTTTTAGCTCTAATACACCACTATGTCCAACTGCCTTGAGCGCGTGCACACTGCATCCGGTGCGTGAGGCGTGTACGAGCTCTGGCGTAGTTTGAACATGGTGCCTGTAGTACAACAGTTGTTATACAAATGGAAGTAAACCACTAAAAAACATGGTTTTATTACATCATTTTGTTACTTTTCGTAAGGGCAGCTTTACAAATAAAAAGGACACATACAAAGATCTTGTTCACATACCTCAGTTGAATGTGGAAAAACCATAGGCACAGCTGATCCTCTCCTGGGTATGTAAAATCATCAGGGGAAAAATTATCGCTGCAGACGCTTAACAACTTTAGTACGTTAATGGGTGTGTTGATATCCAGCCGAAGAGCAATCAATCATAACTTCAGGCGAGCAGGCTCAGAAGTTGGGAATACGTGGAAAGTCACCACTCCCGAATGAGTTTGCGCGAGAGAACGTAATCTTTTAGTTTTAAGTTGATTTGAACAATCCGGATAAGCGCAAGTAAGTACCATTTTGATTAGCCATCGTACCTACAATGTTTGTGCACTGTGTACAATGAGTGACATATATGCGCGAGAGATCACTTCTGGCGCTTGCGTAAACTACAGCAGAGTGCCAGACACCCTTATTATTAGCATACTTTGTACGCACAGGTCGCAAATGCGACAAAATGAGTTTATCCACAAGGTGGCAACCATGGCCTGGGGGCGTTGATTCACAGGGTAGTCAAAGAAAAACTGCATAAACAGAACAGACCGGAACGCATGCAAGCTACAGCGACGACAGAGGACTACATAGACGAGAGATTGTGATCTCTTTTCTTTGCATGACACATTGACATTACAGTACAGAATGGCTGTTTCTGCATTATCCTGAACATTGTATAAGCACTGTCACTGAACGGATAAGACGCTCTCTGGCGCGTAACTGTCACATCCTTTGGATTTTCTTCACATAAAAATCCGTCTGCAGGCTTTCACGGACAACCTAGGAAGTTAGGGAAGGTCTCGTTTAAAGGATTGAAAATTTTCTGATAATTTACTCACCCTCATGTCATCCAAGATGTTCACGTCTTTCTTTCTTCAGTCGAAAAGAAATGAAGGTTTTTGATGAAAAAACCTCATAGTGGACTTCAGTGAACTCCAAACGGTTGAAGGTCAAAATTACAATTTCAGTGCAGCTTCAAAGGGCTTTAAACAATACCAGACGAGGAATAAGAGTCTTATCTAGCGAAACGATCGGTCATTTTCTTAAAAAAAAAAAAAAATACAACTGTATGCTTTATAAACACAAATGATCGCCTTGCACGTGCTTCCGCTTTCCGTATTCTTCAAAAAGCTTACGCTGTATGTCCTACGCCTTCCCTATTCAACTTGCGGAACGAACGCGGCGCCAGTTCCATTTTTTCCGTAAGTAGGCGTAAGCTTTTTGAAGAATACGGAAAGCGGAAGCACGTGCAAGGCGATCATTTGTGTTTATAAAGCATACAGTTGTATTTTTTTTTAGAAAATGGCCAATCGTTTCGCTAGATAAGACCCTTATTCCTCGTCTGGTATCGTTTAAAGCCCTTTGAAGCTGCACTGAAACTAATTTTGACCTTCAGCCGTTTGGAGAGACCACTGAAGTCCACTATAAGGAGAATAAGCCTGGAATATTTTCATCAAAAACCTTAATTTCTTTTCGACTGAAGACATCTTGGATGACATGGGGGTGAGTAAATTATCAGGAAATTATTATTTGAAAGTGAACTAATCCTTTAAGTTTGATTACAAACTGTTCACACACTGGCAATAAAAAAAAAAATGATTAAAAATTCTTACATATAGCAGCTCCTTTAAGATTTCCAGTGATAAGATCTAAAATGGTTGGTGAGGATTCACCAGAAATATTGGAATCAATATAATCTTTATTGTGGTTGAGAACAGACATTGCATTTTCTCATCAAACAGGACACTGGCGTTTTGTTGGTTTGTCCTTCACATTAATAAAAGATACATTCATGACTTGATTTATATGACTTCAGCTGAGGCACTTGATATCATGCAGTGCAGACTAAAGCTCTCTGCAAATGTGAACACTTCATCAAGGACAACAGACTCAAAACACATCAGCGAATCAGATTGTAATTGAAAGAGACAGATGCTCTTGTAAAGACGAATGCAACAGTTTTTCATCTTTAGTATTTTGCCCCAAAGGCCTTCAGTCAAGGTTTTGTCTTCTTGCAAAATATAATCACATTTAAAACCAAAGACACTGTAAACGTGAATGCTTCACCAAGTATGCAGTCGCATTGTACAAACTGTACTTGCAGGGGTGGTTACAATAGAGTTAACTGCAAATGTCTGTGCCAATAAACCATAAATAAACATGTTTACTAACCATTGCTCCACAATGACAGTGTAAGAGAAGACTGACAGTAGAAGAAGAAAGTTTCTGTCTGCTATAGCACCCCTTGTGGCAATGCTAAGAATGCAGCTTTGTTTCCATACAAAATTGAGCTTGCGTAGCTAGGTGCGTGTTCAGGGCCTTACTCGGATGTGTATTTCATTATTTTAGAATATAAAAATATAAATTCGCTCCCTTGTTTCTTATAAATTCAGGATGCACTGGTTTGTGAGTACAGCTGCGTCAGGTTAGTGTGGTTTGGAAGTGTCTGATTTTGGTCTGATTCTGTGGCTTTGTGTGCTTCTGTTTTGGAGTGATTTCATTTTACTGAACCCCATCCAGGGCAGGAGCAAAAGAGAGGGCGTGGGTGTCATTTCAGGATTCATGCCTTCATGTTTCATAGAGTTAGTTGGAAAGAATTCAAGTCAGTTTGATGTCGTCAAAAACTTTGAGATCCTCTTTTAATTGTGTGGACTTGTACCAGAAATATCCTATAGTGTGTACTGGTTGAAGCATGGTGCTAATCGTCCAAGTGCTGCTCCTCCCAGGTGGACGTGGGAATGGCGCTGTAGGGGTCCATGATGACTTTGGCACAGCGGATGATCATCGCCACCAGCAGCAGACAGAGGAAGGCAATGCATGCCAGGGTCAGACCCTGGTCCACGTCCACAAAAGCAGGGTCTGGTGTTGTCTCCTCCATCGCTTCGGTCTGTCCGCATCAGTCCAGGCCTCTGCTACCATCCTGATCACTTATCTGAGGGAGATTAAGAGACAAGTTAAACTGAGCTGGTTTAACCAATCTGCATGAAGGATTTTAGGTTCAGTACACCTTAAACTCCATCAGCAGCATCTGTAGGCTGTTGTCGAATTACCACAGATAACATTGTAGTAAAATCTGTATTTGATCTGTAAAGAGGCCGTTCACATGTTTTTACATTCGGTCTGAGCTATTTTTAGATGTGTCAGATAGACATTTTTCAGTGGCTCTATGTGGAGTGAGAGAGGAGTCATTTGTGCACATGATTGTAGAATTAAGAAACCAACAACCATATTTAGCTTTTATGTGTACATGGTCAAAAAACTACAAACTTGTGATAATATACCTAACCTTAGCAATCAAACTGATTTTAAATGGGCACAATTATCAGCCAATGCTAATAACTTTAAGAGTTTTTTTCTTTTTTTAGGCAAGAATGTAGTTGTTTAGACCTCAGATATGCAATTTATATGTAAACATTAAATGCCTATTTGTGAGCTCCAGGCCGTCAGCGAGCGTTCAGAGCTCATGTACCCGCAGAGAACAGCTTCATCTCAGTCAGTCCTTCGGGAATTTGCCGCTGGCTCTTACGTAGATAGTGTTTAAACATGAGGTATAATTCGTTTTGGGTATATCACACGGGCAATCTTTGGTCTTATTAATATATTACTTGTTCCAGAGCTAATAGATTTGGCTTAAGGGCTATATTAAGATTCATAACTTTATATTTACATTGAAATTAAATCCTGCACTAACTAGAGCGCTGCTTTTGTACGTTTGACTGAACTGTTCGCTTGTGTTTATTTCCTATTTTACTTCTTATACTGTTATAATGGCTATTGTTGTTCATTTAAATATTATTGTTCAAGAAATAATAATTTATATAAATAAAATGCCGTATTTTTTGGTATTGAGAAAGAGTCCGTTAGTGATTTCGACTTCAGTGAAAGTTTCATTAATACGCCATTAGATGGCAGCAAAGAATGTCTTTATGAGTGAGTGAGTCAGAGTCGCAAAGACTTTTATATTGAAATGGACTGAAACAAGGAAACAAGGACGTTATTTTTACTTTAAACAACATCTTACGAGACGCAGCTGACAAATGCATTGACTAGCGCTGTCATGGGAAATCCTCTTAAATGTTAAAAGGACAAAAGACAAAGATATCACTTTCCTCAGCGGACATTCAAACTGATTTTGTGATTATGAATATAAGATTGACCTGAAGAATATCAGATGCAGGTAATACACTCGCTCAGGCGATCTCTCTCTCGATAATACTGTACAAAATACAATAATCTTCAATGAAGCGACTCAACGTTCCTTCATTACTAGTTCTATAGTGACGTTTCAGAATTAGTAACGAAGGCTTGAGCTTGACTGCTAAACTGTCGACTCGAGATTTGAATCCGTGGCAGAAGGAAGTAGTTGTTTCTTAATATTCACACACTCATGCCGCCGAACTGTTGTATAAACGCAATATCACACTTGTAGCCGTATAGCCATATCATACGGCTACTCATGTGATATTTCTCAACCAAAAAAAATGCTGGGTTGTTTCAACCCATGTTTGGGTCAAATATGGACAAACCCAACCACTGGGTTTAAAAAAAATGTAATTTATAAATTTAAACCAACATTTGGGTTTGTTCATATTTGACCCAAAGATGGGTTGAAAAACATTGTTAGTGTACTGTTTTACTGTATGTTTAATCAAATAAATTCTTTTAAAACATTAAAAAAATCGTATATTTCGTTCATATAACTTACTCTATTTACACATCTAAACTTAATCTACTCTTTGTATTGCATCACTTTTGTATGTTACTCTTTAGGATGTTTCTTCATTTCATCATGTTTTATTCTCTGCTAAACGAATAACTGTAAATGTTTATTTGTCATCTGCTGTTGTACCATAATGTGTTTTATTGTTTGTAATCATGCAGTTTGCTGCATTTATGGAGTTCATGAATCATTGATGAGATCATTAAACAGGTATTATGAATGTGATGTTCAGCCATTATAGCAGCGTATTAGTCATTTAAACGAAGTGCATATGTTTTGCATGATAAAGAGTGCAGACAAAGCATGCATTAGTCATCTCTGTTAGAGAGTCACATTTAGTGCATTATAGATTGCTGATATAACAGCTGATCACTCACTAAACAGCATTAATTCAGAGGCATCATTGAGCGAAGATGCCAAGTACAAATTTATTTTCTCTTTGTTTATGTCTAGATATGAAGACAGCAGTATAATCGATTGCTTTTGGATTAGGAGCCGGTTGCATGTCAATATCTGCAGCATCATTCAGTTTTATTATCTGCACACAAAAAGGAAACCAATAAAAACTATGGCTAATGCATTTCCTAGAGGCATTGAGTGTCTTTTAACTGTCCTTTGATTATGACTGGCTGTGAAGTTGATCTGCTAGTAACTCTGTTC
Source organism: Elopichthys bambusa (assembly GCA_037101425.1). Lineage (NCBI taxonomy): Eukaryota > Metazoa > Chordata > Actinopteri > Cypriniformes > Xenocyprididae > Elopichthys > Elopichthys bambusa. The sequence continues at coordinate 2,111,334 of CM074432.1, forward strand.
CATAAACTTCATCTGTTTAAGGTCACATTGCTCAACAACAGGTGGTAGATGAATATATTTACACAAACATTTCAGATGCTTTCAGATGGGTGTAGCTTTTTTAAGGGAACATGGTAAATATTGAATTTCATTTGAGAATGTCATGTTATTGATCTCAAGATAATAATAATAAGGCCTCTTAGAGATTCTATACAAAATTTAATTCAGATATAAGTAAGGAAAGTTCTTTATGCGGAGACAACTCAAACATAAGTTATTTTATTGTGAGGCAACTCTGAGCCCAAATTTACAGATGATTTCAAAGTTTGTAATGTTTTGATTCATCTCAGTTGGTTGGATCCTTATTTCTCTCTGTAGAGGAAAAGAATGGGAAAATACTTCTGAAACCACGACTGCTGAAAAGGTCACTGTTGCGCTTCATTAGTTCTGCAGTTCTGCTGGGTAAAAATGTTCTTTTATAGACAACAGTACTGAACATGTCCAGACATTGTCTGAAGTCATTTTAAGTGACATTAAGTTAATGGGGGAACACTGAAGGGATTTAAACATCACACTAAGCCCAAAAACTTTACAGTCTCTCTGTATATATATATCAGACATATAACTCTGAGTCTTGTTAAAATGTTTATTTTAAATTCTTTTCCCAGAGGCCTTAGATTTCTGCATATTTTAAGTGTATAGAAAAGGTTTTATCTAGGTTTGTGGATGTTCATATGTAGTGTAGTTGAGTTAAATAATGAGGTAGAGCATATCTCATTTATCACAGTGAATACGAGCGCCAAATTCAATAAGGAGGCATGAGGGTGGATATATCAATATGATGATATAGCGCTATTCCAAACAAAATTAAAGCTGCAGTCCGGCATTTTTCCTCTTTGTCGCCATCTCTGTTTGAAACCTGCAATTGCAGTCATATGCGGAATTGTTATCGTTACGTGCGTTGTGCATCGGCACAACTCCTCAGCGGATGAGTCTAATGTTTGCTGTCAATCACTACACCGGTGTGGATACTGTACTTCAGAATCACAGATTCTACATCTTGAAAGTATGACCAATATAAGAATTTTCACTGGAAAATATCAGCTGAACAAGTAACATTTCTGCCACTTTTGTTCTGACCAACTGAGGAAAAAAGCATTAGGCCTACAATATAACAACATCAGCATTGCGTGACTGTGTATTAGCTTACCTATAGATTTCAATATCTGTAGCCACTCAACAGTGTTTTGCTTTTGACTACGGGTGAATCTCCAGTTGTCACTGATGATTGTCATTTGGACCTTTCTGGATTACAATCCGCCATCAAAATTATAAATTTAGCTATTTCAGCTGCTGCTATAAATGATCTGCTACAAGCAGCATCCTCACATGATATAGCTACTTGCTGAAACTCCTTCCTTTCTGTTTACAGACGTGACGTAATGACGCAAAGATGAACTGCTGCATGCTCGAATTTCCCGCGGAAATCCACCAGGTTGTTCTTATTATAAAACATTATTACAAGCTTACCGTTGTGTCGGGCTAAGATAAGGAGATCGTTTTGAACAGTGGCTAGTTATGTACTTGCTCAAAAATTGATTTTGGATAATTCTTAACCAAAAAAAGTTCCAGACTGCAGCTTTAATGACCCCCCTCAAAACAGTCTCAATGAACACCAAGAATGGATCAGAAACAGAAAATACCTTTAACCATACAATACTAAATAGGCTGGTATAAGTAATTTCATATAAAATTATTATTACGGGGCAAATGATTATTATGGGGCAGTCTTGGCCTAGTGGTTAGAGAGTCAAACTGGTATAAAATGGCTGGCCACTGCTCTAGGTGTGTATGTGTGTTCACTACTCAATACTCCTAATGTGTGTGCACTAATGGGTTAAATGCAGAGGACAAATTCCGAGTATGGGGTACCATGCTTGGTCTTCACTTTCACTTATGTATTTATCATGATATAGAATATTTGTACTGAACAACCTGATATCCTATCAGTCGATATCCTGACTCATGACATTGTGTAACAGAGGCCTGCTAGTAAGAGCTGAGTAAACTTCACTCACTTAGCCTCAAGAAATGCAATAGTGACTGACGCTTGAGACTGCGGTTAGTGCGCCCACCTTGTTAGTGTGAATCCTGCTCAGAGTGGGTCGAGTAGGACCGGTTATAGTTGGTGCCGTGTCCCAGATGGGATTAAGGTTTAGGGGGGTGAGTGTAACAGAGGCCAGCTACTAAGAGCTGTTTGAATAAACCTCACTCCCATGGCCTCAAGAGGCGCACTAGCGACTGACGCTAGAGGCTGAGGTCTTCACTGTTCTTGTTAGTGCACCCACCTCCCATTCCGGATACGGCGGGTCGAGTAGGACCGGTTACATTAGGTGCCGTGACCTGGATGGGAGTGAGTGTAACGGAGGCCAGCTAGTAAGAGCTGTGTGAGTAAACCTTACTTCCCTGACCTCAAGAGGCACACCAGAAACTGACGGGTCTAGTAGGACTGGTTATATTTGGCGCCGTAACCCGGATGGGAGTGAGGTGAGTGTAAAAGAGGCCAACTAGTAAGAGCTGTGTTAACAACTGACGCCAAATGACGATTAATGTCTTCACTGTCTTTATTAGTGCACCCACCTCCCATGCCTGAGACGGAGGTTCAAATTCTGCTCGGAGCAGGTTGAGTAGGACTGGTTATATTTGGTGCCGTGACCCGGATGGGAGTGAGGTTTAGGGTGGTGAATGTAACAGAGGCCAACTAGTAAAAGCTATCTGAGTAAACCTCACTCCCCTGGCCTCGAGAGACGCGTTAACAACTGACGCCAGATGACGATTAATGTCTTCACTGTCTTTATTAGTGCACCCACCTCCTATGCCTGAGACGGAGGTTCAAATTCTGCTCGGAGCAGGTTGAGTAGGACTGGTTATATTTGGTGCCGTGACCCGGATGGGAGTGAGGTTTAGGGTGGTGAGTGTAACAGAGGCCAACTAGTAAAAGCTATCTGAGTAAACCTCACTCCCCTGGCCTCGAGAGACGCGTTAACAACTGACGCTAGATGACGATTAATGTCTTCACTGTCCTTGTTAGTGCACCCACCTCCCATGCCTGAGACGGAGGTTCAAATCCTGCTCGGAGCAGGTTATAGTTGGTGCCATGACCCGGATGGGAGTGAGGTTTATGGCGGTGAGTGTAACGGAGGCCAGCTAGTAAAAGCTGTGTGAGTAAACCTCACTCCCCTGGCCTCAAGAGACGCGCAAGCAACTGAAGCTAGAGGTTGCAGTCTTTAGTGTCCTTGTTAGTACGCACACCTCCCATGCTGGAGACGCCTGTTCGAATCCCACTCAAAGTGGTTCAATTACAACCGGAGGGGTTACAATTGCATTACCCAAAAGTGCCATACTTCATTCAGTTTGTATTCTTTGAGTAATGCTCTCTTCTTCAACACAACACTTTGCAGTTGTATCTGTTTTTCCCATGACCACCATTAATATCATGACCCACGGTCCGGAGGCAGACCCTTAGCACTATTGAAATAAAATCTACTTTAACAATGAAACAAACTTCCAATCTGAGAGGCCTTGTGTGGAACCGTACCACATTCCACCTCTGTCAGCAGGTTTGTGGATTATCCCCGCTTTCATCAAGCCCACAAGCCCTTTCATGTCTTCGGTGAGGTCTGGTCTTTAAGCGGACATGCTGTTTGGGAACAGTAATTAGTGTTCACTGAAGGACGCAGCAACAGTAACCGTGGCAACGACATTAGCAATTTAATGGAGAATTACAGCTGTCCCCTCTAACCAGGACACACGCAGAAGAAAACCTTTCATCTCTAAATTAACCAGAGTTTGGTCACAATATGTGGCTTTAAAAAAGACTCACTAAATCATTTCGAAACTGCTTTGTTTGGGGAATAAAAAACACAGACAGTATTAAAAGTGTCTGCTCAGAGATTATCTCCAATAACCAGCTTGCAATTTTATCTATTTATCCATTTGGTCCTTTTCTGAAACGGTCACGTTTGAAAGGAGATAAATTGGTTTACTTTTTTGTGTTTTCTACTTTTTTGTGTCTCTCACTGAGTTTCTCACTAGCAATTCTTGACAAGATAATTAATAAACACTTTCAAAACAGTGCATCAAGCAGCTCTGAGAATATATCAAACAGAATAAGGCAAACTCTAGTCTGATTAATTAAAAGCCAAAAGGAGACAACACAGAAAACACAGCTGAGTCACTGAAAGCATCTCATATAGAGTCCTAGCATTTTTGCACTTCATAAAAAAGCCTGAAATAGGTCTGTGGTTAAAACAAGCTCAAGATATTTTCTATGTATTTTATTCTACGGCATAAAATACATCAAGTAATTTCAAATATTTTACATGGTTGATGACAAGTGGCTAAATTGGACTACAGAGGTTATCAGGGACATTAAACATCATCATGGCAAACTGGTAAACTCATCTACTCATTAGTCCGCTTTCACAGCTTCATCGTGTTCATAATCAGACTCTTGCAAACTATTCTAACTCAAAGTTTCCAACTTGTAGATTTCAAATAAAGATCGAAAAGTTTAATGCTGTGACATTAAAGTCGTGCAAACACGGTGAAGATCTTTTATAGCTTAACTTTAGCTTCTGGCCATTGTATTTATAGGCTTCGAAATTCATACAAATGGTCAAATAAAAGGAAAGGAAACCAGGTTAAGGCTAATTTCCGGGTTGATCTACAAAAATGTATGATCACTTCTTCAGCGCTCTATTAACACAGAACCTGATTTCACTGAGTACAACATGTACAACCAATTAGATTTGAGGGACAAGTTTATAGTTTATGTCTAGTTTAGGCTTACAACCAGGGTTAGGTGCTTCTACATCAGTGTTATTCACCCTCATCAATGTAATTTTAGCGATAACTTATGGGTAAGGTTAGGTTTAGGGGATATGTTTAGGACTAAATTCAGACAGAACACATCTAACTCTGCAAAATCAGGACATGCCTCTTTTAACAGGCTTGGGAGTTAAAGGGCGCTTCACAGACAGAAGGCTGCATGTCAAGTGTAGCCGAAGGCCGTCTCAGTTTGAAGGAGCCTTTGAAGGTAGCCTTAGTTTTGCATCCTTCAATCAGCTCATTTTGAAGGATGCATCCAGGTTATTTTTCACGTCCTTCAGACACTCACAATCCTTTGTATACATTACAATTCATGGATGGAAAACAAGTTGGCACTGAGCTTGTCTGAGTTCATTATGAAATGTAAGAAAATAATGTTTTCAGAGATAAAGGCATACATATTATCTTTTGTTTAGGTGTAAATTAATCACAAAACTGCCAATAGTGTAAGCCACAGAGACCACAGACGGCTGTCTTGCATTAATAGAAAGCCAGTTAATATTTTGGTAACACATTACAATAGGGTTCATTAGTTAACATATAACTGCACTTCTACAACATTTATTCATCTTTGTTAATGTTAATTTTAACATTTACCAATACATTATTAAAAGGCAAATATGAACAAAACATCTGTTTTGTTTTGACATTGCAGACATTGCAGTTCTTTATCATCATTAAAAGTTTATTATCTGCATGCGTTTTAAAGCCATATCAGTCTAAACTTCTGATATGTGGTTTTCTGAGGCACACAGAAAGCTGTCTGTCAGACGACGCGTCCTGTGAGTATTGAACTAAGTTCTTATTGTTGTTAAACTGTCAAATACACACAAGGTTATGTCAAAAACAAAGTTCACTAACACAGTCGGTTATGTCTGTGAACGTCAACAGCAGGGAAAGAAATCACATGTGTATATTAGATCTGTGTATTAAAGTGACAACAGCGTAATATATAGTTCCTACTGCCGTATCTGCTGTTAATATGAACCAAACAACAAAAGAGAAACAGAAAATCGCTCATTGCTCTTGACTGAATAACTTTAGTAGCTTTAATAAGAATGCTTGAACGCTGCTGTTAAATGATCTGTGGAGGAGATAAACATGGCGGACTGTGTACAGCTCACTCGGGGGAGGAGCTATGCTAATAGGACAGATTCTGTTGTGGGCGGGGCCTGTTCTAATGTGACGTCACATTGGATCACATTCCTGAACGGCTTATTTTAAGGTTTTCAGATTTATGGGGTAAATAACAAACGGAGTGGATGGATTTTTACCACAATAGGGTGGTTGTGTACACACACAAATATGTTCAAAACAATATAAAAGTGAATTTTGTATAATAGGTCCCCTTTAAAAAGCATTGGCTGTTCATGTCAGTAGCTCAAATGGTTTGTGATGAGTTATTCTTAGAAGTTTGAACAAATGAACAGCCTAACTATGAGCAATAGTATTAGTGATGATTGCATTTTTTAATCACAACTTGATAAGCCCAATGAAATACTCACCTGATACGCAGGTATATGCCGTATACCCACTAGGAGAGGTCAAGGATTTCCGTATACCTACTTAAAAAAGCGTGAGGATATGTAACCATCCAATAAATCACAATAAGATTTGTGGTTTGTTGCTTTTGACATGAAACAAAGTCTCATATTTCAAATTCTGCCCATTTTACTTCGTTTTGGCGCTCTTTATGTGGCTGTAGCGCAGCTCATTTCTAGAAAAGCGGCAGCGTGAAGGTCACGTGAACTGATCCTCTCCTCCACTTTAATACCAGTTATAGCGCGAAATAAACATGAATGAACATCGTAAGGTATGTTAAAAGATACAGTACAACTTACCGAAATCTGTATCATGTCTCGTGTGATCGCTTAATCAGTGTTTCAACCGCGGAAAGATGTTAATAACAGCTTGTAAACGATGTCATGTAACGTCACATTTACCTCAGAACAAACATATTCAGTGACCATAAACTTGTTAGTCAGCTAGAAAAATGAACTCTAAAGAGCAGCGTTTAGCTAAATATATGCACCATATTACATATTAATTATATTTTTTTATGTTCTTCAATAGCCTGTATAATGCATGTTTGAATAAATCCGTCAAGTTGACAGCCACCATTTAAATGTTTCAAAAAACGAATTGGAGTAGAAATAATTTTAAAGTTAGTAGGCCTATTATACCTTTATTATTATAAAAATGTGTAATTTAAGTGTGTATACAAATCAGTTCATATTAACCTTCAATATTAATGTAGTACCAACTGATTCCCATGCATGTTTTACATCATTAGTTATTGAAAGATATCGAATCGAATTGCGAGTTAGTGAATTGAAATGCATAACTATGATGACAGACTGGCAGGAAATGGCGCAAAACAGAAAACAAAGTCCAAACAGGGTGATATTGTGACAGACTTTCCATTATTGTTACACTCAAAAAAACAAAAAAACAAAAAAATGCTTTTGCAAATGCAAGTTGGGTCGAAAATGGGACTGGGTTGATTTAACCCAGCAGTTGGGTTAAATGTTTGCCCAACCTGCTGGGAAGTTTTGCTATATGGCTAGCTTAAAATGAACCCAAAGTATGTTGGAATTTAAAAATCAGACACATAATTACTAGAGGCAACAATAACAATCAAAAGGTGAACATTTATTAATAAACAAAATTGTTTAATTATTTAATGTCAATAAATGTTAATTAAATTTTGGGTTCATTTTAAGAAAGCAATACAGCATTTTTTTTACACAATAGTTGGGTTAAATAAAACTACCCAGCAGGTTTGGCAAACATTTAACCCAACTGCTGGGTTTGTCCATTTTCAACCCAACTTGGGTTGTTTTTAACCCAGCATTTTTTAGAGTGTAATAATAGTTGCAATTGCACTCTTAAATGTGCATCGAAACTTGCCAGCTGATAAAACGTATGCTCCAGGGACCATATTCATGTAAATCTAAGGCTATCTTAACTGGCTGAGTTAGATGGTGCAGTAGAAAATCAGTCCAGAGTCTCTTCAGCTGTAAATGTCATTGGCTGTTAAAGTCTTGTGTTGCTTATAATAAATTGATGTTTTGATGAAATACTTATAAGCAGTCTTTCAGAATGCTCTCAATCACATGTAGCCTAGATCAGATGCATACTATATGCATTACTGAGTGTTGTGGTGCTGTGGTGGTGTCACTCTGGGACGGGTGAGTATATGTTAGCTATGTTAGCTACCTGAATCGTAGCAAAGCACTGTTCGCTAGAGGAGAACTGGCCCCCCGACTAAGCCTGGTTTCTCCCAAGGTTTCTTTTTTCTCCTTTTTGCCACCTGATGTCACCTGTTGGAGTTTTGGTTCCTTGCCGCTGTCGCCTTTGGCTTGCTTAGTCGGGGACACTTGATATTCAACAGTGCTTTGTAAAGCTGTAAAGCTGCTTTGACACAATCTGCATTGTAAAAAGCGCTATATAAATAAAGGTGACTTGACTTGACTATGAGGCTGGGAGGGAAAAATAACAGTATACTCACTACAAAAAACTAGACTACACCACTGGAAATATCGCATATATTTTAGCATGAAACAACAATGCTAAAGATTTTAATTGACTTGCAACATTCCGGTCTGAGAGTTATTAGTTAATATAAATGCTAATGCATCGCAATCCTTTAGAGAAATCTAACATGGTGGTTTAATTTTTATTTCTTCAGTTCTAATTACAAAAGTAAAATCGTGCTCTGAAACTTTAAGGCAAGTATGTGAATGCAATAATTCATAATGCACCCTAAAGTAAGTATTAGCATAAACTGTTCATCTTTAGTCAGTTATCTCTTTCACTACTGTCATATCAGAACAATAGTCTGAAGAGAATCTTATTGAACAAGTAAGTTAATGTTATTAAAGCAAGACAGCATGTGAGTGTATGCAATGCACACCTATAATGTGTTGGTCAAGCATCAGCTATCTGATTGTGTATTTGCATCCAGAATGTTTCTGCTCTTAGTTGAATCACAGACATGTTTTGGTGATTAAAGGGTCTAAAAGCTGTCGCTGGAGATAAATTCTTTTCCCTGCCGTTATCATTTAAGCTGTGATAGTGTGTGACATTTGCAGTATTTTGATAATTGCATGCTGTGATTAACGACTGAGAGTTTTAAACTGTCGGAGCTGAGATGGGAGATAACGTGTGTGAGTGTGTGTGAGGCAGAAACTACAGTGTCACTCATGAAGAACAACTCAATTTACGAGTGACTAGAGGGGAAAATACATTCTTGGACCTCTTTAGACTTGTATTTGAGCTTGTGTGTGTTGGGGTGTGTTGCATTGTGCAAAAAACAGAAGCTAGCAGATAATAATATCATTTATCATGGCAAGGGATGGGAATCCGAGGGAATTTATCCATTCCGATTCAGATTAAACTCCTCCATTTTTTAACATTAAAGTAACTATTCCTTATAACAATTCCATTATCGTTTCCTGAACAAAAAGTACTGTAAAAATTAATAATAATTCATATAAATATTCATGTTTTTAATTCATTCCATTATTTATTCATTTTAATTCCAGTAAGACAAAATACTCTAATTTTAGATTCTCTAAAAACGTAATATATCTCATGCAGTGTTCCTTCCCAAGTGTATATTAGATATTTTTTATATTAGAACTGGAAAATAAGACAGACATACTGATTAAAAAACAAGATATTTTGCAGCTTACATTCTAAACAATGCTGGGTTCCCAAATTTGGGTCAGATATGGACAAATCCAACCGTTGAGTTAAATTTTTAAATGATATTTATGGTTGGGTTTGTCTATATTTAACCCAGATTTGGATTGAAACAAGCAAAATTAATACAATAAACAATATGAACAAGCAGCAAGTGTCACAAACTTATATATAAGTGCATATAAATTGATTCATGAGTCTTTCTGACTGATTCAAGAAAAACAATTATGTCATTTGTTCACGAATCAGACTGCACAGGTCATGTTTTTTTGGTTCCTGTTGTGTCGACCATGCAGTGAAAACATTGTGGGCGATATTTCATGATATGAGACATTTCTTAAAGTCCCCTGTATTCAATTATTTTACCCCTTAAAACTCATCTTTGATCACCAAATGAAAAAAAAAAAAAAAATTCAAGTGAAAAACTTTTCTTCATGCCTTAAAATAGCTTGAATGTAACTCTACACCCTTGCCTCATTTAATATACACGGATCAATTAATATGCAAATTAGCCCCGCCTCCACTCGCTCACGCCAGCTCTACTGTTGCTGTAATGACGAGCAATTTGTTGTTTGAGTTGTGGATATTTATGGATGTTTTTAGATTTAAAAAAAAAAAAAAAACATACTATATGAGACATTTTATTTCACTATAATGATATCACGATAGAGGTATTTTGTTTTAATTTTTCTAATTTATGTTATTAAAAATAAGAAAAAGAAGCAAATTACAAACAATAGGACAAAATGCAATATAGCAAAGTCTTTCAGGTACAATAGGTTTTTATAACGTGGTAAGAATACAGAAATTTTATAATCAAATGTAAAAATAAAATATTGCATAGTCTTCGATATGAATTACATATACATTTACTCAGTAAGTAAGTTATTTTCCTTTTTTGACATAGAGCAGCAGCAGGTTTATTAGGCTGCTGTCACTTTAAGACCAAATATACTGATACACATCCGGTTTACATCCAACTGTTTACTTTCACTCGAGACGTAACCACTTTTGGACACACACTCAGGAACTTCCCTAGCCACTTCCCCTCAGGTGAATCCCTGCCACCATTTTGAAGTGTTTAAGGAAGTTTAAGGACAGACTATTGTTTTTGCGCACAAAAAGTATTCTCGTCTCTTCATAACATTAAGGTTGAACCCCTGCAGTCACGTCGACTGTTTTAACCCTCTACAGCACAGCGCTGCCCTCGGGCAACGGAAAGTTTTCTTAAGCCCTATGTTTAGTAAATTTTCCTTTAAATGATTACAACCGATTAGAAATGTTGAGAAAGTACCAAAGAACAGTCCAGGCACCATTTAAAGGTGGGACGTCCTGTTCTGACACATGGTCACAGGAGCACATGGTGTGAGAAGAAGGCAAGATTATTTGCTTTAGTAATCTTATTTAAAATGACATGAAATGTACATAAAAAATATGTGTGTGTGTGTGTGTGTGTGTATGAAGGTGTAGAGAAGCCTTTTGTCAGGTTTTATGAAGTTTTTTTTTTATTTTGCATGTTCAGAAATGATCTTTTGTGCGATAAGGGGTACTTTTTGAGGATGTTTTGGACAATACCTCACATTGGCTATAATGTGTTATAAGAAGGGAAGATGCAGGGTTCCTGGGTGCACGGGAACACCCAAAATGATGTGGAAAAAATTGTAACATACACCACTGTTTCACAGCAGAGAAGAAGTGCTTTTTGAAGTTTCGTACGCAGTGAAATCTTATTACATGAAGTACATTATATGGCATGATACAGACCTATGCATGTATCAAATTCAATATATCAATGTCTTTCAAGTGTTTTTCCCTTTTTTTTTAATGATTTCTTGACATTTAAAAAAAAAAAAATTTGATTTTGATGATAATTTTCTCTATGATTCTGTACCATTGTTGCACAACGTTGAAAATATTTTGTGGTTGGGGGGAAAAAAAAAGTTTTTTGTTAATAAAATGTTCCTAAATGAACCAAAAAATGATGTGGAATATATATATATATATATTTTTTTTTTTTTTCGTGTGCCATCAACATGTGTGCAGTAGAGGGTTAACAATGTCTTTAGTCTTTAGTCATATACCTCTTGGATTTCATCAAAAATATCTTAAAGTCCCCCTGTAGTCAATTATTTTATTCCTTAAAACTCATCTTTGATCACCAAATGAAAAAAAATTTCTTCATGCCTTAAAACAGCTTGAATGTAACTCTACACCCTTGCCTCATTTAATATACACGGATCAATGAATATGCAAATTAGCCCCGCCTCCACTCGCTCACGCCAGCTCTACTGTTGCTGTAATGACGAGCAATTTTTTGTTTGTGTTGTGGATATTTATGGATGTTTTCAGATTAAAAAAAACATTCAGATGAAATCCTGCAGGCCCGTGCCTTCTCCGTACATGCAATAAATGCACATCCTTGAATGAGCGTGGATTTCCAGCGTATTTACTTGAGCTTATCAGGTAATATCTATGGTTTGACCCATTCCAGAGGCGGCCAAAATCAGAATTTATAATGGACTAAATAAAGCTCTCTCAGAACTTGACGTGCGATTCCACAATGACTGACATATGCACACGAATCACGGTCACGCGCTCAGAGCAATTTTGTTTTAGCAATGTTTCATAGTATTAACATATTTCGAAGGACAAAAACATGAACTTTATTGGCTTTACTTCAAGTCAGCTATCACGTTGGTGCGAGGCCTCATGCGCGCGCACACTTGGCACAGCCCTTGCGACGGTTCTGTCATTGATTAATATGATTAGCCTTTTGCTTGACTACATTATCAAACAGCTAATAATGTGTTGCTAATGTTACACACACCATGTTTCCGTTCTTCATGTCAGAGTCAGACAGCCGCCTTCTAACAATCCTTACAAACACTTTGAACAACCGTCAGTGGAGAAAGGCATATAGTTCATCATAACATCGTAATAGACTCGCTATATTGCTAAATCTACACAATTTTTCATATAAACAGAATATATACCTGGCTTCTCTCGAGACTCTCCTGCTTCAGAGCGGTCATGGTTAATGATATGCAAAAGCCTGCCGGCACCTTGTTGTGATTGGTTACAAGGTCGTCTGTGACGTCACAAACACCACCGATTTCAAACCGCGGGTTTTAGACTGTCTTTGGTTTGAATTTGAATTTGCACATGGTTTATCTTATATTAAAAACACCACATAGACATATAAACAACACTAAAAACTTGATTTTCACCACAGGGGGGTCTTTAATTTTTTAAAAAAGGGTGTGGAACGACATGAGGGTGAGTAATTAATGACAGAAATTTGATTTTTAGGTGTACTAACCCTTTAACATCAAGCACGTCCCGCTCTTTATATACTCATTCATGTATTTGATCACTTGATCATTGATCACTGTGGATTCAGTGCTGCAGGAAACACTAACGCTGCGTCCGAAATCGAATACTACTCTACTATATAGTACGCGAAAAACAGAGTAGCATGTCCGAATTCATAGTATTCGAAAAACAGTAGGCGAAAGGGATGATTTACTACTTCCGGCGATATTCTGAAGTGCGCATACGATGGACACTTTACTATCCCATGAGGCCACGGGAGAGGATTTGTGAATGGAGTTGAAGGGACGTGATTGACGCTGGTAACAACATGGCGGATGTAGTACGTCCGAATTCATTCATACCGCACGCATTCGTACGTACTTTTTTCAGCGGTCGTGAAGTAAATTTCAATTCAAATGTAGCACCTACTCTACAGTGCGCGATTTCGTACGCAGCCTAAGTATTTTAACAGTGTTTCATGCTCTTTGGCAGAAGAATACAGATGTTCAAAATTGTTAATCAAACTGAAAGTCGTGGAAATCATTCGGTTCAAGTATTTTTTTAACAAATGCAACTTGTTTTCAGTAATCACGGCCATCTGCCAGAGATGAAGAGCAGAGACAGCGCATCTGTTGGGGCCGATGCTGCAGCATGAATACACAATCGCACTTTCTTTACGGTGGTTTGTTCAGCAGCTCTGGACACTGTTAGTGCGTTTGGGAACAATCCTCTTGCTATACCTCTCACACTTTTCCCTTTAGCCTCCCCTTTTCCTCTTTATTATGGTCAGTCTTCTCTCTCGCTCTCTTGCCACGTGATCTATCTGTCTTTTAAAAGAACTGCATCCTCGTGTTGTTCCATTATTTTTCATGTCGAACACATTTTTTACATGGCTAGTGCTTCTGTTATGTTAAAAGTCTGCGTCCAATAGTTATGTTACGGGTCAAATTGATCCAATGAAAAACAACTATAACAACAACAACAAAAAAAATGCTTTCCTAAAGCTCAAACAGTATGCTCAAACCAATGCAGGCATGTTCAGGAGCCAACATATGAACAAAAGTTGACCTGGAACGTAAAATAAGGGTTTGAACAACGTTCCTGGTTCATCCGTGTCGACAGCCGTGCATGTGATGCACTGAAACAGTCAACACAAGATGTAAGACACAATCGAACACTGATCTTCTAACACTTCCCAGCATCCGAACATTTGATTTCACGTGTTCCTCTGGATCAGTGATTGGGGGCGACTGAGGTGAAGTGAGGAATCCAGCCAAATAGCTTTAAATCAATTCCTCCACAATCCCAATGGCAATAAGCCCACATGAGTTCACTTGTTCTTACTTTCTCCTTCTCATCAGGACAAGTACTGTTCTTCTGACACAGAGAAGCCTGTAAATCAAATAAACGGCTTCATATTAGTGCCAAATAGGTGTATAATATCACATTATTTCTGAGTGAATTCCCAGGCTGATGATGGGATTTATATGCTGATTTGTCACTGATTCAAGTCGTTTTAGGTCTAAGGAAATATTTAGCTAAATCTTGCTTTTATAACCTGTTTTTAAGCGGCATTTAATATAATCTTTTTAAATGAGATCAGGTTCATTCATTTATAAAATCCTACTTGTTTTTATACCAGGGTTGGTTAGATTTTTTTTAAATGTTTCACCAAGGCTGCATTTATTGGATCAAAAATACAGTAAAAACACTGTAAACTGTAATTTATTCCTGTGATCAAAGCTGAATTTTTTACTCCAGTCTTCAGTGTCACGTGATCCTTCAGAAATCATGCTGATTTGCAGCTCAAGAAACATTTATGATTATCATCAATGTTGAAAACAAGCTGCTTCATATTTTTGTGGAAACTGTGATACTTTTTCAGGATTTTTTTTAATGAACAAAATTCAAAAGTACAGCATTTATTTCAAATAGAGATCTTTTGTAACATTACAAATGTCTTTTGATCAATTAAATGCTTCCTTTCTGAATAATAGTATTTGAAAGGTGTCATATGTTTAAAAAGATTTTAGATAGCTGAAATGTAGACGTCTACTTTTATTAGTACTACTTTCATTAGTAGCCGAGAAGTGTGCTTGCATTCACTTCTTGAGTCAATAATATGTTAATAATAAGTGTTACTGTTTGTGTGTTTTAAAGTTATAATAGTTTACATTTCCAGTAAAGCACACACTTTTAGATTTTAGTAATTTTTTATGTCCTTTTGTCATTCGTATTTTAAGTATTTAAATTTAGCTTTATTTTTATTTAAATTTTAGTTATAGGAATTTTTATTTTATTTCTGTTAGTTCTCACGTTTAAGTTTTTTTTATATAATATTTATATTTGATTTATATTTCAGCTTTAATTAAATGAATGAAAAATGAAAACTATTTTTGTTTATATATATATATATAGTTTTATAGTGAAACTATAGGCTACACTGTATAAAAAGAATTGTTGGTTTAACTTAAAAAAGTACACTGTAAAAAGTTTTCATCTAAATTGTGGCAACAGATTACAAGCGATATTATTAATTAAATTCAACATATAAGAATTGAGTTAGAATTAATCAAATTAATTCCTTAAAAGTCAACCATTTAAAATGTGTAAAATTAGCAAACACCATTACAAAAACCACAAACTGACATTAAGTCAAACTGGCCAACTAAACGAAACACCGATCACCATAACGGTGAACAAAAAAGTTCAATAAAATCAACATCGACATCTAAACCTCTGTTAATTCATGTGTTTCTCTTTCCTTCAGTGATTCTGCTTGTTATCATCAGGTGTCTTCAATGTTAGCAATAAAATATAAAAAAGTTCCTAATTCGTCTTTGACGTCTGTCTGTTATTCAGATATTTTACTTAAATTTTACTCGTTTTAAATGGTTGGCATTTAAGGAATTAATTTGATTAATTCTAACTCAGTTATATGAATTTTGCTTGTAATCTGCTGCCAAAATTGTATGGAGTAGATACAGTGTAAGTTGCTGTAAAATTTTGAGTTCAGTGAAATTAAAAATGTAAGTTAATACAATGAAGGCGATTGGTTTAACCAACAGAAACTCAAAATATTATGTTATCTGAACCACATTAATTACATAAATTGATTTGTTTCAGCTGTTTGTCATTTCTGTCGGCGTTCGCGCTCTCGTTCTGTGTCTTCGTTGATTGTTCTGGCTTCTTCTCCCTGCTGTTTGTTCGTGTCTTTGTCGGATGATTATCTACCTGTGTGTGGCGTTCGTCTGTAATACCTCTCTGCAATCATTAAACTACTGTTTATGTATTATCACAGTCTTAGTCCCAGTTTCAGTACCTGTCTCGTGGTCCGTCTATCTACAAGCCTGGTTCCTACCATCCGCCAGGCTGGTAAACATTGTTTAGTATACTTTTAAAGCTATTTTAAATATGAGGACTCATGAAATGTCCTCATATTTCATGTTTACGTTGTAATACCAGTGTAATACCCACGTCATTATACAAATTTGTGTCCTCATAAATCACAAAAACGCACACACACACACACAATTATAGGCGTGTTTCCAGGAGAGCATTAGTCAATGTCACATCTGTTCCACCTATTGTTTATTCCAAATAAATCACAGCTACTTATGCCAATATTAATGCGTTTAATCATTTCTAAATAGCAGATGGAGTCTGATACAGATCCTCTTGTTACCAACCCAACTGATTCATCCATTATTAAAGCTGCGATGGGGTTTTCTGCATCCACCAAACAGAAAATACCTTTTTTTTTTTTACAATTCTGGAAAGTGGAAAGCTGCCATGCTGCCTTATATTGGTCAAATTGTTATCTAAATGACCTGCCTCCGTTTCCAATCATTGCAGGGATGTCAAAACAAACTGGTTTCATGCTATTCGACTTGATGAAAGCAAATATTTTATTGTGTATCGGTGTGTAAGCAGCAATTCATTTTTTAGGGAAATGCAAAAATACGATGTAAGTGCAATGACAAGCTAAAGTTTATCGTGTTCTTCAAACTATGGCATGCTTATTGATTTATGAAAAACAAATCTGTCCGTTGTTTTAAAAAAAATATATGTAGGGCTGTTTCAATTCGGATGTGACAGCACATGAATTGGGAATAAATGTGACCCTGGACCACAAAACCAGTCATGAGTTGCGCGGGTATATTTGTAGCAATAGCCATGGGTCAAAATGATCGATTTTTCTTTTATGCCAAAAATCATTAGGATATTAAGTAAAGATCTTGTTCCATGAAGATATTTTGTACATTTCCTACTGTAAGTATACCAAAAATGTATTTTTGTGAGTGGATATGCACCTCATTTGTACAACTTTAAAGGCGATTTTCTCAATATTTTTTTCAAACCAGATTTTCAAACAGTTGTATCTCGAACAAATGTTGTCCTAACAAACCATACATCAATGGAAAGCTTATTTATTCAGCGTTCAGATGATGCATAAAGCTCAATTTGATCCTTGTGACTGGTTTTGTGGTCCAGGGTCACAAATATAGGGCCCAAGATGTTAAAGTTTTGTCTAGTTTGCATGGCTCTTTTTGCCCCTGCTGGTAGAAGCTGGAATTGAACACTCTTTCTCCGCAGCCATACAAAGAAAAATGCAAGCAACATAAGCCACTAATATTTCAATGTATTACTGTAGATGTTTTCTAGTGACATATTTTGTTTAAGAGGCTCTTAAAAGCGTGAAATAGACTTTTATTTTAATTAACTGTCATCAAGATGAAAGAGAATGCTAACATGTCTTTCCAGAAAGGCTATTTAAGGTCGTTTAAAGAAACACTTTCTGTTTACTGTCTCATATACATTATATATATTATCTCTCTCTCTCTCTCTCTCTCTCTCTCTCCAACCTTTATCTTCAGGTCTCTCCAGCAGGATAGTTCATATCTTGGTGCCCAGAAAATATTCCTCGAATTAATTTCCTGTATGACCTCCATCCACCCCAATAAACCTCAGGTCCTCACCGGAGAGTTTAATGCTCAATTTCCATTTTATCATCAGCTCTAAAGTCTGCTGACTGTGAGGGTCTTCACTTCCACAGCTTTAAAAGACTCGCGGGTTTATTTTGAGGACAATAGATCTGATTTAATATTTCCTATGAGATTATTAGCAAAACCCTTTTAAAAGTGAGAGTACAAAAGAAAGGGAGCAACACTTTGATCCGCAGGGTAAATAGTGAAGGTAAAAATGATTAAGCTATGGTTTAATAAATCATATTCAAGGCACAAATCGATGAAGTGTGTTTGCCAGTATAATCTTTCATCTTTAACAGTCTGGCACCAACACACATTCTCTACGAGGAACGTTCTTGTCATTATAGGCTCGCTGAAAACTGCAAGAAAATGGTGCTTTGTTGTGGTTATTTCATGCAGTAACAGAGTAAATGTTTCATTTTAGCAGTTTCCCTCAGTGTGATTTTTCTGTGACCATTAAGTCTCGTAAAGACTGTGAAATTAGATTATTATTGGATTGTGAGACTTGTGTTTTTATGACAGGTGAAAAAACGTCAGCCGAAAGGGAAAGTCGTTTCAGAGGCAGAAAAACGTACGTAGGATTTTTAAGGACAAAACTTTTCATTCCCTTAAATAATGTGTGTACATTTTGATTTCATGACAGGGTTATTATAGTTAACTTAAACTAAAATCATAACAACATATTTTTTGTTGTTGTTGTTGTTGCTGTGTTGCTTGAAATACAATAAATGTTAACTGAAATATTATTAAAAAAAAATATTTATCATGTTTATTTAGTTTAACTTCACATACTAAAATAACGAAAACTAAAATAAGAATTTAAAAAAAAACTATGTAGACATATATTCTCTTTTTAAATTTTAAATGACAAAAACACACAAAAAATAACTAAAACTCACAGATACCTCACAGATCATTTATTATAGCTTGTCAAATTTGCCCCGATATTTTGGAAAAAAATATTAGACCATATTGACAGCATTTGATAGCAATCATAAACGTTAGCCTGGTGTGTATGGCTCTGTTCCATAGGTACGCTATGTATAGTGGCCGTCCATATGGGTTTTGAACAAAAGATTAACATGCTAGTCGATGAGTTGAATCTACATAAATGTATCCACTAACCATTCAGAAACGTCTAAAAGTTGTAACTTCTTCCTGAGTCTCTCCATCAGTGTCAACTCCGGTTTGAACAATGTAAGGCTGAACACCGTTACTGACAATCCTCATTTTGGCTGCGTGAGATTCCCCGGCTTTGTTGTTGTTGAGCGACCGAAGCACGAGCTGTTAAAGCTCCGCCCTCTTCTGGAAAGCAGCCAGCAGCTCATTTGCATTTAAAGGGACACACAAAAACAGTGTTTTTGCTCACACCCAAATAGCTCGCACTCTAAATAGTGTTCAGTGCTCGTCTGTGCAGCCAGTTAGCATGCTTTGCTCGAACATTTGCCATGGTGTTAGAACTGGTACACCGTTCTCACTAGCGAAAACAAAATGGCGGCTCCGTGGGTGGAAACGTGCAGATTAAAGGGCGGTAATATTATAATAAGATCCCTTCCTACGTCACAATGGGAGCGAAATCTGAGCGACTCGTTTGCAGAGAAAGATTAGCCAAAACAAAGTTACTCGGTTGTCCTTTTTCACATTTTCTGTGTTGGTAGATGCACCGGGGACCCGATTATAACACCTAAACATGGAAAAAGGCAGATTTTCATGATATGTCCACTTTAAATTAAAACTAAAATGGTTAATATATAAATAAAAATTAATTAAAAATATTGACAAAAACTATAAAAGTATCTCAATAATACTAAAATAACACTGTTTCATGATGATTTTAATAGCGTATCTCATTAATTATCTAATCTAATTATATACTATATTATCATTTTGGAGATTATCATATAGTTGCTTTTCAGAATATATATTAATGTGTAATCTGTTAATGTATTCATTAAAAAAAATATATATATATTTATATATATATATTCAGTATGTATGTATCATGTGTGTATATATGTGTGTGTGTTCTTATATATGGTTTATGAGGACATAAATGTGTATAATAACATGGGTATTACAACGTAAACATGGTTTATGACACTTCCTGTGTCCTCGTAAACCTAATGGCTTAAAAAAACATACTGAAATTAAAAAAATGCAGACAGTTTCCTGTAATGGGTAGGTTTAGGAGGGGAGAGAATATACAGTTTGTACAGTATAAAAACCATTACGTCTATGTAGAGTCCCCGTAAACCATATATACAAGTGTGTGTGTGTGTGTGTGTAGATGAAATGCAACTTTCATTTGATTAATAACTTCTGAAAACGAGCTGCAGTATAACGTCTACTGTAGATGTATTTTTGTTTTCTCAGCACATTTTCAGCATGTCACTCAAGTGTTTCTGTGCTGTATTTGATAATTAATACAGCACACCTTGAAAATGTTGACAGTCGCCTGGGAGAATCAGTCATATAGAAAATAATTACAGTGATTCAGATTCTGCTTGATCATGCAGGACTGACTTTAGATATGAATCAAGAGCTGCGATTAGAGACACGCTTCTGCAGCTTCCCCTTACCATCGTTACAGTGCTATTAAAATGTTTAAATTGAAAAATACTTTATCATAATTTAGAGTTTAATCAAGTTGCAGGTGCTCCGATTGACTTATTTTTAAGGCCAGGAATGATATGTGTTTAAAGCATATAATACTGTTCAAGATCATTTAAAAATTCATTCTTTCATACCATTTTATATTTCAAAACTAGTGCTAATAAATACCCTCAAGCTCAGAGCCATGATAAAATCAGTTAGCATGTATTCTTATTAACTATTAACCAACAACCAAAAGATAAAATAGACAGTAGAGAAGATTAAATTCAAAGGCATCAAAACTTTAGACAGGAGAAGAAACATCCAATAAAATCACATTTATACCTTCAAATCGCTTTCAATTTCTCAGAGTGATAAAGTCACAGCTCTTTTTCTCAGACGGAAAGATATTATTATGAATAACTTCTCTGTGCTTTAAGAAATTTAAAGCGTTACAGTTGCCTCTGGTCTGACTGAACTTTTTTTTTTTTTTTTTACAGCGATTGCATGAAAGACTGAACGATTCACAGACAAAAGCATCACAGTAGGGCTTTCAATCCCCATCTTAAAGATCGCAAAAACTTTCTGCATTCCCTCGGCTGTGAAAAAATAAATTAAAATGAGATGAAGTCGACACTCCTCAACACCATTATCCAGCTGCGAACTGGTAAAAGTGCTTAAACCGACTCACATTCAGTGAAACATGCAATTATTAGGTTCTCGTACAGGAACAAGACAAAAGACACTGAGACCGGGCTCTCCGTTCGGGCTCCCCAGAGCGGATGAGAGGGATCGGGTGCCTGGCAGAGCAGCAGAGAGATGTGACAGGAGAAGAGAAAGGACATGGTCCTACCTGAACTCACATCCCGTGGAGCAGAAAGTGTGGATGAAGTGTGTCTTGATGCATGCTGCAGAGCGGCTGACACTGAGGCAGTGATGCTGCTGCAGCTCAGGGCTCAGTCTTACTGCATTGCTTCTTAAAACAGACTGAGAGAGAGAGAGAGAGAGAGAGAGAGACTATGTGTGTAAGAGCACAAATGTTTAGAAATGGAAGTGAGGGACTCACTCCACATACTGTACATACACTCACAGAAAAAAAAAAATCTGGTTGTGAACAATGTGTGAGCAAATCTTGACGTCTGTCCGTCTATCCATCATTCTGTCTGTCTATGCATCTGTCCATCTGTCTGTCTCTGTCCATCCGCCCATCCAAGGTAGTTTATTAAATGTTAAAAAATATTATGTGCAAAAAGTTTTTCTCAGTCGCTTTGGTACATTTCTTGAATCATCTTTAAGATTTGCAAACCAGCAAGTGCATTTCTCAAAACAATTATGTACAACAATGTACTATAATGTATTATTTTCAGATGTAAACTATGGCTACAGTTTTGACAAAAAAACGACACAAATTGACACATTAATTGATTGCAAGAGACTGGACAGGATTCACGGTTACACACTTTTACTGTCTGTCTGCTGTCTGTCAACAAATTACAGTACAATGTCATTGCGATATAAACAAGAAGACAAGACTATATATATATATGTATATACTGTGTGTGTGTATATATATATATATATATATATACTGTACACACACTGTGCAAGTGTGTGTGTTTGTGTGTTACATTACGTCTCTATAAAGTATATTTACTGTATAAGATACTTATTATGAGGAAGCAGTTTTGAGAATTTCAATTGTAATCTGAGAAATGCAACTGAGAAAAACTGTAATATATAAAATATTAAAGAAATATATACAAATATATATATTTTTCCCTCATCCCACCGGCTCCCCCTTGGTCAGTCATCACACCACTTCCTCCACAGACTTACGAGCCGTCCGCTGCGCTCCATCCCTCCACCCTTTCGTCTGCAGCAGGTTCCTTCTTCCGGCCGGCTTCGTAGTCTGTCCTCGGTCACACCGGCATTGCCCCAGTCCTCAGATACTCTGGCTCCACCTACGGTGTTGTTATCGCCGCAACATCGCCTGGGTCTCCTGCACCAGCGATGTCGCTCAGCTCCGTCGACCCTTGGTCTGCGCCTGTTTCTCTGCCCTAGATGTTTCTCTGTTTGGAATAAACTTCGTATTGGAATTTTATTGGAATAGAGTCTTCGTCTATCGTCTGCCTGCAACACACACTTATACTGTGACAGATGACTGGACCACCCCAAATGGAAGATACGGCCAGAATAATCATCCTGGCTCAGGAGAGCCAAGTTTTTTTTAATTTGTTATAGACTTTTGTTGCCTGGCTTTCACCAGCTCCCTCGATGACTAAACCCTGAAGACTTGTTCCAGATCGAGGCTACCTTCAACCACCCTGTCGACCTCCCAGACACCACAGGACTGTACTGGAGGGAAATAGTCATTAGGTGTCTGGAGAGCGTCGCGTCCCGATTCAGAACACAGCCAGAGCCCGTTTCATCCCGTACAACTGCAGAGAAATCACGTGAGCCCCTCGCAGATCGAGAAGTATCACCCGTCACGATAAGTGAGCCAGAGCCCATGGACAATATGACAGAGCTTGCCATTGCCCTGGAAGTGGAGCCCCAGTGTGGATCTGACCAGGGGAGCGAACCCGCAACACCAACGGCCAAGGTAACGAAGACTGAGGACTGACTGAGGGACTTTAATGAGGACCGGGTATCTGAATCTTTATTGCACAATGATAAATGTTTGGACTATGATCAGTCACTTTGTTTGGAATTTTCCACTGTTTATGGACTGGGATTTATTCTTTTCATTGACCTGCATTGACTGTGTAATTCTGACTGTGATCTTGTCAAACTTCGTGTCACCATCACCACAGAGCTCAACCAGTCTTCCAGCCCCATCGCTACTGTTGTTTGCAGCCCTGCGTCGTCTCAGAGGAAGCCCTGCTATGACACCGAGCCGCATGTCGTGCTACTACCAGCAGTGCCTGTGCAAGGGGATCCTGCGGCTCCACCTCCGGCCTCTGATCCCTTCGCTCGACCTGTCGACCTGTCTGCTCCGTCTGCTCCGTCTTGGCTCATCCCACCTTCAGCTCCACCAGAATGTCTCAACCTTGCGGCTCCACCAGGTTCCTTCGTCCCTCCTGCTCCCCCTTGGTCAGTCGTCACACCACTTCCGCCACGAACTTAAAAGCTGTCCGCTGTGCTCCGTCCCTCCACCCTTTCGGCTGCAGCGGGTTCCTTTTTCCCGTCGCCTTCGCCTCTCTGTCCTCAGTCACACCGGCATCTCCCCAGTCCTCGGGTACTCTGGCTCCACCGACGACACATGTCGCATGACATCGCCTGGGTCTCCTGCACCAGCGATGTCACTCAGCTCCATTGACCCTCGGTCTGCGCCAACGGATCCACCGGCTCTGTCTCCATCGGTCGGCGCCGCGTGTCGGCAGCCAAGCCAGCAACGTCTTGGCTCCTCACTCCCTCGACTCCGCCGCAGGCTGTCGGCACTGGAGAGCTCTGGATCTGTGCCATCGGACACTCTACATCTTCGCCGCCGGGGTTTCGTCGTCGTTCATCATTCACCCCTCCTCCGTTACCGCTGACCACTACCCTTTGCCGCCCCCTGTTACCATCCATGCGCCAATGCTTCGCCTACCTCCTTAAACCTCTCTATCCCTCCCTCTGTTATTTTTCAGTTACGGCGTGAGGTTGTGCCATGCCGGAGGGGGGCATTCTGTCAACATTATGTTCATGCACTTTTAGTTTGTATTTCTTCAGTTCCTGTGTTCCTTTGTTTGATTTTTCCCACCAGTCCTTTGTTACTATGGAGACTAACTCAATCCTCACAGCTGTTCGTCTTTTAGTTCATCACTATTGTGTATTTAAGCTCCTTTGGTTCTCTTAGTGATTGTCCAGTCACGTTCACGTTAAGGGTTTCTATGCCCTGTTTTAGATTACTGCCTGTTTGGATTAAACTTCGTATTGAAATTTTATTCGTCTATCTCTCTGCCTGCAATGCACACCACTAACGAGTATCATGTTTTTCCCAAGAAATTATCTAAACATCATTTAAACAAACAATGTTTTTTCACTTATTTAAGACATAATAAAGTGACATTCGCTAAAAGAAAATTTGGTAACACTTTAGTATAGGGAACACATATAAACTATTAACTGCAACTTTTCCCTCAATAAACTCCTAATTTACTGCTTATTAATGGTTAGTTGTCTATCTATCTATCTATCTATCTTTGTAACTGTCTATCTATCTATCTGTCTGTTTGTCTGTCTGTCTGTCTATCTATCTATCGATTTATCTATCTATCTATCTATCTGTCTGTCTGTCTGTCTTTCAGTCTATCTATCTGTGTAACTGTCTATCTATCTATCTGTATGTCTATCTATCTGTCTGTCTATCTGTCTATCTATCTGTCTGTCTATCTATTTGTCTGTCTATCTATCTATCTATCTATCTATCTATCTATCTATCTTTGTAACTGTCTGTTTGTCTATCTATCTATCTATCTATCTATCTATCTATCTATCTGTCTGTCTGTCTATCTATCTATCTATCTATCTATCTATCTATCTGTCTGTTTGTCTGTCTGTCTGTCTGTCTTTCAGTCTATCTATCTGTGTAACTGTCTATCTATCTATCTGTATGTCTATCTATCTGTCTGTCTATCTGTCTATCTGTCTGTCTGTCTATCTATTTGTCTGTCTATCTATCTATCTATCTATCTATCTATCTTTGTAACTGTCTATCTATCTATCTATCTATCTATCTATCTATCTGTCTGTCTGTCTGTCTGTCTGTCTGTCTGTCTATCTATCTATCTATCTATCTATCTATCTGTCTGTCTGTCTGTCTGTCTGTCTGTCTGTCTTTCAGTCTATCTATCTGTGTAACTGTCTATCTATCTATCTGTATGTCTATCTATCTGTCTGTCTATCTATTTGTCTATCTATCTATCTATCTATCTATCTATCTATCTATCTATCTGTGTAACTGTCTATCTATCTATCTGTATGTCTATCTATCTATCTATCTATCTGTCTGTCTGTCTGTCTATCTTTGTAACTGTCTATCTATCTATCTATCTATCTATCTGTCTGTTTGTCTGTCTGTCTGTCTATCTGTCTATTTGTATATCTATCTATCTGTCTGTTTGTCTGTCTATCTATCTATCTATGTGTGTAGCTGTCTGTCTATCTATCTATCTATCTATCTATCTATCTATCTATCTATCTATCTATCTATCTATCTGTCTGTCTGTCTATCTATCTATCTATCTATCTATCTATCTATCTATCTATCTATCTATCTATCTATCTATCTATCTATCTATCTATCTGTCTGTCTGTCTGTCTGTCTGTCTGTCTGTCTGTCTGTCGGTCTATCTGTCTATTTGTCTATCTTGGGTTTTTCCCAAGAAATTATCTAAACATCATTTAAACAAACAATGTTTTTTCACTTATTTAAGACATAATAAAGTGACATTCGCTAAAAGAAAATTTGGTAACACTTTAGTATAGGGAACACATATAAACTATTAACTGCAACTTTTCCCTCAATAAACTCCTAATTTACTGCTTATTAATAGTTAGTAAGGTAGTTGTTAGGTTTAGGTATTGGGTAGGATTAAGAATGTAGAATAAGGTCATGCAGAATAAGGCATTAATATGTGCTTAATAAGTACTAATAAACAGCCAATATTCTAGTAATATGCATGCTAATAAGCAGCTAGTTAAAATACCCTAAAATAAAGTGTTACCGAAAATTTACTTGAAAACTATTTTTAAAGTAATTTTAGCAGTGAGATGTAGTTATTTGTGGAGAAGTCAGCTAAAAGTAGCATTTTAAAAAAATGCTACTTCACCTAACCTCAGAGCTCATGGTAGGTCATGAGATGTTTACACGGTTTTGAAACATTTACAGATTATCCCAAAAAAAACAAAAAACAGACTGTTTGTCTATGGAGAAGGTGGATGTGATTGTGACTGCTGTGGTCTATTAAGCTCAATGAACATGAGGTTATGAGTGGTCATACGTATCGGTAAGAAGCCTGTGATGCTAATGGAAGCAGACAAGCAGCAGAGGCACTCTCACCATCTTTCTGCATTCTGGATGTTTCTGTCAGCAGTTAGTGTTGTCGGTACAGGTGCGGCGCTGTCTACTGACTGTCACAGTGCCTGCCTGTCCTATAAACATGCTGCCTAACAAGGACAAACAAGAGAGCTTTGTTAAGTTTGTGCAGCATAGAAAAATACTTTAAATGCACTTTGTCATTTGCTTGTTATCGCGTTCTCATGGTGTACGGTGGAAAACTGTTATGGACTGATGAAGAAAACGATATCCACATTCAGAACATTCAAAATGCAGGGACTTTGCTGTTTTCATATATTCCAAATTCATGCATAAAAATAAGGATTTTTTTTTTTTCTCCTATAGCAATGACATTGAATGGAGATTTTTGCTGCTCCTCTGAAGTTTCTCAACAAAGTGAGCTCAGAGTTTAAACTAAAGTATAAAGTTTCAATATGAACTCAAACATTTCTCATCAAAATAAAACCATTTCTCTTCTTCCAAAACCAAATAATCTGTGCTCAGTCCATATTCAGTATACTCTTACCGTATGTCAATAATTGTTACTGTTGGGTTTCCACAAAAATATGAAGCAGCACAACTGTTTTCAACATAATAATCAGAAACGTTTCTTGAGCAGCAATTTAGCATATTAGAATGATTCCTGATGTGACACTGAAGACTGGAGTAAATTATAATATTTCACAGTATTACAGTTTTTACTGTACCAGACACACACATTTGAATGCTAGAAAAAAAATGAAACTCATATAACCTTGAAGTAAGAAAATAATAGCTACATTTTCATTTTGGAGTGAACTATTCCTTTAAGCTTATCAGTAGGTGAATTACTGAAGCAGTTGCTTTGAAATCCTTATGAAGTGCTCAGTAAAGGCCAGTAGGCTTTGAATTGGGACAAAAAAAAAGAAAAGAAAATGGAATTCCT
>CM074432.1:2143766-2233766 GCA_037101425.1 Elopichthys bambusa
TAACTGTATCATTGGCATCTATTCTACTTTTCTTCTTTTTTTTTTAGTTTAAATCAGTCAAATCTCATGTGAAAGTCAAACTGTATATATTGTATATTTAATCTAAAACAGCCAAGCAATGAGTAATCATAGAGTCATCATAGTGTGTGTGTGTGTGTGCGTGCATTTTCTTGAAATTTCCCCATAAGAACCCCTGACCTCCTTCAGTATAGATCACTCATTGTTTGACCCTCGCTCCATCTATAGAGGGAAATTGGTTTTTACTCCATCATAAATCATCAAAAGAGTTTCTGTACTGGAACACCGGAAGATTAATGTTTTCACTGTGTTTGTGTTTCGTCATCTTTATATAAAAAGGGCGCCATCACTTCTGTGAGTGGGTCGAGTTAAGAAATGTGCATAACAAGACTGAGTCGAGGTGTTTGTGTCCAAAACAGTGAGCATTACTGTACCTCAGTAACAGTAACTTTGGGATTTAGGATCTTATTCAGACTAACTTGTATTGAACAATGTGTGATAACAAATGAGTCTGGAGCAGTGTGAAATGACGGGTCACTGTATGACAGAATTTTAAAGCCAGGAAATTCCTTGGGACCTTGACCTCAATAGGAATCTATTCATAGACTTCATCATCAGATCGTCTCCAGGCACATGATTAATCAGGAAAAGCCCTATGGAAATAATACTAAAATTATATTACACAGGATCCCTGTCATGATTTAGCTCAATTACAAAAACTAGATCATGTGACAAAACTAAACAGATTTAAGGGAATTTCAGGACCATATTAAACATTTAAGAGATGCAAATTATTTCATATCAACAGAAATACTTTATGATGAAATGATGGCAAACATTTAATACTTTATACATAAATGGGGGAAATTGGGCTATATATGCACAAGGCTAAAGGCTTGACTATACAGCGTATACGAGCCATTCTTGAAAAAAGTGTATTTTTCCACAAATTTTGTATGTATGCAAATTGTATAATATCCAAGCCCCACATTGTACAGTTAATTCTCATATTGTATTTTCAGAAAGTTTTAGAATATTTTTTCCTCTCCCCAGATTTGTCACTACCGAAACACAATGATAAATAATTTAATTAGAAGGGTTACTATTAAGATTTTGTTTACATCTACCTTATAAATATGTTTTTTGAACAAGTTTTCACAGATAAATCAGTAACAACTATAATTTTAACAATGTTTCAAGTGTAATTAATGAGATTTGTATCTTTCTTTGTAAAAGGCATAACGTTTATCATACTGATTTTCAAAGTTAGTTTGAATATACACTGAACCAAACACTATAATAATCTTAGTTGGTAATTCATTATACTTTAATTTTGACAAAATATCCCATGTTTCGGTCGTGACTGCACATTTCCGGTAGTGACCACATCACATTACAGGATTTTAACTCACATACTAAAACACTAATGATTTGCATAATTGTACTAAAATTTAGCTTATTTCCCCCAAATAAACGATTATGTGTTCCCTTTTGTCACGTACCAAAACAGTCACGACTGAAACATGTGGTAAAGTTTCGGTAGTGACAATTTTAGATACTTTATATAGATTTAGATACTTTGATAATCAGCACATGAACAGTTGTACACACATAAAAACTACATTTTATCGAATAACACTCAAAAAAACAATGATGCCTCTTCACCGGCATGTTTCGGTAGTGACAATTTTAGATACTTTTGAGTCTAGCTCAAAGATGCTAATCATCACATGGTTAGCTAGCACAGTTCTGAACAGTTGTACACACATTAAAAACGAAATTGTATGGAATAACACCCAAAAAAGTTTGCTTAATTGCAGAAAATGGTGTTCGGTAGTGACGTTCCTTGAAGTTACACACAGGTTTTCAGACTTTTGAACACATTTAACTCAAAATGATGGACCTATCTGCTGTGAAAGAGAGGCTATGAGAGGGAGGGACACAGGAATACTTCCTGATCAAAAATGTAAAGTGTGTTAAAATCAGTCTCAGCCAATGGACTAAAACACACACTGTTTCGGTAGTGATGTGAAAATGTAGGATACTTTTTTTTTTTTTTTTTTTTTACATAAAGTTTCATGATTTAAAAATAAAAATTATATATATATATATATTATAATTTAAGGGGTTAGGGTTCGGGACAGCCACTTTTCAACTGAAAGTACCCAATAAATGATGATTTTATATATATTAAGCTTACTGATATTTTAAAAATTGTGGGATTCAATAGATAATAAAAGGATCTTATAGAAAACATCTAAAAATTCAATACTTAAATGCGTTTTTTGGTTGTGGGACAGCAGTTCTGTAGAATGGCCCATATATATATATATATATATATATATATATATATATATATAAACATATTAAACATACTGGCCCCTATAAGAAAGCATTTTTTTTTTAATGTAATAATGATTGATCCATAATTAATAGCAAAAAAAGTGATGATAGACTTTCTGGAAGACAGAACAGGCAAAAAAATTAATTTTAATTTAACTAATTTTCTAATAAACTCATAGCTTTGAACTATGAGTCTGAAACCAGTATACAGAAATACAGAAAACACTCAGATATAATGCATATGCACTCTATATTTTACGGGTCTCAGAACAGGCTAGTGATGTCTACGCACACGACCGGAGCAAAGCAACAATGCACGAGTGAATTCAAGCCCGGTCTAAAGTTCTTGGAGGGCGGAAAGGCGCCGAAGCCGCTGCTTGGATCCTGCGCTCATTAATTCAGTGAAGTCTCGCGGTGTTCACGCAACCTCTCAGACATCTTGCGTTTGTCAGACGAATCTGCTACATGCACGAGCAGAAACGCAGTAAAACCTCATCCAGCATCGCTCGATCGCCATCACATCTTCACATGCGGGGCTGAACTGAGTTTGCGCGTTCGAGACACTCGGAGAGGATCGTGTGCGGCGTTATTTTCTTATTGTGCGTCATTTCTGCTTTTCTGCATTTCCACCGAGGCAATATGGCAACACCCGCCGCTGTAAACCCATCGGGTGAGTAGCGATTTCACAGTTGTTCTTTTAAATATATTGCGTGTGGTGATTAAAGGGAAACCGAACGTCGGGTTTTTTTAACGCAATATTGTGTTTTCGCGTTAACAAAAGAAACCGCGACGCTTTAAACGCACGCGAGCACCCCATCCCCCCTGCACAAGTAACAACAGCAGCGACATTTAGAATTTTAAACGCTACATTGTATCACTGGTATATTAACGTTCTTTCTTTTGTGGCTGTGGAACGTCGCGCGAGTGTATTGTGGCGTCAGAATGAAATGTATCACGTTTGGCTTTATTCGGCCGCGGCTTGTTGCTAATGTAAATTAGATGCTGAATACATTTTCCTCAAGCCGGTACGTGCTTTGATTTCCTTTGATACGCAACTACTGAATCTGAGTCGTTTCTTATGGGATGTGAGGTTTTGTTATGAGCTTGATAACAGCTCTACTTCCTCAGCCTGTTGATTCCATTGCGACAATGGATGTGGACCAAGTTTATTGTCATATGTGCAGATTAGGATAGCATGTACAGTTCTATTTTTTGTTTCTGTGAAGTACTTAAAAAGTCAACAGACAAAAAATGATCATGTACAAATAGTAGCAAGAATATGAGGCAAAATGGTGAGTGATTGCGAGATGTAAACAAGAGCACTGGATTGCTGTTGTGCAAGACTATCATGAGCTAATGTTTAAGTTTACATGAATGTGTGCAATTTTTTGTTTTTGTCACTGAATTTTTAATGGTGTTAGAGCTTAAACTGTTGCTATTTAGGTTTTAATGCAGTCCAAATTCACGAGTATGTGGGCATATGTGGTCTATTTTAGTCATCATCGCAGAATGTTTCAGGGTTCGACTCAAGATGAACAACAATGAAGATGAAAAGATGTAAAGGCCAAATTATTATATTAGCATGGAGATATAGAAATGTTGTTTCAAGTGAGATCAAATTTCATCACTGTTGAAGGATTAGTTCACTTCAGAATTAAATGTCCTGATAATTTACTCACCCCCATGTCACTCAAGATGTTCATGTCTTTCAGTTGAAAGGATTTTTGAGGAAAACGTTCCGGGATTTTTCTCCATATAGTGGACTTCACTGGGGTTCAACGGGTCCAAATGTCAGTTTCAGCTTCAAAGAGCTCTACACGATCCCAGACGAGGAATAAGAGTCTTATCTAGAGAAACGAACCCCAGTGAAGTCCACTATATGGAGAAAAATCCCGGAACGTTTTTTCTCAAAAACCTTCATTTCTTTTCGACTGAAGAAAGAAAGACATGAACATCTTGGATGACATGGGGGTGAGTAAATTATCAGGACATTTTTATTCTGAAATTTTAAATATTAGACAAATCTATTTTTTAATGGAACAGTATATTGAATCTTTAGACAAAATAAAAATGAAGTTAAAAAAAAAAAAAAACTTTTTGCGTATGTGTATCATATTTGATACATCAGGCATTTATGACTCCTATAGTATGATGTAGTGAGAATATGGAGCTCATAGTTGGGAGGAAAAAACACCTCAGTTTTATTCAGAGGCCCAAACTGAGCAAAAATGTGCAATTTTGGTGCTTACGTTGTTATTTATGTCATATTTACTTTCTAAAGAATATAGAACAAACACGTTCACAATTATACTAAAAGGGCTTTTACTTGCTTAAAAAATATAAACCGTCTGTCGACTGAAGTCATGTTGATAATTTAGAGGCCTAGAAGTTCATATATCAAATCATTTTACATACAATAAAACTAGTCTGAATGGGAAGAAATAAGCATGATATTATCTCTGGCCTGATAAAACTGATATTACACTCTCTGGAAAAAAAGGTATAAAAGCTGTCACTGGGGTGGAACCTTTTCAAAAGGTACATATCAGTACCTAAAATGTGCATATTAGTACCTTAAAGATACATATCAGTACCTAAAATGTGCATATTGCTACCTTAAAGATACATATCAGTACCTAAAATGTGCATATTGCTACCTTAAAGATACATATCAGTACCTAAAATGTGCATATTGCTACCTTAAAGATGCATATCAGTACCTAAAATGTGCATAGATACATATCAGTACCTAAAATGTGCATATTGCTACCTTAAGATACATATCAGTACCTAAAATGTGCATATTGCTACCTTAAGATACATATCAGTACCTAAAATGTGCATATTGCTACCTTAAAGATACATATCAGTACCTAAAATGTGCATATTGCTACCTTAAAGATACATATCTGTACCTAAAATGTGCATATTGCTACCTTAAAGATACATATCAGTACCTAAAATGTGCATAGATACATATCAGTACCTAAAATGTGCATATTGCTACCTTAAAGATACATATCAGTACCTAAAATGTGCATATTGCTACCTTAAAGATACATATCAGTACCTAAAATGTGCATATTGCTACCTTAAGATACATATCAGTACCTAAAATGTGCATATTGCTACCTTAAAGATACATATCAGTACCTAAAATGTGCATATTGCTACCTTAAAGATACATATCAGTACCTAAAATGTGCATATTGCTACCTTAAAGATACATATCAGTACCTAAAATGTGCATATTGCTACCTTAAAGATACATATCAGTACCTAAAATGTGCATATTGCTACCTTAAAGATACATATCAGTACCTAAAATGTGCATATTGCTACCTTAAGATGCATATCAGTACCTAAAATGTGCATATTGCTACCTTAAAGATACATATCAGTACCTAAAATGTGCATATTGCTACCTTAAAGATACATATCAGTACCTAAAATGTGCATATTGCTACCTTAAAGATACATATCAGTACCTAAAATGTGCATATTGCTACCTTAAAGATACATATCAGTACCTAAAATGTGCATATTGCTACCTTAAAGATACATATCAGTACCTAAAATGTGCATATTGCTACTTTTTGAAAGGTCCCACCCCAGTGACAGCTTTTTTTTTTTTTTTTTTTTTTTTCTGAAAGTGCATGATAAAAAAAACTTCCTACATCTAATAAACTTTATGCAACAGTCTTGCTGTACGAATGTGATTGATCCAGAGAAACATGTCACAGAAACCTACTGCTGCTCAGGTTATTCAGTCTGCACTTAAAGTAAATTACGCTCCATGACTCCACTGCTTCCATGAACACTTTTTTTTTTTTTTTTTTTCACCCAGCGGGCAATTCCTTCCCAGCCACCTCATTGTAAATGCAAATGAGGGGAAATGAATAAAGAATGTGTGCGTTATTAGCACCTGGTTGACACGCCGAGCTGCCAAGCGCGCTTTAGAATGCACGAGAGCATTCTGGGTCTGAGTCACATGACTGTAGTTGAACTCAAGGGCACTTTGTTTTAAAGTCAGCTTGCTTTTATTTCGCTTGCTTAAGAAATATGTAGGCCATCTGTACTTTTACCCACAATGCTTAACAAAAGGCCCTGGTTGCAGCATGGCCGCGATAAGAACGTGTTTCGTACAAATAGCAGTTGGGGATTACAGGCACAGTTGATTAGCAACAGTTTAGACTGTTTGCCGACCTCTTGTGTTTGTGAAGGAAGCCTTTCTGTTGAGAGGAGGGACGGATTACAGGACTGAGAAGAGTAGCATTGCTAAAAAAAGACTTGTTTCTGGAGCATATGGTGCGTTACATCAGCTAGAAAATGCTAATCAACTTGTTGACTGGATTGAGGTTGTTTTTTTTGGATAAAAAGAGTTTAGATATTTGATGTATGTAATGTAAGACAGTATGTAGACAATTTTCTGTACCGTTTACATTCAGGCGATGTGTGTGTGTATGTACACCACTGGTCAAAAGTTTGGGGTCAGTAAGGTCTTATTGTTAAAAAAATGAATGCTTTTATTTAGCAAGGATCAAAAGTGACAGTAAAGACATTTATAATGTTACAAAAGATTTCTGTTTCAAATAAATGCTGTTCTTTTGAGCTTTCATTTCATCAGATAATCCTTAAAATCTTTTTTTTTTTTATAATAATCATAAATGTTTCTGAAGGGAAAAAGAAAAAAACTTACCGACCCCAAACATTTGAATGGTAGTTTTTATTGAGAACTACTCGTTTTATAATGTTAGTTTCACTGTTTTGAGTCTTTGTTTTTTTACTCAAATGTTTTTACCCAAAGGTGTTTACAACAGCGTAACATTTTAAAATTTCAGTATAGACTCGGTATCGAAGTCGGTACTTTTGACTACACTAATGCCAAGTGCGAACACACCCTTACAGCCATTTCAAACCGCAAGCGTGAGCAGCATGTCAGGTTCACGTGAGCGTAACTACACTACGCGCGAGTATTCACACTGGAAGCGTTTGTACAGCATCACGGCAGCGGCTCCAAGCTACATATAAAGTGAGCATTTCTTTACAAAGACAGATTTTTATAAGTTGGTCATTTCATAAACTTGATAGTCTTGAAAGTTTGTTAACATGGGGAGGTGTATAACATTAGCATGTAAACGGTAAACAACAAAAAAGCCATGTTTACAAGAGCACAAACTCGATTGTCTGTGTAATAATTAAAAGAATGTTTATATATCTCATTTTCTATATATCCCATACTTTCACCCAAACTGAATAATTAAAAACAAGTTTAAATGGGTAAATCTTTTTCTCAAACAATTCTTGTTAAAACGCACTAGACATGCTTATTCTGTGCATTTTGAGCACTTTTTGTGTGAAATCATATTTATTTTGTCCATCGAAAGTGTGCTTTCACTTTAATTGAGCGTCAGCAGTGCAGCAAAAATAGACTCGTGCCAAAACCCCCGCTTCACTGCTGCTCACGCGCTGCTCCTGGTGTGAATGCAACATGCACGGTGAAAAAAAAACACAGTGCTTAGGCTTGCGGTGTGAAACGTCCGTAAGGGTGCTTTCGCACTAGCACTTTTGGTGCGCACCCGGGTTCGACTGACATCAGAGTTTGGTTCGTTTGGGCAATGTGAACGCTGTCTTCTGAACCCTGGTGTGCACGTGAACCGTACCCGAGTCCACCTAAAAAGGGTGGTCTCTGATACGGTTTTGACTGAAAATATGAACGCAACACAGACCAAAGGCATTGTGATTATACAGGTACAGTAGAATATAGGTCTATCTGCATTCTGAGCAGCTTTGAGATACTGAGCTTCGAAGTTTTTGCATTCCATACCGCTTTGTAGATGTCACAGAATAAGACAAAAAAAAGGTTGACAAAAATGTCAGATAATTCCAAGGTGATCCACAGATATTTGTTTGAGGGTTTCCTGCCGCTGTTTGACTCCTTTACACGTTTTATAAGCTCTTCACGAGTTGTCAGTGCCTTCATATACAGGTGCTGGTCATATAATTAGAATATCATGAAAAAGTTGATTTATTTCACTAATTCCATTTAAAAAGTGAAACTTGTATATTATATTCATTCATTACACACAGACTGATATATTTCACATGTTTATTTCTTTTCATTTTGATGATTATAACTGACAACTAAGGAAAATCCCAAATTCAGTATCTCAGAAAATTAGAATATTGTGAAAAGGTTCAATATTGAAGACACCTGGTGCCACACTCTAATCAGCTAATTAACTCAAAACACCTGCAAAGGCCTTTAAATGGTCTCTCAGTCTAGTTCTGTAGGCTACACAATCATGGGGAAGACTGCTGACTTGACAGTTGTTCAAAAGACGACCACTGACACCTTGCACAAGGAGGGCAAGACACAAAAGGTCATTGCAAAAGAGGCTGGCTGTTCACAGAGTTCTGTGTCCAAGCACATTAATAGAGAGGCGAAGGGAAGGAAAAGATGTGGTAGAAAAAAGTGTACAAGCAATAGGGATAACCACACCCTGGAGAGGATTGTGAAACAAAACCCATTTAAAACTGTGGGGGAGATTCACAAAGAGTGGACTGCAGCTGGAGTCAGTGCTTCAAGAACCACTACGCACAGACCAATGTCTTGCATACGTTCCTGTTCTTAATTGGCCAGCAAACTCGCCTGACCTTAACCCCATAGAAAATCTGTGGGGTATTGTGAAGAGGAAGATGCGATATGCCAGACCCAACAATACAGAAGAGCTGAAGGCCACTATCAGAGCAACCTGGGCTCTTATAACACCTGAGCAGTGCCACAGACTGATCGACTCCATGCCACGCCGCGTTGCTGCAGTAATTCAGGCAAAAGGAGCCCCAACTAAGTATTGAGTGCTGTACATGCTCATACTTTTCATGGTCATACTTTTCAAGATTTCTAAAAACCCTTTTTTTTTGTATTGGTCTTAAGTAATATTTTAATTTTCTGAGATTCTGAATTTGGGATTTTCCTTAGTTGTCAGTTATAATCATCAAAATGAAAAGAAATAAACATTTGAAATATATCAGTCTGTGTGTAATGAATGAATATAATATACAAGTTTCACTTTTTGAATAGAATTAGTGAAATAAATCAACTTAACTAATAATAATATAAAAAATAAACAGGACTAAATGTATTGTTTTCTTTTTTTTTTTTTTTGGTCCAGACCAAAAGAACCAAGAGAACCAAATGCGCTTTTTTTCATTCCAGTGCGCTACTTTTCCATTGTTTTTCTATGTAAATACGTGCTAGATGGATGTGTGTGACTGTTGCGCTCGCGTCTTGTGTCTTTTGCAGTGCCAGGTTAAAATCAGTTCAATTTTTCCTCGAGACCTTGCGTTTTCCAAAAGCAAAGACGCATTCTGTGTAAAGTCACCCTAAGACTTCTATGTAAATGCCTCTCTGCAATGAAAGACGCCAGTACTTTGTGCTGCAATGTCAATATAGTTATTAACAGCTCCATTCTTCAAAACAGCCTATTTATAAAGCTGCATGACATTGTGACTGATTCATAAAACATGTGCGGAAATATTTGATGGTCTCGTATTTCCCTTTCTTTGTGTTTTGATTACCCAGTAGGCATTTTTGACTGAAAGAAGTTGTTTGTATATTGATTTACCTGGCATCAGTAAATTGGGTTCAGAACAAGTCATTTTTTGCAGCTTAGCTTCAGTAAATGCTTTTTCAAAGTTTTTAGCTCTGAAAGTTATAGTATGTTTTAATAGTTCATTATATGGCCCATTTAATTGTTGTGAAGAAGTCCTTTCTTGCATGAAACATTAGTAAGTAATTGGAGTTTTGATGGTTTTTAAAACATCTGTTAAGAAATACGGCATTCATTAGTCTTTGTAAGCGCTTGAAATGAGAATAAAGCTAAAAAGAGGACAGTTGCACATGCATTATTGAAGTATTTCAACATGTTTTCGATTTTTCTGTTGACCATCATGTCAGAAATATCTAGAATGTTTGGCAGCATGAACTTTCTTTGGCAGTGTAACAATAGACCAGAAGAGAAGAGTCATTGTTCACATGTTCGTGCGATCAGAAATAAAAGATTTGATCATGTTAATTAAATCGTTTGTAGATTTTCCCGTTAAACACATTTCTTTCTGATCCGTTTCCTGCTCTGAAGCACTGAATTGAGAAACTCTTTTCTGCATGGAAATATGCCAACCTTATCTACACCCTGACATTATATTGCTTAAGCTGCACTGAATCACTCTTTTCACTCTCTTTTAAGTGTTGGTAGATAATATAGGAACTGAATGTTTTGCTACCAAACCGGGTTATTTTTCCATTCTTCATTTGGCCGGTTTGAACAAAAAATCTCTATCACGTTTTTTTTTTTTTTCTGGCGGTTTCACGGTATGTCACGTTTTTTTGCACTGGACCTTTATTTTGCCATATTTTACTGTCAGGAGTACAGGGAATATATTATATAAATATTGTAAGGACAATTAAATTAATTGTAATCAAATCAGTTCATAAAGCTAACAATGTAATCAAATAATTTAATTAGTAATATTAAGAAGTAGGCTACATTTTTACTGTGCAATTTCTGTAATTTCAATGAAGACCTTTTGAGTTTGTGTTTTAATAAATGGTGTTTATTATTATTATCTCTATTAATTAAAGTATACTCGATTGTACAATAGTATATTTATTATTTCAAGTTATACTGAACTTTTATTTTGACAGGGTCGTAAAGACCTTTGACTTCCTGTGTATATGATACGACAAATGTCGATAGTTTTATCGAATTAACAGTGAAATGTTCATAAAGTGACTCTAAGAGCAGCTCTGCAGATGAAGTTCATGTATAGTGAGTGAGACGGCAGACACTGAAATCATCGCGAGCGCTTCAGTAGTAGTGTAGTAGTAGACGAAAACGCGGACTTCAGATTTCAATAGCAGCATTTTTTAGCTTTAATATTCACAGACGCTAGTCCGTATCGATATTTGATTCAGTGTATAGCCATACTTTTGATTTATTCATCCAAAAATTGCCAAATTCTGTGACTTTCAGCTTTGTACAGTGTTGTATTTGTGACTGGATTCTGTGATTTCATCTGTTTTCTGCATCGCGGAAGTCATATGGCTCTACGTGGTATTTGTAGTATTAAAGAGAGATGGTTTTGTGAGTTATTTATTGTTGTTATAAAGTTGTTTCCATTAGTGTAAGAAGAGTATGCAGTCCGCTCTCTATACGCTCTACATAGCGCTTCATGGCCATTGAATAGAGACATGTATGGCGGTTTTTGAAAAATATGTATGTTATGTTTTTATTTTTTTTTTATAGGGATTTAGCGATTATAATGAAGGTTTTAGTAGTCCATTCTTAAGTCAATTCCTCAATTAACACTTTCATTTATCTGTATTATACACGGCTGCAAACTCAGTGAGAGTTTTGAATCCAAAATATGTGATTCATGTCATTTTTGTGATTCGTTTCTTTTGCGTGGGCTGGTGGGAGAGAGAAAGGCTTCGAAATGTTATAAAAGATTAACTTGTCAACACACAATTCCCTGAAGAGTTTTTACACTTAATGAGGTATGTGTTATAAAGTCCATGTAAATGTCAGCCCTGAAAAATGTTTTGCTAGTCGATTATGTGCACTCTGGGACTGGGGACTTTCAAGGACTTGAGAGAGAAGCTTTTGATTTACTTGTGTGTATGTGTGTGTATATATGATGATTTGCTGCTCAAGAAACATTTCTGATTATTATCAATGTTGAAAACAGCTTAAAGAGGACCTATAATGCCCCTTTTCACAAGATTGTAATACAAGTCTCTGGTAGGGATGTGTCACGATTTTCGAATATTCGATTAGTTGATTTAATTATAGAATTTCGGATAGGTTGTGCGATTATAGTCTTAAAAATATATCCCATGTTTTCGGTGCTGATGCGGTGGTGACACGTTCATGTAACTAGAGCGCACTGCCAATAACGCACCTAAAAGCTGTCAATCAACTCCCTCACACGCAAATAACAGAGACATTAAATAAAATGTTCACGTAAGTGCCGTCGTTCAGGCTGTTCACAATATTACATCATGTTTAGGCAGCCTAAATCATTATGGCTTGTGATAGGCGGTGTTGCCGGTGTTTAGCCGCAAAACACTGGTATCATCACTTGCCCACCGTGGCACCGCCCCTCACCGTCATTTTGATTTTTTTATAGTAATATAAATCATTTAGTTCAGTTAGATAACAGACACTACAATTAAAAACTAAATGTATCTGCTCAAATCAGTGTGAGACGAACGAGAGTC
Source organism: Elopichthys bambusa (assembly GCA_037101425.1). Taxonomy (NCBI): domain Eukaryota; kingdom Metazoa; phylum Chordata; class Actinopteri; order Cypriniformes; family Xenocyprididae; genus Elopichthys; species Elopichthys bambusa. The sequence goes on from CM074432.1 coordinate 2,156,410, forward strand.
GCAGCACAGATCAGCAGCAGGAGTCACATTTCACCAAGACAACGACGGAAGATTTGGTTTCAAAGCGAAATATAAAAGCGTTCATTTAAGCGGGTTTGTCATTTTACTGTTTGGTTGTTGTGTTTTTCATTAAGAATAACAGTGAACCCACCATTCAAACAATCGCAGCTCCCGAATTGGCGCTAATTTGAAAGTGAAAGTAAAATGCGCACGGCCATTCGTAATGGTTGCGTGACCACTGGTGCAGAGCGAGTGTTTTCAGTTAGCGTGATTCCTGTGGAAGCTCAACTTCTATCTATTGAAAATGTTTGCTCTGCACCGAACTGTTATGAATTTTAACTTTTTTGGAAAAAAGATTGAAGGCGTGAATGGTCTCTCTCCCTTTCTCTCTCTGTTTATGTGTGTGTAACTTATACATGCGTGTGTGCGTGCATGCGGGGGAGGGGTGCAATTTTTCGATTAATAATCGAATATTGTTTTTGCTTGAAATGCCCGTCCCTGGTGTGCCCAGAATGTGTCTGTGAAGTTTCAGCTCAAAATACCCCACAGATCACTTATTATAGCTTGTCAAATTTGCCCCTATTTGGGGGTGAGCAAAAACACACCGTTTTTGTGTGTGTCCCTTTAAATGCAAATGACTGTTTTTCAGAAGAGGGCGGAGCTTTAACAGCTCGCGCTTCGGTTGCTCAACAACAACAAAGCAGGAGAATCTCGCGCAGCTAAAATGAGGATTGTCAGTAACGGTGTTCAGCCTTTCATTGTTCAAACCGGAGTCGACACTGATGGAGAGACTCAGGAAGAAGTTTTAGAATGAAACTGGACGTTTCTGAATGGTTAGAGGATAAATGTATGTAGTTGCCGTGGAGTTGATTCAACTCATCGATTAGCATGTGCCGTCGTGTTAATCTTTTGTGCAAAACCCGTATGGACGCCCACTATAAATAGTGTACCTGTTTGCCAAACCGAGCCATACACACCAGGCTAACGTTTATTATTTGCTATCAAATGCTGTCAATATGGTCTAATATTTTTTCCAAAATATCGCTCGGACAGAAACGCTCCTTTTTTTAGCAATCTGCCAGGGTCAACTTGCAGGCTATCCAAGCTAACGAGACTCTAAATAGTGTTCAGTGCTCGTCTGTGACAGCCAACGACAGAACAGTTAGCATGCTTTGCTCAAACTTTTGCCATGGCACACCGTTGTCACTTACGAAAACAAAATGGCGGCGCCGTGGGTGGGAACGTGCAGATTAAGGGGTGATAATACTATAATAAGTTCCCCTTCCTACGTCACTAGAAGAGCGAAATCTGAGCGGCTCTGGTTTTTGTCACATGCTTACAGAGAAAGATTTGCCAAAACAAAGTTACTGGGATGTCCTTTTTCACATTTTCATGTTTTTTCACCTGATTATAGCACAGATTTTCATGATGTGTCCCCTTTAATATTTCTGTGGAAACTGTGATATAAATATATATATATTTTTTTCCGGGATTCTTTGATGAATAGAGAGTTTAAAGCATTTATATGAAATAGAAATCTGGTTTTTAACATTACAAATGTCTTTATTGTCCCTCTTGATCAATTTAATGCATCCTTCCACAATAAAAGTTTTAATACTGCCATCAAACTTTTAAACAACGTCTCTCCAGCATCAGCTATTGAAACACCAAAATCGACTGAAACTCTGCCACATACCCACAATCCTGTGCTGAACCTCAAGTATTAATAATCCAGATCTGAATCATTCCTTCAGAGAATCAGTTTATCTACGTTTATCCGTCAAGGCATAGATCCGTACAGGCGGGCCGCGGTCCAAGATGCTGTGGTGTTCTGGGAAGGTTTTCTCTACACTTAGAATGAAGAATTTACTCATTTGGCCTGTTTTTGTCTCGATGGAGTTCACTTCTCACACAAGACATGAAATGAGACGTGCTATCCACGTTTCTAAAGAGCTCAGACATTACAGGCGGGATCCTAAGGGATGGGTGCAGTGTGGATGTTTTGTTTTGGGGTAGATCTGGAAACGGGCCTCTGTATTGCCATTAGAACGAGTCAGAGGAGAGAAAAGAGAGAGAGAGGAGCACATAAGCTGTTGAATCGTGATTTAAAATGGGAGACAGCAGCATCCTATCTGTCTTAAATCCTTCACTCCATCCCATGAGACAGATTAATGGGTTTGACCTGAAGGCTTTCTGAGAGGGAACGACAGAGGCAGGATGAGGGAGAGCTCTAGAAAGTCCTAAAGCATGTACAATGGAGATATTTTAAAGAACGGTCACCGCTTTTTCCATGCAGCAAAAGTATCCGGTAACCAGCACCAAAAAAAACATCTGAACCCTGTACAGCCTGACATGAAATAATAGTCCGAAGTTTGCATATGTGTTTTTTTTTTTTTTTTTTTCATCGATACATCAGGCTTTTTGGCTCATATCGCTGAACGCATGCAGACACACTTTTGGCCGAGGTCTAACGTCCTTGCATTATTCAGCCTGAAGGTGGCGCTCTAATGTTGATTGACAGGCACGTATTTATTGCCTCCGAATGTAGTTTTAGAATGTTAGAGCTGCACAATTAATCACAATCTCCATTCAAACACCCACACAATCTTATTTTATTAAGCTTTCATATGTCTGACGATATACTATGTATTTTGGTACTCTTAGATAAAGGTTTCTGTATCATTTACTGATAATAAACAAAAGTCTAGTTATGGGGCTAATTAAATTAAGTGTATTTAACCGAAGTTTCCCACAAGTTTGCATAATATGTTAACATTAAACTTGACTTTTGGTAACCTTAAATAGTTTTTTGCCCATCTGGATTTGCGTTTCTCTTGTACCTTCATATGAACTAAGGTGTAAGTAAACCTCATAAATGAATGAATGAGAACTAGAGTACAGGAGAAGTGGACGGCAGACTTTATGAAATGTTAATATGATTCTCATCGGTGCTGAACGTGTCCATGTGTGTTCATATTCTCAGCCAGCTGCTGCTGGCGATGTTAGCCTGAGCTGGTGTGTGTGTGTGTGTGTGTGTGTGTGTGTGAGAGAGACATACTCATGCTGTTTAATTAGTGCATCAAGTATAATGTTTTTTGTTGTATTTGTGTCTTGCTATGTGACCAGAAACACACACATACAATTTTTTGAGCTCATCGAGTCTGTGTGTGTGTGTGTGAACTCTACTGTTTCTTTTATTCAGAAAGGTTGCAATAAATTAATCAAAAGTGAGAGTAAAGATATTAATAAAGTTTTACAGACTGTTTCTATTTAAAATAAATTCTGTTCTTTCTATTAAAGAATCCTGAATGTTTCAATTTCCACAAAAATATGATGCAGCATAACTGTTTTCCACACTGATGATAATCAGTATTCCTGTTTGTTGTTTAATTTGTTGGTTCATTTCATGTGCTAAAGTCTAACATGACTGCAGTTGTACAGCAGCTGTATGTATGTGGATCAGTGTTTCATATGGTTGATTGTGAGGATGTTTTTGTCCTTTTCAGAAATGGGCACGGATCTGCCGGGGTCGGTAGCCATGCCAGGCGCTGTGGGCGCGGGACAGGTCAGGATGGCGGGTGCCATGCCAGGGCGAGGAGGCAAGCGGAGATCGACGGGGTGAGTTATTTTTTTGCTGAACGTTGTGTGTTATTTTCATAATTCCAGATGCTGTTTAAAGTTCAATCTGTGCAACTGAAAAAATATTCGTACAAAATCAGAATTATCCATTTTCAGCTGTGTAGTTTAGCGGTTAGCGGGATGTGAAAAATATCTCCTCATTAGAACATAATGGTTAATAATTAATGCATCAGCAGCCATTTACCCACATTCTGAAGTTTGACTATAAGACTATTATTATGAATAAATCATTTCATAATTTATTCAGATATTCAGTTTCCCTTAGGGAATGAAACTCGTTAATATGCATACATATCTATGTTTGTAATTTCTTTGTACATAATTTCTTATTGAATAAAATAAAATATGTAATGCGAGTGTTAATGTGAAAGCTGCACGTTATTTATTTTTTAATGTGAAAATGTGAATGCAGCTTTAATGCGTCAATGTAATGTTTTCATCATGTAAGACTACTTTATTTTTTTATTTCTTGTCGTTAATGAAAGGAAATAAGAAGCATAATTTCATTTACTGATGTGCCGCCTTCATGGCTCTCAAGTACCGTTACTGAGCTGCATGACGTAGTGTCCGTGACATCACCCGTAGGTTTCCGAAGAGCATTTTTGAAGCCCAAAGTGGGCGGAGCCAGTCGTCGCCACCGCCGGAAATGGGCAAAGAGGCGGGATGTGGGTGGAGCTGAGGTGCCTGGTTGCTGAAACCACACCCACATAGCTTGATGTGACCAAGTTAGCTCAGGCTAAGGAGCTATCTATCTATCTTAGACACTTTTTAAAATATTAATAAAGATAAATTATACTTCATTTAAAAGTTCTAAGGGTTTACTGTCACTCTGCTGTGTCTATTTTACGATATAGATGCTCCAGCAACAGTAAAATTGTAATTTGTGTCAGGTGTGCAAATGACAACACGCAAAATCAAAACGGGACTTCATACATTTGTAATGAATTACCGATCCGTTGCACTTGGGTAAAATGTCCATGATGAGAGTCCATTGAAAAACAGCTCTTTTTGCCCACAAAAGCGTTAAATCCATGAAATATTGATATATTGTCCATTGTTTGCATCATATTTCTTCTGAACGATCTGCTCTCCATCATCGATCTTCAAGAAATGATGCAGTCTGAGCAGCGTTTATATGGTAAAACTGTATATGATTGTATACACGTCCAAAGTATAATTTTTCAAAATAGTGCAGCAGTTTTAGTTATAATTTCCAAGCAGTGCTGTCGGATTTTGTGACATCTTGACATTGTCATTGTAGTAAATCTGACAGACAAAACTTTTAAGATGGTTCAGCAATGTGTGTTCTGTCTATCTTCCACATGTGTGCACATGTACACGGACGCACATCTGTCTCAACTGCATAGCAAGCCATATTTTTTGATAATTGTAAAAGCACAAACACGGCAGAGATGCCAAATTCAGCGGCTGGAATTAGCCGAGGTGACGTGACGACTCACAGACAGCAGACAAACGGCTAGTAAAGACAGCAGCGGCAATCCACCTGTCACTCAAGTGGCCACGCCCTTAATTACGCTTAATATAATTTAAACGGATGAGTTACAAAAAAATTCAACCCCCTCACAGTTGTCATGAAGTGCAAAATTAGCTGTATAGACCAAAACCACCTTTTGTATAAGGCTATATTATACATATTTTTATATTCTTATATTTTATATGGGAGGGGTCTTTGGGATTGACACCTTTTTGGCACCTGTCTCTAGTGGCCAGTCGATGAATTGCAGTTTAAGTCACTTCTGTGTTGCTGAAGGCAGGACTACAGTTCCCAGAATGCACCACAGCATGAATAAATCAACTACTGCTCAGTGTTTGTTATTAACTGTAGTATGTGCATCAGTGTAGTCTGAGTTTAAAATGATTTGTGCACTAACATGTATTTGTTTGATTTACTTCGAGTCTATGAAGCCGTTTTTCTGTTGCATCAGCTGCATATATTTTCTTTTATTAATTTACATCGAATTTCTTGTACTAGGGTGGATGTATATCACAAAATCAGCCTGCTATATAAAAGTTATATATACATATTCAAACCGTGTTTTTTGTTTTAGGATGGACTTTGACGATGAGGATGGAGAGGGACCCAGCAAATTTTCAAGGTAAACTTTTCACATGTTTACCAGCTTTTACACAAACGAGTTAGCCCATGCACCATGTCCTTTCTTTTATATTTTTTCCTGTTGTTTGACCATGTCTTTCAGCTGTGCCACAGAGTTTGTGCCATTTCAAGACATCTCATGTTTTGTTGCCCTCAACTTATGGTTTCCTTTCAGTTCATGTTGTTTTAAAGGAGCTGTATCCATAGTTGCGCTGCGACTGACGGTAAAGACGCTTCACTGTTAGCTGTAGCATTGGAATGGAGACACTGACCCCTGCTGGAGACACGGGGAACACTCCAGCAATCTCCCACTTAGAGGAATTGCTCACTAAAAAAAATCAAATAAAATGTCATTATTTGCTAAAACTTTACCTTCATGTTGTTCCAAACTCATATGCGTTTTGTATGCGTGTGTAAGTAAAGAATTTAAAGGACCAAAACAATGCAGAAAAGTCAGTCCCACGTGTGAGCTATATTTCTAGAGTGAAATTTGTGTTGTCAAAGAGCTAGAATTTTGATTGACATATCATCAAATGTCATAAAAACAGCAGAACACAGGTTTGGAACAACATGATGCTAGTACTACTGCTAACTATTTCACTTAGCCATTATACAATGGCTATATTGATAAATAGGACTTTAGTTGTGTTGTATGAAATGTAGACATTTTTAAGATTTACACACACACACACACACACACATATATATATATATATATATATATATGTATATGTGTGTATATATATGTATATGTGTGTATATATATGTATATGTGTGTATATATATGTATGTGTGTATATATATATATATATATATATATATATATATATATATATATATATATATATATATACACACACACACATATAATATACACATATATGTGTGTGTGTGTGAAAATCTTATTTTAGTATCAGTATATAACTATATATTAGTTTTATTTTTGTATTTTTCCTTTTTCATATATATATATATATATATATATATATATATATATATATATATATATATATATATATATATATATATATATATATATATGAAAAAGGAAAAATACAAAAATTATATATATAGTATATAATATATATAGTTATATACTGACACTAAAATAAGATTTACTCACACACACACACACACACACACATATATATATATATATATATATATATATATATATATATATATATATATATATATATATATATATATATATATATATATATATATATATATATATATATATATATATATATATATATATGTATGTATGTATGAAAAAGTAAAAATACAAAAATAAAACTAATATAGTTATATATAGTTTGGATACAAATGACTATTTTTAATTGAACATTTTTTTTTTTTGAAAAAAGTCTCTTCTGCTTACCAAGGCTGTGTTTGATCTAAAATACAGAAAAAACTGTAATATTGTGAAATATTATTACAATTTAAAATAATGGTTTTTCTATTTTTATATACTTTAAAATAAAATTTATTTCCAGATCAAAAATACAGAAGAACGGTAATATTTTGAAATATTATTATACTTATTATATAAATATAGATAACCGTTCAAAAGTTTGGGGTCAGTCATTTTATTTCCTTACCTTTTTTGAAAGGAATGAATACTTTTATTCAGCAAGGATGTGTTAAAGTGATAAAAAAAGTGATAGTAAAGACTTATACTGCTAGAAAAGATTCCTATTTTGAATAAATGCTGTTATTTTTAACTTTTTATTCATCAATAAATCCTGAAAAAAGTATCACAGATTCAAAAAAAAAAAAAAAAGCAGCACAACATTGATAACAAATCATCATATCAGAATGATTTCTGAAGGATCATGTGACACTGAAGACTGGAGTAATGATGCTGAAAATTCAGCTTTGATCACAGGAATAAATTACTTTTTAAAATATATTACAATATAAAACTATTATTTTAAATAGCAGTAATATTTCACAATTTTACTGTTGTTTTTCTTCTGTGTTTTTGATCAAACAAACGCAGCCTCGACGCGCAGAAGAGTCTCTAAAACTTTAAAAAATAGTAATGTGTCCAAACTTTTGACCGATACTGTGTATACTGTAACAGTCTCTCAATGATACTAAAATAATACTAATTGGAGCCACTTTGTGAAGCAGTTTAGGCAAGAGTGAGTTTATATTCTGGGATACAGACACCTTAGTTCGTCTTTTTGTTCAGTTTTTCATTATCCAGTCCATTATTATGTTCCCATATTCACACACTGTCTGTAAGTCAAGCCATTCAGTATTAATAAATACAGTTCATAATCAATAATTTCATTTTAGCCACAATCATTTTCAGGCTCATTTATTTATTTGAATCTTTCTCTCTTCCGTCAGGTATGACGATGATCAAATTCCTGGTGATAAGGAGCGCTATGCCAGGTAGGGCTGTCTCAGGGAAGTTCCCTCAGGATAGCTAGAAATCAGACCCCTGCTGTCAGGACCAACCTCACTCTGTCTCCTTGGCCTCACAAGCGAGCGTCTCAGTCTAGACCTGATGTTAAATGGATATTTAATTATCCTCCGCTGACACTCTCATCTGAAAATGTCGCATTGTTTTGAGCCATTGCACTCCGTGGACTCGTACGGCGCCGGGCTTCTGAAGATTGGTTCGCATCTGTCAGCGTTCAGTTTATTACTAAAGTATCTGCTCAATCACAAGAATGAAGTAAAAAAAAAAAAGTCTTAAATGATCCTCTCTGGCACTTTTTTAACTCAGTGTTTCGGTTGAAGTAGAAGTGTCGCAGTCGATCAGTCCAAGGAACTTTTATATAAGTTTGATAAGAAATAAATAAATGTATTTCTGTATATTGAAAGTAAAGGGTCCTGAATGCCTCCTTTACAATAATTCATAATTATTTATTTATCCATCAAGGTCCACGTTGAATGCGTTTAAGTACGTGAGGGCAGCCATAAGTAGGTGACAATTAGGGACATTTCATAAAAGTGAAAGAAGGATCTCAAAAATACTACACACACACACACACACACACTTGTATATATGGTTTACGGGGACTCTACATAGACGTAATGGTTTTTATACTGTACAGACTGTATATTCTCTCCCCTCCTAAACCTACCCATCACAGGAAACTGTCTGCATTTTTTTTAAATTTCAGTATGTATATTAATTTCAGTTTTTTTGTAAGCCATTAGGTTTACGAGGACACAGGAAGTGTCATAAACCATGTTTACGTTGTAATACCCATGTTATTATACACATTTATGTCCTCATAAACCATATATAAGAACACACACACAAAATGCTTAATATAAAATGCAAAAATATGAAAAAATATAAAAATATGAGATATAAAAAATGCAAAAATATAAACCAGAGCTGTTGAAGAAACTAGATTTTTTCAGAAACTTGATTTGTAAAATCAAGCTGAAGAAAAAATAAATCATAAATAAAATAATAAAAAAAAGTAAATGATTTGTTGTAGTGCTATTATATATAGTATATAATTTTAAAATATATAAAAAATATAATTGTATATATTATATTTTCTATTAACATTATGTATAACAAGAATAAATATATTAAATAAGTATTATAATATATAAATTGTTATACCTAATAAAATAATAAAATTATATATATACTTATGTAAAATAAAAAAAATTAAAAATATGTACAAATTTTTGAAGTCTTCTGCTCACCGAGGTTGCATTTATTCGATTAAAAATACAAACAAACAACAAATAAAACAGTAGTAATGTGAAATAATATTATTACAATTTAAAATAACTTTATATACTGTCACTTTTGATCAATTTTATGCATCCTTGCTGAATAAAAGTATTAATTTCTTTAATTTCTTAAAAAAAAAAAAAACTTTAAAAAAATCATACTGACCCCAAACCTTTCTATTTCAGATAAATGCTGTTCTCTTGAACTTGTTTTGAACCTGTGGTCCAAGCGTAGTTGTGAAAATGCTGTGCGTCTCTCATTACATGCTAATGATGGCAGTATTGTTCCTCTGTCCATCCAGAGAGAACCACAGTGAGATCGAGCGCCGCCGGCGTAACAAGATGACCCAGTACATCACAGAGCTGTCGGACATGGTGCCCACCTGCAGCGCTCTAGCGAGGAAGCCAGACAAGCTCACCATCCTGCGCATGGCCGTCTCACACATGAAGTCCATGAGGGGAACGGGGAACACGTCGACCGATGGGGCTTACAAACCCTCCTTCCTGACTGAACAGGTGACGTATGGTGAAGCTTTTGATAGACATCAGCGGATCTCAACTGGGTTTGATCAGTTACATTGAACACTTAACACAGGACAAAAGGTCTTAAAATACAACGTTAGCATTTATTAACCCTATAAAGCGTGTTGGATTATATTTGATACACACAATTTGCTGAAAAATCTGTTGTACACAATCTAATATGCCGTCTGACTGATGATAGCTTATATTTTTTAGCAAATAAAAGGCCTTTCAGTATAATTGTAAAAACGTCTCTAACTTCAGCTCGTGATGCACGATTTTTATAAAGTAAACGGAAGAATACCTTTTTTTATGTTGTTAGTAATATTTCAAGATGAACAACTTATCGTCCATTTATCATTCTCAGAAAAATCATGTTAAAATGTGAGTATGAAATATGATCATTAGGCTTTTGAGGAACATTTATTTGTTCATCTCCATCACCATTGCATTGCAAGTGATATTTATATGTATTTTATGTAAGTATTCTGTTGTACTGTTATAAAGGTGTCACTGATTTACATTACAAGCTATCCGAATTTAATCTTTATGGCGATATAAATAACAACATAAGCACCAAATTGCGTATTTTTGCTCAGTTTGGGCCTCTGAATTTTTTTCCTTTTTCCAAGTTTGAGCTCCATATTATTAATTAATCATACTATATAAGCCATAAAAGCCTGATGTGTTCAAATATACTCAACAACAACAAAAAAAAACACACATGCAAACTTTTGTTTTAGATTTTGACAAAATATTCAACAAACTAAATATTACCATGAAGAGCATATATGCAACGAAATATGCAACAAAAACACACAGTTTGAATAGGAAAATTCAGACATTATAGATATTATATGGCCTGGTTTCACAGACAGGGCTTACATTAAGCCAGGGTTAGGCTTTAGTTCAGTTAGGACATTTAATGGGTTGGTTCACCCAAAAATGATCCCAGACGAACACAATCAGAGATATATTTAAAAATATCCTGGCTCTTCCAAGCTTTATAATGGTAGTGAATGGGGGTTGAGATTTTGAAGCCCAAAAAATGCATCCATCATCACAAGTCATCCATACGGCTTTAGGGGGTTAATAAAGGCCTTTTGAAGCGATGGGTTTTTGTAAGAAAAATATCCATATTTAAAACTTTATTAACTATAATAACTAGCTTCATGCAGACGGCCGTACGCATTGATTTGCGGCGGAAGAGTAACCCTTGACCCGACACATGATGCAATGTCAAAGAGGAGATTTTTCTTACAAAAACCCATCGCTTCTCTTCAGAAGGCTTTTATTAACCACCTGGAGTCGTATGGATTACTTTTATGATGCTGGATGCGCTTTTTTGGGCTTCAAAATTGTGAGCCCCATTCACTCCCATTATAAAGCTTGGAAGAGCCAGGATATTTATTAATATAACTCTGATTGTGTTCGTCTGAAAGAAGAAAGTCATATACACCTAGGATGGCTTGAAGGTGAGTAAATCATGGGATCATTTAAATTTTTTGGGCGAAATATCCCTTTAAGTAGCTTTTATAAACGTGCCTTAGAAAAAATATCACTGTTGTGCATCCTGAGATGAATCAATGACACTGACATATTTTAAGATATGTCAGTGCAAGTTTGAGCTGTTTTAAATGAAAGCAACATGCATTTTAGTCTGGGACTATTGTCTGTAAAAAAAACGGCCATATATGTCTTTTTGAAAGTCCTATAGACGTCATTTACAACTCTATTTACTGTCACAGGAACTGAAGCACTTGATTCTGGAGGCGGCAGACGGCTTCTTGTTCGTGGTGGCGGCCGAGACGGGTCGTGTTATTTACGTGTCGGATTCTGTCACTCCCGTTCTGAACCAGCCACAGTCCGAGTGGTTTGGCAGCACACTCTTTGAGCAGGTCCATCCGGATGACGTGGACAAACTGAGAGAACAGCTGAGCACGTCCGAGAATTCAATGACAGGTGAGAGACAGACACTGGTTACTGAAAGATTCTTGGGAACAGGAAATGACTGGGCTTGTCTCGATTCATTGCTGCAGGACACTGCTAGACTACCATATGCCTTGTGGTGTCGGACTCAGCAGTTTGGAATTAGCTGATTCCATCTCAGTCTGGGTAAATTCCTGGTAATTCATATTTTTGGTGCCTACAACATGTGCTGACGTGACATTTGTTGTACTTTCACTTTCATGTGTGTGTGCGAGAGCGTGTGCGAGTGTAAATGTTAGTGTGCGAATGCTAGCGTGTGTGCAACAGCTAAAAGCTGTCTACACTGAACGCGACAGACCGACCGTTGCAAAACACTTAGACTACGTCAGAAATAGAACGGGCAATCCGTTTACTGTCGGGGAATTGTCGCATCCAGTGTAGACAGTATCACTGATTATAATGGGTTCTATTACCTTTTGACACGTCGTGTCGCTCGCATCCGGTGTAGACACGGTGTGAGTGTAAGTGTGCGACTGCTAGCGTGTGCGAGTGCGTGTGAATGCTTGCGAGTGTGCGAGTGCGTGAATGCTTGCGAGTGTGCGAGTGCGTGTGAAAGCTTGCGAGTGCCAGTGCGAGTGCCAGTGCGAGTGCCAGTGCCAGTGCGAGTGCCAGTGCCAGTGCCAGTGCCAGTGCGTGTGCGCCAGTGCGCGAATGCCAGTGCGTGTGCGCGAATGCCAGTGCGTGTGCGCGAATGCCAGTGCGTGTGCGCGAGTGCGCGAATGCCAGTGCGTGTGCGCGAGTGCGCGAATGCCAGTGCGTGTGCGCGAGTGCGCGAATGCCAGTGCGTGTGCGCGAGTGCGCGAATGCCAGTGCGTGTGAGCGAGTGCGCGAATGCCAGTGCGTGTGAGCGAGTGCGCGAATGCCAGTGCGTGTGAGCGAGTGCGCGAATGCCAGTGCGTGTGAGCGAGTGCGTGTGAGCGAGTGCGCGAATGCCAGTGCGTGTGAGCGAGTGCGTGTGAGCGAGTGCGCGAATGCCAGTGCGTGTGAGCGAGTGCGCGAATGCCAGTGCGTGTGAGCGAGTGCGCGAATGCCAGTGCGTGTGAGCGAGTGCGCGAATGCCAGTGCGTGTGAGCGAGTGCGCGAATGCCAGTGCGTGTGAGCGAGTGCGCGAATGCCAGTGCGTGTGAGCGAGTGCGCGAATGCCAGTGCGCGCGAATGCGAGTGCGCGAATGCCAGTGCGCGCGAATGCCAGTGCGTGTGAGCGAGTGCGCGAATGCCAGTGCGCGCGAATGCCAGTGCGTGTGAGCGAGTGCGCGAATGCCAGTGCGCGCGAATGCCAGTGCGTGTGAGCGAGTGCGCGAATGCCAGTGCGCGCGAATGCCAGTGCGTGTGAGCGAGTGCGCGAATGCCAGTGCGCGCGAATGCCAGTGCGTGTGAGCGAGTGCGCGAATGCCAGTGCGCGCGAATGCCAGTGCGTGTGAGCGAGTGCGCGAATGCCAGTGCGCGCGAATGCCAGTGCGTGTGAGCGTGTGCGCGAATGCCAGTGCGTGTGAGCGTGTGCGCGAATGCCAGTGCGTGTGAGCGTGTGCGCGAATGCCAGTGCGTGTGAGCGTGTGCGCGAATGCCAGTGCGTGTGAGCGTGTGCGCGAATGCCAGTGCGTGTGAGCGTGTGCGCGAATGCCAGTGCGTGTGAGCGTGTGCGCGAATGCCAGTGCGTGTGCGCGAATGCCAGTGCGTGTGCGCGAGTGCGCGAATGCCAGTGCGTGTGCGCGAGTGCGCGAATGCCAGTGCGTGTGAGCGTGTGCGCGAATGCCAGTGCGTGTGAGCGTGTGCGCGAATGCCAGTGCGTGTGAGCGTGTGCGCGAATGCCAGTGCGTGTGCGCGAATGCCAGTGCGTGTGCGCGAATGCCAGTGCGTGTGCGCGAATGCCAGTGCGTGTGCGCGAGTGCGCGAATGCCAGTGCGTGTGCGCGAGTGCGCGAATGCCAGTGCGTGTGCGCGAGTGCGCGAATGCCAGTGCGTGTGCGCGAGTGCGCGAATGCCAGTGCGTGTGCGCGAGTGCGCGAATGCCAGTGCGTGTGCGCGAGTGCGCGAATGCCAGTGCGTGTGCGCGAGTGCGCGAATGCCAGTGCGTGTGCGCGAATGCCAGTGCGTGTGCGCGAGTGCCAGTGGGTGTGCGCGAGTGCCAGTGGGTGTGCGCGAATGCTAGTGGGTGTGCGCGAGTGCTAGTGGGTGTGCGCGAATGCTAGTGGGTGTGCGCGAATGCTAGTGGGTGTGCGCGAATGCTAGTGCGTGTGCGCGAGTGCCAGTGGGTGTGCGCGAGTGCCAGTGGGTGTGCGCGAATGCTAGTGGGTGTGCGCGAGTGCTAGTGGGTGTGCGCGAATGCTAGTGGGTGTGCGCGAATGCTAGTGGGTGTGCGCGAATGCTAGTGCGTGTGCGCGAGTGCGCTAGTGCGAGTGCGCGAATGCTAGTGCGTGTGCGCGAGTGCGCGAATGCTAGTGCGTGTGCGCGAATGCTAGTGCGTGTGCGCGAGTGCGCTAGTGCGAGTGCGCGAATGCTAGTGCGAGTGCGCGAATGCTAGTGCGTGTGCGCGAGTGCGCGAATGCTAGTGCGTGTGCGCGAGTGCGCGAATGCTAGTGCGTGTGCGCGAGTGCGCGAATGCTAGTGCGTGTGCGCGAGTGCGCGAATGCTAGTGCGTGTGCGCGAGTGCGCGAATGCTAGTGCGTGTGCGCGAGTGCGCGAATGCTAGTGCGTGTGCGCGAGTGCGCGAATGCTAGTGCGTGTGCGCGAGTGTGCGTGTGCGCGAATGCTAGTGCGTGTGCGCGAGTGTGCGTGTGCGCGAATGCTAGTGCGTGTGCGCGAGTGTGCGTGTGCGCGAATGCTAGTGTGCGTGTGCGCGAATGCTAGTGTGCGTGTGCGCGAATGCTAGTGTGCGTGTGCGCGAATGCTAGTGTGCGTGTGCGCGAATGCTAGTGTGCGTGTGCGCGAATGCTAGTGTGCGTGTGCGCGAATGCTAGTGCGCGTGTTCGTGAATGCTAGTGCGCGTGTTCGTGTGCGTGTGCTATTATGCGCGTGTGAGTTTGAGAGTTTGAGTGCGAGAGTGCGAATGTAAGTGTGCGCAAATGTGTGTGCCGTGTGTGAGTGCACGGATGCCAATGTGTACATGTGAGTGTGAGTGAGTATGTGTGTGTGAGTTTGAGAGTGCGAATGTAAGTGTGCGCAAATGCTAGTGTGTGCCATGTGCGAGTGAGGGAGTGAGTGTGCGAACGCCAGTGTGTGCAAGAGTGAGTGCGAATGTGAGAGAGTGTGAGTGTAAAAGTGCAAGTGCACAAATGCTAGTGTGTGTGTGTGTGTGTGTGTGTGAGTGAGAGAGTGTGCAAGAGTGCGAGTTTAAGAGTGTGCGAGTGCACAGGTGCCAATATGTACATGTGAGTGTGAGTGAGTGTGTGCATGTGAGTTTGAGAGTGTGAGTGCGAGAGTGCGAATGTAAGTGTGTACAAATGCTAGAGTGAGTGAGTGAGTGAGTGAGTGAGTGAGTGAGTGAGTGAGTGAGTGAGTGAGTGAGTGAGTGAGTGAGTGAGTGAGTGAGTGAGTGAGAACGCCAATGTGTGCAAGAATGAGTGCGAGAGTGTGAGTGTAAAAGTGCAAGTGCACAAATGCTAGTGTGTGTGTGTGTGTGAGAGAGTGTGCAAGAGTACAAGTTTAAGAGTGTGCGAGTGCACGGATGCCAGTGTGTGCGTGAGAGTGCAAGTGTGTACACACAACCAATCACATACTCGTATTTGCCTGCTTTGGACAGTCACAGAAACACTGTGCATTGTATATAAACAGTAAATTCAGTGTTTGAGAGGAAAAATGTCAGATGCTGACAGAAAACACAACAATTTGAGTGAAACAATTCTTACCTTTTTATAGTCTAAAATGTCCATTCAGTATAAACTCGATAGTACAGTCTGCAATACAAGGATGCGCAATGCTAGAGCTTTCATGTAAACAGGTCACTTGTTGCGTTGTTAACCCCTGGTAAATTATGAGTAATGTAAAACGTGAAGCAAGATAACCCAGGATTCCGTTTAACCAGGGTTAAGAATGACCATCTGCCTCAGTTTATTAAAGATTGGCCATATTGTAGTGGCTTATGATATGGAGATCATCAATATATAGTAATAATACACAATGTGACAATTGTGCACATGCTCGCATCGCACAGTGATGCTCGTGAGTTAAAGTAGCAACTACACACACGAGTAATAAAGTAAATTATAACTATTTGATTATTTTTGATGCAAGAATCATTTAAAGTGGACATCACAGAAAAATATATGGTGCCACACAACACAAGTGCTGAAGATGTCGTCTTTAATAGTTCTCTGCAGGGAACATTCAGACGCCTCATTAGTGTTTGAGGCGAGAGCGAGTCAGCGGTAACTTTAATCAGCTGTGAGATTTTCAAACAAACCGCTGCTTGTTTGTGACAATTCGAAGTTCGAACAAACAGTTGAAATTGAGCTAATGAACTTTGTATGAGAACATAATTGCAAAAGTTTGCTTATTATTTTAAGATTTTTGGGGGAAAATAAAACAAAAACAAGTGCTTATCAGAATCCTAAAATGAATGCCAAAGGGTTCAGTGAACGTACATTTATGATAGACATTCAAGACTTGCAGTGTGTTGAGGTAAACGGAGGATCGTATACAGATGTTGTACTGTATGCTGAAGTACAGATGGGTTTTTTTTTTGTGTAGAGGTCAGGACTTTGACTTGGCCCTTTCAGACATGAAAATCATGTTCATGTTCAATATCACAGTCAAGTTGAATGACGCATAATTTTGTTTTGGTGAATGTAATCATAGACAGATGCTACCGAATTTCCTGGCAGAATTACACATGCTTTGCAGTTCCAGTGAAGTTTTTGTGTTGGAATCCCCTGATTCATAAAGCTTTGTTTGTCCTCCAGAAACTTTTGTTTCATTTGTGAATTAATCATGCAAGATCCTTTGGAAGCTTGTTTCTGTCACTGAATAAAAAACAAAATGGTAGTTGTGACTTTTTATCTCACATTTCTTTTTATCGCAATTTTGACTTTTTTTTCCCCCCCTATGAATCGCATGTTTACATCTTGCAATTTGGACGTTATAACTCACAATTTCGAGTTTATATCTTACAATTCTGACTTTATTTCTCAGATTAGTGAGCTAAAATGTCACAATTACCTTTTTATTTTGTTTATTCTGTCATGTAAACAAGCTTCCATAAGATCCTGACGATCTTTACTGAACTTTGACATAGAGCAGCATTTTTTCCATTATAGCACCAATGAAACAAAATTCATCTTGAAGTTGGAAATTTAGTTGGCTGTGATTTAAAATGGACTGTTTTTATTGGAGTGTCCAAATTATTAGATGAAGATTAGATCACATTTTTGAGGCAGATGCATAAGTTTAGATATTTGTTTTTCTACTCCCTCCTCAGTGAAGTTTGAAACATTTCCCATATTTTCAACCGCACTGTCAAAATAACAGAATACTAGAAAAGCTTGAACAGAACAACCAAACAATATCCAACGAGAACAGACAATGAACCGGAAGAAACAAAGAGCTTAAATACACAAAACCAGTTAACATAATGAAAGACAGGTGCAACTGATAATCAAATCAAGTCGAAAGCATAGAAATTAACTGAAAACTAGGACACGAAACTAAAACCCACCCAAAACAGATGCAAACACAAGGAGTTGTATAATATCAAGGGAAAGCTCAAAGATGGTTTCTGATCGGGCAGACCAGACTGCTCTCCTTACTCTTTCTGTTGATTACAGAAGCTAAGTGCTTCATAGCGACTGGTGTGATTTCTCAAGACACCTTTTTTTCAGTGATATCTGTCAGATAGATATATGCAATATAGATATATGCTTATTGAATCAAGCACATGTCCTCTAATACTCTAAATAACTTGCCCACAGTAAATGTGTCACTGTGTTTCTCCACTAGAGGGCGCTAGACACATACCGCAAACACAGTCTCTCTTCTGCTTTGTGAACACCCTTCTTTGTGAGTAAACCACAGGATGAATTATTCTCCTCAGATACAGAAAAAAACATTTTTACTGTGGGCAATCTTTCTATCTCGTCTTCATTGAAATGCGGCTGAATATTTTGAGGGAGTCATGTAATTTCAAACGCATAATCTGTGAGAGATTCCTCTGAGCATCAGATATGCAATGGCAAGGTTATTGTAGTATTGCCTTTTTTGGTTTTTATTTTTAATAGTATTTTCAGGTTTAAATTTCAGAGTAGATTCTTTTAGTCTCCATTCAGCTTTTATATCAAGGACACATTTTTATTTAAAATGCATAAACATAAAACATTTGGAAGACTCTGTAATCCAAAGGGATTTGCATTCAAGGTGTGCATTTAATGAGTTCATACGTTCCATGATTGTATTTTTTTTCTACTAGTCTTGTAGTTAATCAATAAGATATATATATCTCTATCAAGTTTTGTAGTAGTTCATCCAGGTATTCCATGCATACAGAAAATGTGCACACTGTACACATAATAACTGCAGAAAATGTATGTTTTAAACATAGTTTTACATAAAAAAAAATAGTTTTTAGTTTTAGTATGTGATAATTACCGCTGAGCCTCTGAAGCGTGCAGTGACTGTATAATTTAATTATAGTGATGGCTGGAGTGATCCAGTGTGGTCTCTGTCTCTCACAGCCCTTTTGTCCTTCTTGTCTGATTTCCTTTTATTAAAAAGTTTCAGTGATCCGTAAGAGAATATCCTACGTCATAAAACATATTTACAGTCGGACTAGGTGCGAGCAGGGCATTGTCACAGTTCATTATGTCAACCGCTCGTGAGATGATGATTATTTTGAGAGGACCGGTCGCTGATGTGACCTGGACCACATCTAAATGAGACGCAGGGTCAAAGTGTCTACTGTTCCTCACCGCAGTAATATGAGCGCTGTCACAACTCGGGGGATTCACTTTATATGCAAAGTGGCATCCGTATTCATCTCTGTATGATTTTAGTGGTGTAATTGTATTCAGCGTGTCTAGCTTCCAGTGGTTTGGTTGTGACACGAAACACACCAAGCTGTTTGTCTGTAATACGAAAATGATCTATTTAGTGGGAGCCAAAAATCTGAGATCACATTGAAAATCTGAGATTTTTTTCATTTTAACATGTAAATGGGTCATTTCGTGTCAAATCAACAAAGTTTCAGAAACTTCCCCGGCTCAAATTTTTGATTTTGTTAATATTTTCTCTGTAGAAACTCAAACATAAATAGTGATTAAAGCCACAATATTAGAGGTCACAAATGTATATTTACTGAGTAATCCACTGTTTTGTAGAGGGGGTCAAATGGCCATTTTAAACTGAGATTGGAGGGGTGTAAATTGACTTTAGAAAGATGGCAGCATCATTATTTTATTATAACGCAGAGATTGGTAGGTCTATTAGTAAAATCTGCTGACTTTATCAATCTTTGTTTCATTATATGCCAACAGTGACAGTTCAAAAATGGGAAAAAAGCACTTCTTGTGTTTTTTGCCTCAAGTTTGCATGTCTCTAACTCAAGACGTATTAAAGATATCTTAATATCCTTTTAGATTCTGGTTCATAACAAACTTTCATTTTGATATCTTCATTTTAAAAGACCTCGATGGTTCAATCCCAGAGATATGGAGATCTTAATGCGACTCCATGTGTAAATTGTACACATTTTCAGTGGTCAAAAACCAAATGTGAGTCATTTTGCATACAGCTGATACTTTTTTTTTCTTTTAAAGAGGAATATCTGAAGAACAAATAAGTTGAAACTAGAAATGTATCTCGTGTTTTTCTATCAACTCAATTGCATAAAACACACCTGTTTAAGTGGCATATATATTCCTTTTCCAAATTGTCATGCCTGTAACTCTAGACGTATTCAAGATATCTTAAAATCCTTCTAGATTCTCATTCTTAATAAACTTTCCCTTTTGAAATCTTCATTTTCAAGGCCCTATATAGTTCAGTCCCATAGATATGGGGATCTAAAATCAGCTCCATGATCAAATTGTTTAATTTTACCCATTTTCAGTGATCGAAAACCAAATGTGGTTCACTTTGCACACGGCTGTTTTTTTGGTCACTGAAAGTATGTACAATTTACTCATGGAAACACATTAAGATCTTTAAGAACCAGAATCTAAAAGGATATTGAGATATCTTTAATACTTCTTGAGTTACAGGCATGCAAACATTTGCAACACAAGAAGTTCTTTTTTCCATTTTTGAACTGTCACCGTTGGCATATAATGAAACAAAGATTGCTAAAGTCAACAGATTTTACTAATAGACCTACCAATCTTTGTGTAAAAATAAAATAATGATGCTGTCATCTTTCTAAAGTCATTTTTACACCCCTGTAAATTGGCTCCAAATCTCAGGTGAAAATGGCCATTTTGACCCCCCTCTACAAAGTAGCGGATTAGGCTACTCAGTAAATATACATCTGTGACATTTAATATTTTGGCTTTCATCACTATTTAAGTGCCTTCCAAACCTTTGAATGGTATTTTGGGTAACACTTTATTTTAGGGTTTTTTAACTAGTTGCTTATTAGCATGCATATTACAAGAATATTGGCTGTTTATTAGTACTTATTAAGCACATATTAATGCCTTATTCTACATTCTTAATCCTACACAATACCTAAACTTAACAACTACCTTACTAACTATTAATAAGCAGTAAATTAGGAGTTTATTGAGGGAAAAGTTGTAGGGTTTATATTTGTTCCCTATACTAAAGTGTTACCGTATTTTGGAATTGGTGTCATTTTTGTTTGTGATCTCAGACGTTTGGATGCCTCTATACATCATATAAAATTGTTAAATCTCCAGAAAAGGGTTGTTTCCTTTCCCATTAAAAGAAACTTGCAAGTTTCGAAGGAATTCCATTCTTGCAGAAGGTCCAGATAAAATATTGCAGTTAAAATATGGCACTCTTGATGAGGTTTTGATAACCTCATATGTTTTAGTGATAAAGCGATCAAATGAAGTGGCCAAGGGAGATATTTTCCATGTCTCCTCAAATTCTCCGCTAATGTGTTCTCTGTGCTGGAATGTTAAGGGTTGGCTCTGCATACATAATTGATTAAGAGTGATTTGGTGTGTGTGTGTGTGTGTGTGTGTGTGTTTTCCCCTGAAGTGGGAAATGATGGCTGGAGACATCAGCGAGATCTTGCACACCATCCATCAGACCACACAACACACCTGTGTGCAACAACACGATCTGTTCTTGTCTCATATACATATTCATATATACATGGAAACCTGCATATGTAATGCATCAAAATAGTGTTCTTTATGCATTGTGATTTTATTTTATTTTTTATATGCAACGCATATGTTTCCGTTAAAATAAATTTTTACAAAACATAATATAATATCAATAACACACAAGACATCAGATTAAGTATTGATCAATGCATTATACTCTTTAAAGCTGTTACTATTAATAGGAAAGTATTATAATGCATCATTCCTCTGGTTACCATGTTTCACATGCACATAAAACTGATCCTAATGCGCATCATAAAGCATAATAAATGGCCCACGGAAGGCATTTCTGCCATTTAGAGCCATTTTTACATAACATTAGTTATGCACATAATGCCATGAGTAACGAATTCTGTTATTTTTACAATGCAATTCATCTTCATGGTGACAAAATGAAATATTTCTTCATCAATTATTAAAGCGTTGCATTGCGACATGCAAAAAATTCATTTTTGTTGCCCATAGCCTACGTATCTAACCTGTTTACAAGTTTTCTGAGCTATAATCTGTAACATGAAATGACTAATCTTAAGACAATAACTGCAAATATATGAGAAAGCGGCTGATTTGAATAATAATATGTGTGATATTGTTTGTAAAGCATGGTGGTGCAAGAGTTTGCCAACATCATGATGGGATGATGGTTGAATATAAATGAAATAACAGAATGCAGCTTTCCTCAAGCTGAAATTCTCTGTGGAAATTAAATAGGAAACCTTTTCAGAGTGCCTTCAAACAGCGTAATGGGACTTAAACTCAAAAGAGCATTCTTTAGTCGATGACTAACCTGACCCATTTTTCCTGAGTTTATTTTTCCAAACATAGTTTGCTGATGAAGATAACGTTCTTATTACGTGCTTTATTTTTCATTGGGATACATCCTTGAAGGACAGCTATTATTTCTCTGGCAACACCATTTGTTTGTCCTTCCATCTACGACAGTCTTGTCGACTGCGACTGCCGCCTAAATATTTAGCTTGGCTGTGGTTGGTGGCCTGGGATATTTGCCATATTTTTTGTTGCCTTGTTCATTTTTAGAATAATAATGATACACTTGCCCACAGAGGAGAAACAATGGAGTCTGTGTGGGAGAATGGGATATATATGTGTGCGGCGTGGCTCTTTTTATGCATTCTGGGATGCTAATGAAACGGGCCTTTGCCCAGATTCCACATTGTGCCTTTTTCTTCTCAGAGGATTTGGGGATTTTGCTTGGAAGTCCTTGTGGTTCTGGGACTGATCTGGGAGTTCTGGCTAACATTTCCTCGTTCCACCAAGCGTTGTCCTTAGATCCCCTTCAGGTGGTCACGGAGTTGAAGTTGGAGGAGTCGTGCTCATCGGGAGGTGATGTTCCCATGCCTGCTGATGGAGTTCTTCAAAGATCAACTAAAGTTCTCTGTGATGGAAGCGTCCAGGGAACCTGCTCCAAAGCAAACTCCACCTGCTGAGCTCTGCTTTGGGAAGCAGGAGGCTGAGGAACGGTCATCCAAACCCACGCCGGTCATCAAAACAGCAAACCACCATGCATGTATGACTAGCACTTACTCAAACCAGTGCAAACAAGAAGATTGATTGAGGTGCGATCAAAGAGAGTTACCGTAAAACTGGTCAGTGGCTTTTATGAGGTCATGGCTTGAATAAGTTTTTTTTTTTTTTTCTTTTACCAGGTTGCGGGTGCAGCCATTTGTAATGTGTGAGGCTTCTGGTTTCATTCTCTTCCAGTTATTTTACCTTATGTACTTACTTTTACATTTTACAATGTTATGTTCAAATTTCTAGGCTCATCTTGCCTGTATTGACCTTATTTTGCAATGCAGAAGTAAGCGATTTTCTTTGAATGTGCGAGACTTCCGTTTCATTAGCTACTATAGGGAAATGACTAAAAGAATAACAAAGTGCAGTAAACGGTAAAACTGTGTTACAAACCAATGTTGTTTTGAACATATTTGTGTTCGCAGTGTATGTACACAACCACCCTATTGTGGTAAAAATCCATTCACTCCATTTGTTATTTTCCCCGTAAATCTGAAACAGTGTCTCAAAATGAGACGTTTAAGAATGTGATCCAATGTGATGTCACATTACACAGGCCACGCCCACAACCAAATCTCCCCTATTAGCTTAGCTCCTCCCCTCAGTGAGCTGTACACAGTCCGCCATTTTCATCTCCTCACCAGATCATTTAACAGCAGCATTTAAGTAAGAAATGTATTAATTAAAACTACTAAAGTCATTCAGTCAAGAGCAGTGAGTGATTTTCTGTTTTTCTTTTGTTGTTTTATTCATATAAACCGCAGTGGGTACTGTATATTACGCTGAAATCACTTTAATACACAGATCTAATATACACGTGTGATTTATTTCCCTGCTGGGTTGGGGAGTAACAGAATACATGTAACGGCGTTACATAATCAGGATACAACAATCTGGTTACGTCTAAAAACAAAGTAATCAGATTACAGTTATATTTTGTATAAAATTACAGTGGTTTCACTTAAATAATATGGCTTTTTCCGCGTTTAAGTGCTATAATCGGGTCCCCAGTGCATCTACCAACACAGAAAATGTGAAAAAGGACAACCGAGTAACTTTGTTTTGGTAAGCCTTTCTCTGCAAGCATGCGAAAAAATTAGCCGTTTAGATATCGCTTTTCTTGTGACGTAAGAAGAGGATCTTAATATAATATTACCGCCCCTTAATCTGTATGTTTCAACCGACGGCGCCGCCAAACAACAACAGTGTACCAGTAAACACTGGTCCTGGAGTGCAGCTGTCCTGCACAGTTTAGCTAAAACCCTGATCAAACACGCTTGAACGTGTTGGATCGATACCTGAACGTGTTTCTGAACGTGTTTCCTTAGCACGTTGCTAATGTACTGTTAAATGTGGCTAAAGCTACCATTTGTTTCTTACTGTATTCACAGAGACCAGAGCCATGTTATTTTCATTTTAACCTGAAAACACTTGCAGTCTGTATAATTCATAAACACATCTTCATTCTTATTGAGTCTCTCCAACAGTGTGTAGCTTTAGCCATGTTAGCTGTGCAGCACACTATCAAACTCATTCAGAATTTAATGTTAGCAAACATTCAAAAAATACATGCCATACCTATTTGAGCTGATATGCTACATCATGAACAGTTTGTAATGATCCATCTTGGGAGTTATATTTGCTGTGAGAGCTTGTCCTGTATTGTTTATGCCTCAGTGTATTGGAATCGCATGCTTGGGGGCGGGGAGCATGCGCTCATTTGTATTTAAAGGTACACACACCAAATCAGCACATTTTTTTTTTTTTCTTTCCTCCCACCCAAAATAGGCAGTTAAAACATGGTATAATAAAAAATCCGTAGGGTGTTTTGAGCTGAAACTTCAGACACATTCTGGGGACACCTGAGACGTATATTACATCTTGTAAAAAGGAGCATAATAGGTCACCTTTAAAACGAAATATTGACAGTGATGCGGTTATATCCGTGGAGACCGCGGATAATTTGCAGGTAATAATAATAAAAAAAATAACATTCGAGTTAATTGCGGGTGGGTCGATGAGAGAGAAATCACTGTGTTTAAGCAGCAATGAAGCCAGAGAAATTTTACAAGGAGAATTAAATACAAAAAAGGAAGGAAGGAAAAGTACCGTGTGGAAGCGTTTCACTGAAACTAGGACGAGTCATTGTGATGGGTGTGTGATATGTAACCTTGAAGGAATCCAAAAGTAATCAGATTACATTACTTTTATATTGTGGTGCTTGGATTACGTTACTGAATACTTTTTATGAAGTAATTTGTAATATAATACATTTTTAAAGTGACCCTCCCTACTCTCCTCTGTGAGATGTTTCATTACATTCCTGTGTTATCTTCTAGCATTCAGTGCCAATCTCCGCAAACTTGTCATCCTGCATCACTAAAAATCCCATTTTGACTGCTAGAAGAAGTTAGAAAGTCAAAAAAACGTTCACCACTGGGGAGGCTGAGGGGTCAGAGTTATTGCGGAGGTGATTGTGGAAAAATTCCTGTCTAATTTGACATCACTAAACTGTTATTACATTGGCCTTGAAAAACCTTTTTGCGGTCGAAATATTTTTTCCCATTTCCAGCAAGGATTGCCTTATTGAAAGGCTGACAATACAGCATGACTGACCTGTTGGGTGTTATTGAGTTGTTGGTAGCAGCGTGTGGCTGTACTCAGGGCAGTGGGTCGACATGTGGATGATTTACGATCCCAGTCCAGCTTCGTTTATCATCTCCATATGGTTTTTCACCCAATTGTTTGTTCAACAACAACTACCAAGGGCCTCTTTCTTAATGCTCTTGAACTTATCGAGCGGTTGTGTTGTTATCCGTCTTCGAGAGGAGTATTAATAGCTTTTAAATGCTTCCAACGTTCTTGGTGTCTGTCTTTCGGAGTGGAAAGACTTCTCGACAATTAGATCTGCTCCTGAGGGCTTTAGCAGCTGTCAC
The DNA here is from genome assembly GCA_037101425.1 of Elopichthys bambusa. Lineage (NCBI taxonomy): Eukaryota > Metazoa > Chordata > Actinopteri > Cypriniformes > Xenocyprididae > Elopichthys > Elopichthys bambusa. Next base: position 2,182,139 of record CM074432.1, read on the forward strand.
CGGATCAGTTCGGAGACCGCTTCTTCTCCGCTGAAAGGCATGTCAGCTAATTTGTTTATGGAAATAACTTCAGGCTTCAATAATCCTGCGCTTTTGTCCTATAGGTATCAGCATTCCGAGAAGTATAGCTCACGCTTTGACTATTGTTGTGTTTTGTTAAGCCAATTACTTTTTTTGGCTGCTTTGGATTGTGTTGCTCCCTCATTCTAGCCGTGCTGGATGGGAAAATGGTTGATTTGATTATTTTAGCCAGTCTTCTGTGCCGTGTAATCGAGCAGGTGTTGTAGCAGTGAACGAGATGGTCATAACAGTCACCGTGCATCTGTGTGTGTGTTTGTGGCACATTTGTTGTTTGTTCTGGGGTGTTTTAGGATTGAACGGCCCCTGAAAAGCACTTCTGCAAACGGTTACTGTGGCATCTTAGAAATGTATTTTGTAGCTGAAGGCCTAGGGATGTGTACGAGTAATCGACAATAGTAGTCTATAGCTTTTCTTTTGTTCCCTACAGCAGGCAAAGACCAAAATAAAATATACCCCCTGATAAATCGCTAGCATAAATCTTGTCTTTAACGTTAATTGTGCAGGGTGGCGCTGTGGATGCATGATGTTGAAGTGATATGAGCAGGTGCATCCAAAGGTTGTGTGGCAGTATTTTCATTCGTATTGGTATATGTGGTCCTTTATATAATAATGTATCCCAGCGGATGATGATGATACACCTTAATGGTTGAAAAAAAAAAAAAAGTGTGAAACCAAAAATGTGGTAACCTTTATATAGATTTTTATATGTACATAACCATAGTGACATTAACATCTACTTTTCAGTACTCCTGGAGTGTTTTTTTTTTTATTATTATTATTGTGATGAATTGTTATATTTTTTATTAAAAAGAATTGAAAAATAGTTATTGTTATTATTAATATATTTAAAAGAAGTCTCCTAAGGTTGCAATATTTGATAAAAACATGCAGTAAAATTGTAATATAATGTAAAATATTGTCTTAAATAGCTGTTTTCTATGTGAGTGAGTGTGTGTGTGTGTGTGTGTATGTATGTATATATATATATATATATATATATATATATATATATATATATATATACACACACATATATATATATATATATATATATATATATATATATATATACACATATATATATATATATATATATATATATATATATATATATATATATATATATATATATATATAGTAAAATGTAATTTATTCCTGTGATGAAAGCTGAATTTTCAGCATCATTACTCCAGTCTTCAGTGTCACATGATTGTGCTGATTAAAGTTTTTTGTGGAAACTGTGATACACTACCATTCAAAATTTTGCGTAAGTAAAATAAAAAATAAAAAAAGAAAGAAAGAAATGAACACCCTCAACAAGGATGCATTAAACTGATCAAAAGTGACAGTAAAGACATTTATAAAAATGCTGTTATTTTGAGCTTTGTATTCATCAAAAAATCCTGACAACAAAATGCATCACGGTTTTATAACATTAAGCACGGTAAAAAATATTAAGCAGGAAAAACTGTTTTTGATAATAATTGAGCATCAATAATAACCAGACTTTTGACCAGCAGCGTATATATAAATATGAGTTATCTTATTGTGAAACCATTATTGCAGATGTAACATTTGTAGATAAAACATTTTATTTTTCAGGTAATTCAAGTGATTCTGTGTACTGTGCCTAAAATATTACCATTTGAAGTGCCCATTCCTAATTGAATCTTTTGTTTCCTCTTTTTTTTTTTTTTTTTTGTCTGTGTTTGTATTTGAATGCATATCCAGGGCGTATTCTGGACCTAAAGACGGGGACGGTGAAGAAGGAAGGACAGCAGTCCTCTATGAGAATGTGTATGGGATCCAGACGCTCCTTCATCTGCAGAATGAGGTACAGTTTACAGTCTCACAGATCTCATCATCACAGGTGTGGTGTAGTGTTGAAGTCAGCATCACGTTACAGAAGTTGTGATAGTCTTTTTTTCTCTCTGTTGTGACGTTTATCAGAGTAAAACGGCTTCTCAAACAAGAAAAAATGTAGGGCGTGTGGGGAATTGATTGGATGGTTGTGGTTTGCTATTGGTGGATCTCATGTGAGTGACAGGTTGCCCCGCCCTCATCAACAGAGAAGAGATGTTGCTGAGGGGAAGTTTTTTTTATTTCAAGATTACGAGGACACATGAATTTAAAGGGGGGGTCTTACACAAAGTTTCTGCCATTCTCATGTTAATCTTGAGTAGTATTGCATCCTTCATATCTTCGAAAAGTATTTAGTTGTATGTATTTTTTAAAAATATGATAAAAGTCTTTCTGAAAAAAGCAGAGCTCCTGGAGGCGTGTCTGGCGTCAGTGCCGTGGGTGGAGCTAAAGAGTCACGAGCGCATGCAGCTTTTGCGTAGAGATCATCTGCTAGCTGCGACAGCATTATAAATGAAAAGGGGAACAAAAGCGTTTGCATTTTATGCACTTTTTCGATTGCCAACAAAACACAGACATCTGATGCAGTTTTACTCTCCGCCCGCGATCTGCAAATCCAGCGCCCAACCGGGACTTGTTTACTAAAACATTCATCACCGTAATCCCGGGAACAAACAAACATACGTGCACAACCCCGGAAAAACAAACTTCATCCACTGTTCCCTTAACACTGGGTTCTTTGGGAAGCTGAAAAAAAAAGATAATCTTTCCCTTACAACCAAAAACACTCCTTTGGTGACAGGAGCCTCATTTCAGAGGCTGCGTCCTCCGGAGGTCGCATTTGAAGGCTGCATACTTCATCAAAGATGTCTTATTTAAGAAATTCCACCCTTTATGACGTGATACAGGCCATACTCAAAAAAATAATTTGGCGAAACATATCCACAACTGGAAGCTGTATATTTGGCACAGAAAAACGTCCGACTCGTTTTGAAAAAGTTTTGAAACTTTTGCCATGTTTAGCATGAGAATGCAACTCTTTAACAGTGTAAATAAGTCAGAATGCATGAAATAGCATTAGACACGTGCACAGATAAATCAATATTCCTGCAATATTCCATAAAAATATACTTATAAATAAATCTACACAAAGGGCTTGACATTAACACCCGCCAAATACGGGTGGGTTTCATTAGTGGCGTGTACGCAAATTTTATATATAATATATACATTTTTCTATTGTGGTTTTTTAAACAGGCATCTGAAATGATAAATTAAGTGCAATGTAGTGTTGTAGTGTCATAAATTTTTTGATACTGAAATATCTGAAACGCTTCCAATATTAATTTTCCTCAGAAGAGACACATGATACCAGCTGCACTCTCTCATCTCTTCTGACAGCAAAACAAACCCTCCTCCCCTCACTCACTCGTTTAATTTGCTCCAGATGAATATTGTTGCCGTTACAGGGCTTGAATTTTGCCGTGGGATTTTATGTATTTAATATCATTTATGATGTTTGATTTATAATATCATTATGGATTTTACTCATTCCTGCAGATTTTGAATATAAAGTACTAAATTGAGTTTAGTATATTGTGCTTAAACAGTCAAATACACACAAAATAATGTCAAAATTGCGAGTGAATGTAAACAGTTAAGAAAGAAAACGCATGTGTAACAGTATAATGGATCCGTGCATCAGGTCTTAAAGTGACAGCAGCCTAATAAACCTGCTGCCAAATTATGAGATAATTAAAAATATCTATATGGCAGTTTTTCCTCATGGTATTGATGTCAAAATTGTGTTCAGTGAAAATGCTGAGTAGAAAACCACTAAGACACTGTGGCTGGTGAGCAAAAAAATCATGTCAAGCCACACATAAACATTTATTTCGTCTCTACTTATCACTGTTATCAATCTGCACAACATTAATAGACCGTTTGCATGTTTTCCCTTGTAAAATGCCCTTCGATTTTGCTCTGTGATGATCCTTTATGAGGTATTTACAGTGTTCATCTGTTATTTTTTACTGTTTCAGTTTAAAGACAACAAAATGCATTCATTGTGGGATTTTCTTTTAGCAATGAGGTGAACAGAAACCAAGGCTGTTGTTGTTGCTGAACATTCCAGTCCTTCCCGCATTATGTTTAAAAGGTGTTTTCATTCATAATGTTGTTTTGAAAGTCTATATTTAACAACAGATGAAAACATGCATTTCCCGAATTAGTTTCGAATGTCCGTGCTAGTTGAAGTCATAAACCATGACGAGCAGATTCCGACATAACGTCCTCATATGTCTTTGTGCTGCATTCAGCAAATAAATACGAGAGTAAGCGATGTCAAGAATGTGTTCATGTTTAATGTTTTTTATTTGCGGTTACAAATTGAAACCGCATGTTAGCGGATGAGCACATTTGTCAAAGTGTGTGTGTGTAAAAACACTTGAGATAAACAGAACCCCTTAAAAACATGATCGTCATTCTTAAAGGCTCTTATGCAATGGTTTATCTGAACACTATTAGACATCATGACTCAGGTCCGGAGGACGTTGACTTTCTTGTTGTGATCTAAAAATGTACATGCTGTTTGTTTGCATACCTTGCATTCATGAGCACTTGACAAACTATTTGACAAAGACCTGAGGGATGACAGACTTTGTCATGCCAGGTCTAATGGAAGTGATTTTGGGGGATAAACAGCTCAAGTTAGAACAGATGTGAACTGTTTTACCCCTCAACAGTGTCAGAGATCTCAGGTCACTCGCATAGTTTACTTTACTAGCTGGATTCAGATGATAAGAGTAGATGGATATATGTATGGTAATTAGAATATTAGATGTAATCATGAACTAAGAATAAACAATACTTCTATAGCATTTATTATTCTTTGTAATCTCAGTATTTACAATACATTTTATGTATCTGTTAAAGTCCCCCTGCAGTCAATGATTTTATTCCCTAAAACTCGTCTTTGATCGCCAAAATGACACATTTAAAAAAAAAAATGCCTTAAAATAGCTTGAATGTAACTCTACACCCTTGCCTCATTTAGTATACGTGGTACTATGAATATGCAAATTAGCCCCGTCTCCACGCATTCACACCAGATAAGACATCCACTTGTTGACGATCACACGTTGACGTGATTGGTTACAAGGTAGTTGGTGCTTTAGAGAAGAGAAAGTGTTGTAGTCGAGTGTTGTTGCCACACCGGACTGCTTCACAAACGAGGGTCAATTCAACGCTGGATTTGCACAAAAGATTAACATGATGGCACATGCTAGTCGATGAGTTGAATCTACATAAATGTATCCACTAACCATTCAGAAACGTCCTAAAAGTTGTAACTTCTTCCTGAGTTTCTCCATCAGTGTCGACTCTGGTTTGAACAATGTAAGGCTGAACACCGTTACTGCTGCGTGAGATTCTCCTGCTTTGTTGTTGTTGAGCAACCGAAGCGCGAGCTGCTAAAGCTCCGCCCTCTTCTGGAAAGGGGGCCGGGAGCAGCAGCTCATTTGCATTTAAAGAGACTGTGTGTTTTTGCTCACACCCAAATAGGGGCAAATTTGACAAGCTATAATAAATGATCTGTGGGGGATTTTGAGCTGAAACTTCACAGACACATCTGGGGACACCAGAGACTTATATTACATCTTGTGAAAAGAGGCATTATAGGCCGTACTTGCCACACTTTGATCTTTTTATCATTTTTTTTTTTTTGTAAATAAAAGCTTATCATAATTAAGTTGAGGTTTCCAAACTTTGTTTAACAAAAATGTATGTGTATTTACATTCTTACTCATTTATGATGTTTCTTTAGGTGTGGTAGTGCACCGTTGGATCATATCTCACTGAATCGGTTGTCCAGCATGAGAAAGAGATACAGGTATGAATTTCTCTTTTTCCAAAGCAGTTTTCAAATCTCAAATTTGCACCCAATTCTGCAGTTACTCAACCCTACAGTATTAACCAAACATCCTCTAACTCAAAACAGAACTTGTGCAGTAGTACATGGCATTACTAATACATTTGTCATCTTTTGCCTTATTCGTTATTGGTTTGTTTGTTTAATAGGGAACAATGCATGTTAATGAACATCAGTATAAAATACAAAATGTAAACATGCCAGATTATAAAAACATTGCTAAGTGGGAAAAGTCCAACAAAAGCAAGATTATTTGAACCAATGTGCAGTTTTATTGAATATAATCCGAAGTGAACAAAACAACGAGTTGACTACATGAACAAAACATGAACGTAGCAAACTCACCAACAGCAGTTACACAAACAATACTAGACAAAGGAACAATTAAACTTATGAGGGCTGTTTATACAAAAAGAGAAATGAGCAGTAAAAAACACCTCACCTTCTGTTCATAAAACAGAACAGAAAACACATGACCTGAACTACCAACCAATCAGAACAAGACACATGAGACTAGGGAATCACATGACAAACAGGAAACATGACTGTGACTAAACTTCAAAATAAAAATACATGAAAAAAACTAAAACTAGACATGACATCTGTAGTCCCCAGGCAGATGAAACGAAGACAAGTGATATGCAAATAAAAAAATTAAAAAAATAAACAACATACCCAAAAGTAATTTTGGCGCTGCGCAGCTGAAAGCCCTACTGCCAAATGAACTCAACTTGAAATTTGGAACAGTCGATAATTCTGCAGAAGATAAAGAGAAGCCAAATTATGAAGAGCTTTATAAGTGAGCAGTACAAATTTGTAATGGATACAATAACAAACTGGAAGCCAATGTAGCTGGAAAAGAATTGGAGTTATATGTTCAAAGGTACGTGAATGGATAATAATCCTAGCATCTGAATTATGAATTGACTGTAATCGATGGAGTTGTTTTTTAGGAAGTCCAAATAAAAGAAAATTACAGCAATAAATCCGTGATGTAACCAAAATATGAACAGTGTTATGCTGAGAAAGTGATGAACGGAGTCTAGCCATGTTGCGTAAATAAAAAAGTCCAGTACGTAAAATATTATTAATATGGGAACCAAAAGAAAGCAAACCATCAAATATAACCGAGACTTTCCACCTGAGTTGGAAATATTAACCGGAGGGTTATTAATAAGCAGGGTGGAGGATTGAGTTTTAGTTAAGACAGACCTAGACCCATCAAGAAGGGACTTTTTTGGTATTTAGCTTTAGCTTCTTGGTCATCCGTATTAACATTTAGTGAGTACTGAAGGGGGATGGGAAACGTTAGGTTTTGTAGATTAAAATTAAAAATTAAATAATAAATAAAAGCGGACCCAACACAGACCCCTGTGGAACACCGTCAATAACTGTGACTCTGATTGAACACCCTATCATACACCCGGTGCAATGCGACGCCAGGCGTGACACGAGTGTTTTTTGCTAGTTTCAGCCCGACGCAGTTAAAGTTTTTAATGTCCTGCGCCACGTTGTTGCACTCGTGCCCATCTGTTCACCCATGGGTGTGCTGGTCTGAAAACGAGGTGTGTTCAGGCGCATTGTTGGCGTGTTGCTATTTTGAGGCAACTGAAAATGACTGTGCCATTGACCAACTGAAACCTGGTCTAAAGTCAATGGCACAGTATTTGTTTCGTTAAATAAAGAGCAGTAATTAGTAATATGCGCCTGTAGGCGGGTGCACAACGTGATGTTACACACGCAGGGGTGCGCATCAGCACACAAACAATGTAAAAGATTATTATTATTGTGTGCATTAAGATAAAAATGCTTTGGTGGAATCCAGCTTGACCCGTAGACGGTCTGCTCAGGCGCTTTAACCTCGTGCACGAGCAGATCTGTTTCCTCGCTAGAGAAGCGTTCACTTTTTCCGCTTGCAAATTCCGTCATGTAAATAGTGAATCCACCATGGCACGAGTGCAACTGGCTTTTAAAGGGAATGGGAGATGAGACTCTGATTGGTTTATTGCACACCCAAAACACACCCATGACTCATTAAGAGAATAGGGACCATGCGCTGGGCACGCTGACCATTTTTCCCGTCATTAAACTAGCAAAAGAGGATTCAGGACACGCCCTAAGTGCACTTGCACTTTAGATCATGCGCTTAGATCGTTAAAATAGGGCACTTTTAATCTGGACAAACTGTCACTTCAGTTTAATAAGATGTCACTTAAATAAGATGAAAACCAAAGGAGTGCATTGCCAGCAACTCCAATACAAGCCAAAATGTTCCAGTGAAATCGAATGACTAATGGTGTCAAAGGCAGCACTAATATCTAAAAGATTAAGAATAGACAGGAAACCAGAATCAGCTGCAAGATCATTTGTGACTTAGCACTAATAAGCAGTAATTAGGAGTTTTTTTTAAGGCAAAAGTTGTAGTTAATAGTTGGTTAATAGTGAGAATTGGACCCTAATCTAAAGTGTCTCCAAATTATTATCTGGGAATCACAATTTGTCTTGCAGCACTTTTCGGCATCAGTTTGTCAACTAGAACATTTGGCGTTACATTCTCAAGGAACGACTGCTTGGAGTTTTGTTTCTTCAAGAAAATTCCTAGAATTTGTTCCTGGGAATGTAACGCCAATGTTGCTATTCATTCCTCCGGTGATCCGCCCTTTGACCCCTGACGCTGAACCCACTGCCCTCCTCTCCGCGGCAGGCGTGTTGTTTGTCTGCATCAGACTTGCAGCACTGTGTGTTTTGCGGGCTGTGACAGCTCAGGAATGCAGGAATCACCTCTTCCAGGAACATCTGTGAGAAAAGTACATTGCAGATGTCTCATTGATGAATGGCGTACGTGTGTCAAGCTTTTATGTAAAAATGACTGAGGCCGGTCGTACAGTTCACAAAACATACATGTGCCAATGTAGCTGAGGGATAATATTGATTTATTTCCAGTCACTCATTTTGCAGATGCTTTATCTATGACCTGGATTAGTGCATTTAAGGATTACACTTACAATTTATCATAGTTTTTCCTCGGAATTGAACACATGACCTGGTGTTGCTTGTGCAATGATCGATGATCAGTGATCGACCAGTTGAGCTTATAAGCAACAATTAAATCATTAATGCAGGGTAAATGCCATGGCGTAGTTTGCACCATGCTCTGCCAGTTGAGCTAATTAAACTGAAATAAATTAATTAACGCAAAGTAAATGGAATAACTAAAATTAATCTTGGCTAATTTGACAGGGGGATCGGATTGTGCACAGAGCGCATGAAGAACATTATGAGAAAACAAGTTTTTTGTATTAAAAGTAAAAAAAAAGTCTGACTCAGAGTTGATGGAAAATGTGGTTTCCCCTTGCCTTAATATCTCCTAAGCTCGGAAGCCTAAATTTATTTTATGAGTGATTATTTCTGGAAATGTTATTTTAGTTCCTCAGGAGATTGCTTGGGTGTAGTGTACATATATATATTTTAGTATTTAGTATTTGAGTATTTCGAACTTTCTTTTTCTTTTGCGTTCACAACACTGACATATTTTGAGTTGTATAAACTAATTTCTTTTCATTTAGACTGACTTAAGTTTAACTGAAACTGGGCTATATATATATATATATATATATATATATATATATATATATATATATATATATATATATATATATATATATATATATATATATAATATAAATAATATAAGCTTGGGCTAATTTTCATTTTAAAGTGAACTAATCCTTTAAGTTTAGGTATTGTGTAGGATTGTGGGATATAGAATATGGTCTTGCAGAATAAGGCATTAATATCCTAGTAATATGGTATGTACAGTTGCAAGAAAAAGTATGTGAACCACTTGCAGAATCTTTAAAAATGTGAATAATTTTAACAAATAATAAAATAACATGTTATTTTTTGTTTAATACTGTCCTGAGTAAATTTTACATAAAAGATGTTTACATAAAGTCCACAAGACAAAAAAAAAATAGCAGAATTTATTAAAATGACCCGTTCAAAAGTTTACATACCCTTGTTTCTTAATACTGTGTGGTTACCTGATGATCTACGACTGTTTGTTTGTTGTGTGATGGTTGTTCATGAGTCTCTTGTTTGTTCTGAGCAGTTAAACTGAGCTCTGTTCTTCAGAAAAATCCTCCAGGTCCTGCAGATTCTTCAGTTTTCCAGCATCTTTTGCATATTTGAACCCTTTCCAGCAGTGACTGAATGATTCTGAGATCCGTCTTTTCACACTGAGGACAACTGAGAGACTCAAACACAACTATTAAAAAAGGTTCAAACATTCACTGATGCTCCAGAAGGAAACATGCATTAAGAGTCGGGGGGTGAAAACTTTTGAACAGGATGAAGAGGTCCAAATTTTTCTTAATTTGTTTAAATATCATTGTTTTTCATTTAGTACTGCCCTCCAGAAGCTACAGAAGATACTTGCATGTTTCCCAGAAGAAAGATTAAGCATAATTTACCTTGATCTTGAAATTCAAAAGTTTTCACCCCCTGACTCTTAATGCATCGTGTTTCCTTCTGGAGCATCAGTGAATGTTTGAACCTTTTTTAATAGTTGTGTTTGAGTCCCTCAGTTGTCCTCAGTGTGAAAAGATGGATCTGAGAGTGGATCTGATTCGTCAAGTGTTCTTTTGAACTTTCTACTTATCAGAGGATCCTGAAAAAAATGCGTCATGGTTTCCACAAAAATATTAAACTGCTGCTTTTAACATTGATAATAATAATAATAATAATAATAATAATAAATGCACTGTAAACCCTAATGCTCAAAATACTTAATTGTTATGAGTAGGGCAAACTTAAATTGAACAAATTAGTTCAGTTAAATTAATTATGAGTATTTTTTTTTTTTTCTTTTGCGTTCACAACACTGACATATTTTGAGTTGTATAAACTCATTTCTTTTCATTTAGACTGACTTTAAGTTTAACTGAAGCTGGGATTTCTATTTCCCAGCATGCTTTGTCCATGGCACTCGAAAGGGAGAGTAAATGCTAAAATTAAGTGTTATATAATGATTTTTTTGTGTGCAAAATTAATGGATAAGGGAGATTTAGTAGTGATTTAATGTTTTATGCTAATTTAGAAGAGTTTCTGTTAATGTGGGTTTTTTGGTGACAGGTAGCACATGTGGCTTTATTTAAGAGCAGGTAAGTTACATGTTTTAAGTTGCTGTACTCATTCAGTAAGTGCTATACCATGCTATTGTTAACATGTTAGCAAGTTGGCATTTTCTGAATTTTCTTATTCGGGTTTACAGTGAAGTAAATAACTCGTTTAATTTGGAAGACCTCAAAATAACTTAAAATAACTTAATATTTTATGTTAATTGCTGTCAAAGTGTATCAGTTAACTCAGTACTTCAAGTTAGGATTAATTATCATGCATGAGTACTACAAACTCAAAACTTGATACTTAAAATTGGGAACATCATAACTCAAACATAATTGATATAACTGATTACCTCAAATTTTTTGAGTTAGCCCAACTTATTCGGGTTTACAGTGTGTTTCTTGAGCAGCAAATCATCATATTAGAATAATTTCTGAAGGATCATAGAAAACAGTTCTTTTAAATTGTAATAACATCTCACAATATTGCTATTTTTAATGTATTTTTGATCAAATAAATGCAGGCTTGGTGAGCAGAAGAGACTTCTTTCAGAAACATTAAACAAATCTTAAAACTTTTGAATAATAGTGGTCTGAAAATGGCATTAAAATACAAACTTTGCCAAAGCAAAACTACAGTAATCGTGATGTTTTCAGATAGCCGTGTTGTTGTTGTTGTGCTTCTGTTTTGTTTTGATGTGAAAAGCTGAAAGGAACATTTTTGCTGAGGTTCGTGCCGGCTTTCCAAATCAGATCCTGCAGACCTTAATTCTCATATGACCTGAATGCCAACTTGAATGTAGCGAACACGAGTACCAGACATGTTTGTTTGTTTGTTTGTTTGTTTGTCTCATTCTCTTTGTGTGTCTCTCTGGTTCGCAGGAATGGTCTCGGGCCGTCTAAGGAAGGGGAGGCACAGTACTCTGTTGTGCACTGCACCGGCTACATCAAGGCCTGGCCGCCAGCGGGTACTTACACAAACACACTCACATCGCTTTCAGTTCAAAGCCACCGAGTCCGAGAGAAACTAACAAATGTACAAGCAAATACTCAGAAGTGTAGCGGTGCTGGGGAGTACCTAACTAAAACAACCCATGCAATCAATTGAGTTGAGGGTAATCCATATGCTGTAAGTGTACTTACTTTTAAATAACTGTTTATTCCATTGAATCTTTTTTTTTTTTTTTTTCACCTGACAATAAGATCCAGTTACTCAACATTAGTTAATAATGAACAATACATTTGTTACAGTGTCTATTAACTTTAGTAAATAAAAAGGTTTGTTGTTAGTTCATGCCATTAAATATTAACAAATACTATTTTTTATTTTAATAATTTATTAGTTCATCTTTAAATGAGTAATAGAAGTTTTTTTTTTTTTTATTGTTAGTTCATGCTAACTAATGTTGTTAACTAATATTAACAAGTGAAACCGGTAACACTTTATAATAAGTATAGTGTAATAAAGTATTTACAAATCATTTGCAAACTTAATTAATAGTTTATAAACTGTAGTTAATATATTATTAGACTGCATACAAATAGTGAGTTCTTTATTCATTACTGTAATTAACAGTGTTATTGTTTAATTAGCTCATATGTAAAGAGTTAGATAATGCTTTGTTAACAACTTATGAACTGTAAATATTTTACAGTTGAAGTTTTTGTCACTTTTAAAAACTGTTTTCTGTTTTTCAGAAACAGTTTTTGTCACTTTTTTTAGGTCACAGAAAATGGGAAAATGACAATAGAGCAAGCAGAACCTAAATTACAGCTTTTCAAAGACAGGATTTAAAAATAAAATCGGTAACACTTTAGTATAGGGAACATGTATTCACTATTAACTACGACTTTTCCCTCAAACTCCTAATTTACAGCTTATTAATAGTTAGTAAGGTAGTTGTTAGGTTTAGGTATTGGGTAGGATTAAGAATGTAGAATAAGGCATTAATATGTGCTTAATAATTACTAATAAACAGCTAATATTCTTGTAATACGCATGCTAATAAGCAACTAGTTTAAAAACCCTAAAATATAGTGTTACCGTAAAAACACGAAAGCGCCTATTTTTTTTTTTTTAATAAATGTTGTAATCTTTTAAACACACACAACATTATTTTGCAAGTATTGCAAGCTGATTGTTATTTTAAGAAGTTGTCTGTACAGTGACACCAACATTTTAAATTTATTCCACTGTATGTGTGTAGGGTGAACATTTAAACTTGGGTATGTCAAACTCAGGCGGAAATACAAAAATATGCACTTGGGTGGGTGAGACTGAACAAAATGTTATAGGAACTTCAATTTTTGTGATATCAACTTCAAATTTTGAACACAGCTTGGTTATACATATGGCTTTGAAATTATATCAATTGTAAACATTCTGTGAAAAATATATTTTACATAAAATATAAAATGTTTAATACCGTACATTTGATTTACAGTAAATTTAAACTTTTTTTAGGACATACAACCTACTGAGTGTCTTCTTTAAAACAAGACCAATCTTAAAAAGCATTCTTGAATTATAACCATTTAATTTTGGATAGTGCATTTTCATATAAATACTCAAAAAGGGGGCGCTTGTTAAGGGGTTAAGTGCTTTAAACCAACCTTTATTAGATATTAATTGCATTATTAGTATTATTATTAAGAGTTCATTAAAAAAAAATAATAATTCATTAAGGTCTATGTTGATATGAATTACATGCAAATACTCATAAGATTACGTTGTTAAAATACATCAGCTAGGATTAGAATATACAGTATGTACAGTAAAAAATGCATTATTTATATATAAAAAAACGTCCCTTTAAAACATGGAAACCCAATTTTAAGTATACACTCTTAAAAAATGCTGAGTTAAAAACAACCCAAGTTGCGTTGAAAATGGACAGACCCAGTGATTGGGTTGTTTTAACCCAGCAAATGGGTTAAATGTTTCCCCAGTTTATTCCCCAGTTTATAAATAGTTTTATTTATCTTGACTATTGTTTGAAAAGTACCGCATTGCTCGCTTAAAATGAACCCAAAGTATGTTGGAAATGAACATTTAATATTAATATGTTTAATAAATGAACATTTCTTAATACGTTTAATGAATAATAATTAAAAAATTATAAATGTTCACCTTTTATTATTGTTGCTTTTAGTAATTGTGTGTCTGATTTTTAATTTTCAGTTCATTTTAAGCCAGACATATAGTCGTTTATTTTAGGGTTTTTTAACTAGTTGCTTATTAGCATGCATATTACTAGAATATTGGAATAGATATAAAGCCTTATTCTGCATGACATTATTCTACATCCCATAATCCTACCCAATACCTAAACCTAACAACTACCTTACTAACTATTAATAAGCAGTAAATTAGGAGTTTATTGAGGGAAAAGTCGTAGTTGATAGTGAATACATGTTCCCTATACTAAAGTGTTACCGTCATTTTTAAACAATAGTTGAGTTGAATAAATCTGTCCAGCACACTGGGCAAACATTTAACCCAACTGTTGGGTTTGTCCATTTTTAACCCAACTGTTGGGTTATCAATATCTGAGTCGGTAGTGTGACTCAGAATGCGAATCCTCGTGGCACGCATTGAACATGTGCTTGAACTCTGTGAACTATTAGAACTCTGGAATTCGGTGTTAAATTCTGTTAGAATCCTCCGGTCCACAGAACTGTCTGGAGTTTTGGATGACTCCCACATGACACTGGTACGCAAGATCCCCCCCCTGGCCTGTGATTCCTATTAGCACAACAGCATGTGTGCAGTGTGAAAGGAAGAAACAGACAAGAGAATTGAGCAACCCTGAACTCAAAAGCACAAAACGTGAACTTTTTGCCTCATATCTTTGCTGGAGGTTCTCCAGGTATCCTCCGAGCACATCTCCTACAAATTTGCCATATGTGTGTGTGTGTCATAAAAATTAATCGCACATGCTCGGCATCCTGTTTGTTGCATAACAGCACAAAGTAAGGATAAAAATAACCCGCAACATTTGACTGTCAGCCAACGTCGTGTCATAATGGAATGTGGTGATCTAAGCAAAGATCATATCGTTTTGAATGTTAATTGATGCATAAACGGTTAGTAAACACTCTGGTCACACCAGATGGCCCTGATATGGATTGTTGATCAGTTTCATAGCGTTCGCAAAACACATTATGTGCTCTTTATTATTATATGCGACCAAATGAATCCTGTCTGCTTGTATAATGTCAGTTTTTGCCAATTAAAGGCAGTAAATTAATTCAAAACATCACATCGGTGCATCTGTCCATAGTATGCAGCTGTTTTTGTTCCCTGAATGTGTCATTTATGCACAAACAGTGATATGTATATACAGCCGTTCCTGTTTATTTGTATTATAGAGTCATTAGTTTTGCAAACTAGCCATGCTGATGAATTGAGTTGCATTTCACTTGAGGTGACAGTTTTGCAGTGTGAATGTGGGAGCAGAGCGTGAAATAATGACAATAAATTGCCCATACGTCTCTCTGTTCTATATTTGTATTATTCTGTATATATTTATATGCTGTTGGATGCACATAAAAACACAAACACAGCGAGTCTTATGAAGGGATTCTCAAGAAAACATCACAATTTACTGGTCTGAAGCAGTGTAAATCTCTCTGTCATCGAGTACAGCAGCGCCCGGCCACTTCTTCAGCGTCCTTGCTTTTTTCCCCCCCATTCATTTTTCCCATAGGGATTTAAAAAAAAAACGTTTTATAAGCCACGAACCAAATCAACCAGTTACGAGGTGGGTGAATCACAATATTACAAACATTGATTTGAAGCAAGAATGTATTTACAAGTAGGACAGAAATATGTGCAATAAATATTTTGAAAGCATAGGGAAAAGTGTTCTGATTGGTCGAGGTTTCTCTGCAATATCTCAACATATTAAACATTTCTTCAAATAAAGCAGGCTGATGGCCTCAACAAGAGCGTGTAACATACAAAATGAACAGCTTCGTAGCTCAAAGTAGGTCTGTCTTAAAATTTTTATAAGTTATTGTTCAAAATCAGAGATTATCGAGATTTTTTAACTTCCGGAATCTGTTGCACTCCCATTGGCTGGACAAACCAATAGTCCCGCCCCTCACTCACATGATTGGTTGAGCCAATTTTTGGAGTATTCAAGGATGAAAGAAATTGTTTAATATGAAAAACATATGACCCATGCTTTCAAAATGAGTGGGAATGCGCACAGGCTAATTTCAAGCTGCAGTGAAAAAAAATGTCAGTTTCAAATCGAAATTGAGGTTTTCACAAAAATGAGTTCATTAAGCCCTCGTCAAGCGATCCCAATGCTCCAAATATCAATTAAGCATCTAAAAGTATTTTTATTTTGTACGTTTTCTGAGAGGAGTAGGATGAATTGAGGGTGATTGGGGCATAAGGTCAAATGTCATAAGGTCTTAATGAGTGAAAAATAAACTTTTTATTTGCTGAGCCCTAGCTGTGAGACCATATAATTAAAATAGGATACCCTCATTGGTGTGACAACACGCAGGGTGGGCGGGGCAAGCATCAAACAGGAAGTCGACCGTGAAATGCATTTCATAATAAGGTCCTAAAATAGTCATAGCTACTATATTGTACAAACGTTTGATGGAAACTGCACTGCTGCTACAAAATCAGTTGAAAAAAATGTTTTCAGAATTAGGTGGTTTGTATTTTGTCCCATTCACCCAAACACAATGGTGGATGGGACAGCATAATTTTAGGTGATTGGGACAGTGCTTAAAGGCTTTGCCAGTTAAGAAAATGAATAACTTTGCAATAGAGAACCATTGTTTGCTCTGAAATAAGTGGCTCATAACCTTTTTATTTGTGCAAGCCCTAATCAACCACAAAAATATTCATGAAATAGATTTTGCTCAAATAAAATGACCTTTTTTTTGCGGTAATAAACCATATTCATGTTTCTGTTAAAGGTTTGTGCAGGTTAAATGTGTTTGTCAAACAGTCAGTTGGTGATGGAGCCGCCCAACATCTCGTCCACATCGTTTTTTTTTTTGTAGGAATTTTGAACCTGAAGCGTTTTTTTACTTGTTTACTTGATTTTTAAATGTTTTCAGTGGCTTTTGGCCTGCACATGTGTTGTACTGTATGAATTGTGGATGGATTTATAAACACTGAGAAATAAAGTTGAACAGAAATGAACACGCACTCATAATGATGATGAACAGAAAAGTAAATATTGCACATAAAATTATATCGAAGTATGACCTAACTTGTGCAATACAGTAAATATGCTTACACTACACTAAATCAGTGGAAAGATACGCTGTTCCAATCATCCAAATGTTACCAACAATTTTTTTTGGCTCTGTTTACAGAAAGTGTGTGTCATGCATCCTTTCATTATAATATAACATTGTTTCCTCCTCAAATGGATGGTTAACATCTTCAGTATTACAGAAATGTATCATGTGTTGGGCAGATGTTTTTAATTTATGGCAAGAAACCTTTCACAAGGCGGAAATTAAAAAAAAAAAAAAAATTTGTCCCAATCACCCTAATTTCCTTTGACTATGAAAAATGCCGTTTTTCTCTGTCCGCTTCTGGACGGCTGGCGCTGGTATCGTTGTAAAGCGCAGCATTCCAACTTTGTGAATATTCATAACGAATTCTCAATGGCACGAGTCTGAACCAATGAGATGTGATTTTCAAACTCATGTGAATGTAAACAAAACTATCTTACTTGCACTGACTGACAGATCCGAAGCGCAGACGCCGCAATTCCTGTTATACACAGAATTGCAGGATTTCAAAAAAATCTGTCTTGGCGAGCAAACATTAGCTGTAATGTCTTAAGTGAATGTTGGGTTAACTGTTGGGGAAAACATCTGATGTGTAACATTTGTATTAGTTAGCCTACGTGTGGTACAGTAGATCTTAATATATAGGCTTCATTAATGTTAATCAAAAAATATGGTAATACTTTATTTTTTTATTAGGGTTTTTTAACTAGTTGCTTATTAGCATGCATATTACTAGAATATTGGCTGTTTATTAGTCATTATTAAGCACATATTAATGCCTTATTCTGCATGACCTTATTCTACATCTCTTAATCCTACCAATACCTAAACCTAACAACTACCTTACTAACTATTAATAAGCAGTAAATTAGGAGTTTATTGAGGGAAAAGTCATAGTGAATACATGTTCCCTATACTTAAGTGTTACCAAAAATAAATATTTCTTCCTATAGATGTGCGTTTTGACTTGGTTTGTGGCAAATTTGGTGGTGTTACCAGGGATTTTAAGGTATTTTTTTTGTTTTGGAGCCTTCAGAAAACTCGATTTTTCTCTATTGACTTCAAACAGGTTCTTTTTTTTGCAAATCATACATCATTTTGAAGGTTTTTTTAATAGAGAACAAAAATCTGCTCATTGCAACTTGTTTTGCCAGCACGGGTCACATATATTAAAAACAGTTCGGTTGGAAATAAAGGTACAAACTTACAGCTTTTTATAGCCATCTTATAAATTGTGAAAGTTTATTTTATTCTTCTTTTGTTCTCTCTCACTCTCCCGTATTTGTTATTCACAAAGACTCGTGTATCCTGAACAGCTTTTCAGCCATGAACCATAATGAGGTGAAGGCTAAGAAGGAAGTGTGTCAACGAGAAATTGTTAATGTCATTAAAAAGAGATTAAACGCTTGGTTTTTGCTTAAACTAAACTCCAGGACCGGAATCGCTAAATAAATCGCAGATAAACACTGCACGCCAACATCCAAGAACAATAACCGCATCGCTACTGGTTTTGGACGACTAATATAAACCATTACGCATGAAAAGACTCAGGGAGACATTGACAGAAAATGTCAAGCAGATGCTATTAGTGGAATTGAAAACATGTTTCGCGTAAAGATTCCCAAACAGGTCCTTAAGTGGTGTCGTAAGTTGGGAAAATGAGGTACGAATAAACAAGTTAGTCATCAGGACAATGCTAACTGTGACTGTTTTTGATCTCTCCACATATTTTCAGTGTTTGTTCGGACAAATGACTGTTCTTGTGTGCGTGTCTTCTTCAGGCATGACTATTCCGGATGAAGATACGGAAGCAGGTCAAACCAGCAAATACTGCTTGGTTGCAATTGGAAGATTGCAGGTATGTGTCGCTGACATATATGGCAACACACACACTGGTATTACCAACCAACTAGAACACACTAGCATGCTAAAACCACTCATAAAGGCATAGCAACTTCACAGTAACATCTCCAAAGCATTGTTTTGCATATTCAAGCACCACTCGTCTTATTTTCTTTTCTTTTTTTTACACATGAGTACAACTTCTATTCCAATAAGAGACTGATGCATTTCTCTTTGATTCAACTTGATATTGAAAATAATTTATCTTTTGAGTTATGAGTCTGGGATTTCATAATTTGAGTAATACTCTGTACAGAAGAAATATTAGTATGTTGAATCTGTCATTCATGACATTCATGATATTTCTGGGAGCTTAATTGATCTCTCGTTATAAATAAAAAGTACCTTGTTAGCTCGTGTCAGTGCTGAAAAGTATTTCTTGTTTTAATAAATATCAGCAACTTTTGATGATTTGTGGGATTTTTACCCCCCAAAACAATAAAGTATAGACTCATAAAAAAATCACTCATTATTTATGATCCATTAGAAGTGTGTGGTGGTGTTTGTGTCTACAGACTGTTCGTTCACACACACACACACACACAAAAACATTCACTTATGATTTCACTTTTTTAACTTTAGTTAGTGTGTAATGTTGCTGTTTGAACGTCTGCAAAGTTACGACGCTCAAAGTTCAATGCAAAGGGAGATATTTTCTTTTACAGAATTCTGTTTAAGGACTACAACAAACGGCTGGTAGGGACTACAACAAGCTTCTTCCCGGTTTAGTGACATCACAAACCCCAAAATTTACATAAACCCTGCCCCTGAGAACACACAACAAAGGGGGCGGGGCCATGTTGAGCTGCTTTAGAGAAGAGGAAGAGTTGTTGTTGTCGAGTGTTGTTGATGCCGTCATTTTACGCCGGACTGCTTCACAAACGAGGGTCAATTCAACGCTGGATTTGCACAAAAGATTAACATGACGGCACATGCTAGTCGATGAGTTGAATCTACATAAATTTATCCACTAACCGTTCAGAAACGTCCTAAAACTTTTTCCTGAGTCTCTCCATCAGTGTCGACTCCGGTTTGAACAATGAAAGGCTGAACACCGTTACTGACAATCCTCATTTTGGCTGCATGAGATTCTCCTGCTTTGTTGTTGTTGAGCGACCGAAGCGTGAGCTGTTAAAGCTCCGCCCTCTTCTGGAAAGGGGGCCGGGAGCAGCAGCTCATTTGCATTTAAAGGGACACACAAAAACGGCGTGTTTTTGCTCACCCCCAAATAGGGGCAAATTTGACAAGCTATAATAAATGATCTGTGGGGTATTTTGAGCTGAAACTTCACAGACACATTCTGGAAACACCAGAGACTTGTATTACATCTTGTGAAAGGGGAATAATAGGTCCCCTTTAATGTTTCGAAATGTCAAATTCATTTGTTTTTGTTATATTTTCTTAATGTGTATAGACAACTATTTCTTTCACAAACCCATAATAGTGTGGCATTACAAAACATGCATCTGTATGTTGAATCATCCTGCTCGTCCGTTGTGTAAAGATCTCTTCATCTTGTCCCTCAGGTGACCAGCTCTCCAGTTTCCATGGATATGAACGGACTCTCTGTTCCAACAGAATTCCTTTCCCGCCACAACTCGGATGGCATTATCACATTCGTGGACCCTCGTTGCATCAACGTGATTGGCTACCAGCCTCAGGTCATTTTCATTGAACGTGTCGTGCAGCGTTATATTAATTCAGTTACAGGAACTAAAGCAGCGCTTTAGTATTTATGTCCTGTTTATTTATTTGAGATTCATTTGATCTCAATCACAGATTCATGACATTTTCTGAATAACAGAGAAGAATGGAGGTTCATCGCTGCTTGAAATAGTCAAAATGTTCCAGTTATTATTCATTGCAGCCCTGATGCTGTCTGTTTTCTGTGTTTAACGAGCACTAAGAGCTCATATAAATGACTGTTCATTTTATTGGGTTTACACAGGATCTTCTCGGTAAAGACATTCTGGAGTTCTGCCACCCAGAGGACCAGAGCCACCTGCGAGAGAGCTTCCAGCAGGTGCGTCAACCAGACCTCAGCCAACAGCCAGTGAGGATCTAGGCCTTGTTTACACCTGGTATTAAGATGCGCTTTGATCGATCGGATCACAAGTAGACGAGAGAGACGCGTTCCCTTTTACACCTGGTGTTTTAATCCGTCTCTTTTGTCCACTTTCAACCACTTCTGTCCTGATTTCTTCGAGGGGAGGGCCTTTTTTTAGATCTTTCAATCTAATGGATATATAAACGCGACCGGAGATGACCAAAAAACACACAAAGCGGCAGCTTTCGTTTCTGCTCTGATGAGCCGCAAGACCGGCCGAACGCTGTGAGCGTGTGTTACAGGTCAGGAATGGTGAGAGAACATTGTGCTTGGTACATTTTTCATCTTCAAACCAAACTTGGGTCTTCAGCCGACAAAGTTTAAATCCCGTCTGGCTAGAGCTCTTCCCATAATGTTTACTCATTATGTCAGTAGACGGAGAGTAGATGTCTTTTGTGGCACATTCAACCACACGAGTGTTTACACTACGAAAGCAATCTGGTTGAATGAGTTTTCAACTACCTCTGGAAGTGGTCAAGCTCAAAACGTTTTAGACCCCGTTTACACCTATATTTAGTGTCGTCCACTTGATCCGATCGACCAAAACGCATCTTAATACCACCGGCCCTAGTCTCTCTCTCTCTCTCTCTCTCTCTCTCTCTCTCTCTCTCTCTCTCTCTCTCTCTCTCTCTCTCTCTCACTCTCTCACTCTCTCACTCACTCACTCACTCACTCACTCACTCACTCACACACACACACACACACACACACACACACACACACACACACACAGACAGTGTGAGCATCAGCACTGTAAACCCATAGGAAAGAAACATTATGAACGAGATCTGACACATGAGAGATGTAACAGAGAGCTAATGGAGACTCCAGGGGTTGGATTCACAAAAAATTCTTAAAGATAAAATTTGTCTTACTCTCTTTTTAAGAAAATATTTGAGAACTTGTCAAGAATTGTATTTGGGAATATTCTTATGAACTTCTCAAAATTGATCTTAAGGAATTTCTTAACTGAAGATTTTCATGAATCCGGCCTAGGGGTGGGCGATATGAACCAAATCTTAGGGCTCGTTCACACAGACGTGGCGCTCAGGAATGGTTTTTAAAAAAGCGCAGTGCAGAAGGGTCTCGAGACGCACTTTTGAGACGTGATGCAAAAACAGCAGTAACGAACAAATAAAACACGCAATGCTTGCCCCGCCTCCAAGTTCTTCTGATTGGTCCACTGTTTTGGAACTGACATTGATTTAAAACTTGACACGGCGTCTTAAAAAACGGCCCCTTATATCACCGTACGAGTACATTTATTTCACGAATGTCACGATATAGTCATTTTTGCTTTAAATATGGTTTTTATAATATCAAAACTTTAGAGAAAAAGCGCAAATGAATGCCACGGACCGCTCCATCTTAAGACAGGCTCTTTTAAAATGAATATTTAAAATACGCATCACATTAGAAGATGCGGCACCGAACGCTAAACTCTTGTTTAAGCCTGTTCACGCTTATTGTTATTTTGACAGTAATCTGCAGGCAGCGCAGAAAGTCACTCTTTGAGGTGTCATTATATTCATGTCAAGAATTGCAGTTCCTAATTTTAGGAGAAAGTCTAAGACAAGGCGACATAACTGAGAACTTGATAGTCTCCAAAGCTACGAAACCGCAACCTCTGAGCTCTGGGGTGACATAATGTGAACGTTGCGTGCCAATAAAAACAAACTCTTCTCAACACGCCCCACGGTCCCTAGCTTCCCCTCTCCAGTCAGCACTAGGAAGTGAACTCCAGTGCTGTTTGGTTAGTCATTCAGAAGCAGTAGCTGTGACTCTCTGTGGAGTTAATAGGTGTTGATTGGCCACCGCTGAGAGTTTCTCAGAGTCCGTCGAGTATTTGTGGAGTATGGCAGAGGGTGGTCGAGTGGACGCTTCCACGCTCTTCACAGTTTCTTCTGTTGTTGTTTGTCTTTTTCTTCTTGTAGCTCAAGTAGGGCTGGGCAATATGGCCAAAAATATTATCATGAAATTTTCATTAGGGATCCACTGATAGATGCCTGCTTTCCCATTTGAATCTGTAAGCGCTCGGTGTAGAGCGTCAAAGATGTCTATTTACAGTATGTTTTTGATCACTGTAGCCAATCACAGACATAAATGTTGAGCGTGTGAACACGCAACGGCCAATCAGAGGTGTTTATGAATCTGCTCAACGGCGCTCAAAATGCTGGCTTGTCACATTTTTAACATTTTAAAGTGCGCTACCTACCTCGGTACCTTTGACAACACTATTCCCAGGATTATAGTAAGGAAAACACTGAGATGTTCCCAGAATTAAATAAAAGAGGTTGGTAAAAAAAATTTTTTTATGTACCAGGTTTATATAAAACAAGTCGATAAGCAGTTAACGTAGGCTAAATGTGTCAAAGAAAAGTTTAAAAGCATAAAATGTTTAATTTACAGACTGAAAAACTTTTTGTGCCGTTTTCTAACAGGACTTGGTAACACTTTAGTATAGGGAACATGTATTCACTATTAACTATGACTTTTCCCTCAACAAACTCCTAATTTACTGCTTATTAATAGTTAGTAAGTTAGTTATTAGGTTTAGGTATTGAGTAGGATTAAGAATGTAGAATAAGGCATTAATATGTGCTTAATAAGTACTAATAAACAGCTTGTAATAGGCATGCTAATAAGCAACTAGTTAAAAAACCCTAAAATAAAGTGTTACCCAGGACTTTAATAAAGAGAGAAAACCTGCACTTAACCTTTCCTCTGGCATTTTGTTTTCATAGTTAGATATCGTTGATGTATCATTATTGGATTGTCTAGCAATATGAATCACTGTATCATGATGATATCGCTATCATGAGCCATGTAATGTGATCATATCATGAGGTACCCTGCGATTCCCACCCCTATTACATAATAATAATACTCTTTTACATTGTAATCCTTTTATTTTTAATATTTGGCATGTTTGTGTGCTGTAATAAGCAAAGTGTAGTGCGTTGTGCACCCGCATATAGGTGCATGTTACTAACGCGCTCTTTAAATAACAAAATAACAAAAAAAAAATACACGTCCAGCGCCATGTTGTTTAAATAGCAAATGCTTTTGCTGTTTTGAGGAACTGAAAACGACTGCGCAGTCATTTGCAAAAAGCATTTGCTATTTAAACAACATGGCGCTGGACGTGAAAATGATAACTGTGTTGGGCTGAAACTTGCAAAAAGCACTTACAATTTCATTGCGATCTCGGTATGATATTGTTTATCGCCCAGCCCAAGTCTTTTTTGCTTCTCCTCTTACTCTTCCTGTCAGGTCGCGTCTCTTCCTCATCCCACCTCTTTATTTTTGGTCTTTTACAAGAACTCACTGTCTTCCCTCAGCTTTTGGTCTTTTTCAGCCCCTTTTTCTTTGTCTTCAACTACCTGTCTGCTATCATCAGTATTCCCTTCACCTCCTGAGATCCACACACATTTATTTATTTATTTATGTGTGTGTGTGTGTGTGTAAGGATGATATTGTGGGCACTTAAAGGGTGGGCACAGTGTCTTTACTCCCTAGATGATTGTGCCCTCTATATTACGTGCTCCGCTTCTCAAAAGACCCTCGAATCCTCTGCCTCACTTTTCCCGGAAGGCCAAGGTTGAGTGGTCAGGTACGCCACAAAGAGATTTGTCAAAGTACTTTCGCCTGTTTCTCTGCGTAGGTCTGTTGACGGCTGATAAAGACCCCTCTGGCTGACATCCAGAAAAGCCTTCAGATAACTAGACTTCTTCGAAACTCAAGACCACACGCGTGTGGCGGCGTACACAAGCAGATGCTCACATAGACACCTGTTTCTGAGTCTTATCTGTCTCTTATCTTGTACTTGTGAAGCCAAGTGGAACAAAAGCCGACAATTTATGCGTAGCGAGACGTTGAAAAGCGGGAGATTGTGTGTTATTCTTGGCCTGTAGTGTAGATATTGAGTCCCGGCAGATGTCAGAGGCTAGAACAATATACATTCACGGGGGTTGCTCCAAATCATTTGATTTTGAGGACTACTGGATGCTTACTTGACAGATTCTTTACCGTGTGAAGATGAAGAGACCATTTGTCATAGAAGAATGAAGGATGAAATCCATAGAGAGATATAAATCTAAGATCCTGCCCTGATATCACAATCCAGAATTCCCTGGCTTCCCTGAAGTCAACTTTAACTCTAAATTGACCCTGCAACACACATTCCTGGTCTTATAATTTAATCAAATCTGATTTAATAACTCGCTTTAATATTAAAAAGACCTCCCTATTTGGTGGAAACCACAAATCCCTCTTATTTTCCAGCGTCCCACCTTCAACCGCCCATCTTCATTCTGGTGAATTTATCCTTCTGCATTTGATTGAACTGATATACTCTGATATACAGAGCAATAAATGTGTGCTGTATTTATTCATCTTGGTTAATAATGTTGATTGATTGTCACAGCCGTTCATTGATCGTTCATAGTTCGTTAACTAATGTTAATAAATACAACATTTGATATTAACGAACGAAGATTTAATAAGTGCAGCTCATGTAAACGAAATGTGTTAACATGGCATTTTGTTATTATTTTCGGATTATTTATATACTCTTTTAAATTAATATTTCATAATTATAATTAATTTGATTAAGCACTTATCTAATAGATTAAGTTTTAGTGTTTTGAGCATTTGTTTTTTTTTTCATATTTCTATTTTAGCTTTAGTTCAGTTCTAGTAATTTTAGTACTACAACTTACTTAACTTAACTCTTGTGCGTCAATTAAAAAAGTTACACATAGGTCCATAGTGGACAAAAATGTCCGTGTCACAAAACTCATAAAAACATGAAGCTTGGGGGCGCACTTAAGTTTGGTCTCATTTTAAAGAAGACCCTTGGCAGAATCTTCCTGAAGTAAAAAAAAAAAAAAAAATGTTTAAAGTGAAACAAACCAAATGTTATAGATATAGGTTAACTTTTAACCTATTATCTGTAACCCATGAGTTATAGATATAGGTTTAGGTTTATGAAAATAATCTATGAACATTATTTTATATATAAAATATATATTTTATGAAACATGTTGAACTCTAATACTACTAAAGCCATACATCTAAACAAGTTATGTTCCAAATTTTAGGTTGATATCTCAAAAAATGAGCTTTCAGTAAGATTTTGTTTGGGCGCAGTACCAAATTTCCCCAATAGACGCCAGCAAATCTCCGCTGGTACACACAGTGGCTGGATTTTTCTCTCTCAAATATTATAAGCGCACACACACAATTTTTATTACACACATACAAACCACACTTTGACATCCACACCAACACACCCACACAGTTATAGCTGCATAATTTATGCAACTGGCTCTATAATATGCAGAAGAAAACAGAAATAAAGTGAGTATTGCTTTGAAACATTTGGTAAAAAAAAAAAAAAAGTCAATTTTAATTTTGAAGCCTCTGCAACCGAATGAAAGCCTATTAACAAAGACTGCATGATTTTATAGTTTAATTGGCCTGAGAGGAACTATTTTGTGTTAGTAGTGTAAAATAGATTTATTAAAGGAAATGATGGGGGTCAAATAGTTAAATTCCAATAAAAATACACATCGGAGCCAAAAATTATGCAGTTGGCATTAACACAGGCAAAATGCAAACCTGAAAAAGAAAAATGTCCATAAGGTCACACAAGGGTTAAACTTATTTCAGTTAATTACCAAAGCAACATTTCTCAGTTTCATTTAAGTTTCAGCTTTGTCTCCCTTAATGAAAACAATTTTTAATCATTTTTTTTTTTACTTGACAACCCTTGTGCTAGTATAACAATGCTGTTTGTTATACACTGGCATGTAGTAGGCTATAATTTCTTAATTTCACGGTTCATCGAAGGCCTACTTTTGCTAAATGATTAAACTGTTTTCTGTTGTTGCATCTGTTTTTCACTTTACATTATGTTTGGGCTGAAGCATATTGAGATCTGGACTTGAGGTGAGCAGATTTTTTTGTTTTGTTATCAGTTTAAAATGTCGATGAACATCTAAAATTAACCAATATATCAGTTATTGGCTTCAGAATGTAAATATCAGTATTGGCTAGGGGTAACGATACGATGCAATCGATATCTGTAGGCTATTTATAGAGGCACCTTTTGTTTTAACTCTCTCCACATTTTCACACAATGTCAGTCTATGCATTCTGGTTTAAACTTACCTTTCAGAACTTGTGAAAGACGCTCGGGGCGGTACATGGCGCCGTCACTGTCCCAATCGGACCAGTGCTGAATCTTCACGAAAGTTTATAATTTGCTTGTGTTTAAAGCCTTGCAAAAAAGCAATGTAAAACTGTTAAAAGAAAAAATGCTCATTAAACTGCTGCGTAAGAGTGACTGTGTTGCTTCAAGAGCATCATTCAGCACGCGGGATGCGCATATGTGCTTTGTGCCGCGCTGTGTTGGAGCCTTTATGATACTTTTGCACAATGAAAGAATATTAATAGCTTATCTTATCCTATAATACGCTGTTGCTTGATTAAAATGCTGCGCCATACATTTAAAAGAAATGTCTTTTAATTTTATATACAGTATATACACAATATATAGGCCACAATATTTCCTTGTGTATCAGTTTTTTGACATTACACATTTTAGCACAAAGCCTAAAATTATTATTTATTTTTTTTTGACTGTTGTCATGTCATAAGCTGTCATTAGATTACTGTGTGAATTATTATTTTTATTAATATTTTTTTGTGTGTGGATGTTCCAAACAGGGAAATTTTTAAATAATTGTTATATATTTTGGTTGCAGTTGTTAGTTACTAAAAATTTAACTGGTTGTGTAAAATGGGCACATAATATCGAAATATTGATCAATATACCCCTGGATCGTATCGTAATCGTATCGCAGAACTTTTTGAGGTATCGGAAAATATCGTATCGCTGGCTATGAGAATCGATATTGTATCGAATCGTGATGAACTGTCCGATTTACACCCCTAGTGTTGGCTAAAATTTCAATATTTATGCGTCCTTAATCATAAACATGAGTTGCAATTTCATGTTGGATTAAAGGACGTGTTAAGATTTTCATTGATGTTTCCCAATATTAAAGTCTATGTAGCATTTGGAGACCGTAAAGCTTTTTTTTTTTTTTTTTTTTTTTTTTTTTTTTTCATTCTGTGATGATTAAAAGCAATCACCAGGGTGTTTTTCTATGTTATACATGTTTACTATCTATACTTCTGAGTTTCTAACTACCAGTCTTGTCAAAATCACCCTTCGGTGACTCTACACTCTTACAATAAAGCTTCCAAAAAGGGCTTTTCGTTGCAATTAGAAGAACTATTTTGGGTTTTCCAAAGAACCTTTCTGTGAACAATTCCTAAAAAAAACAAAAAAAACATGAAAAGTCATTTTAATAATCTGAAGAACCTTTTTACACTATAAAGAACTTTTTGTGGAATGGAAACCATTGATGCCAATGAAGAATCTTTATTTTTTTAAGAGTGTATTTGCAGCTCTTTTCACATAAATGTCAAAGCAGCGCAAAGTGCTTCTGTTGAAGTGTGTTGAAGCCCTGATGTGACCTCAGGTTTGGTTTGAGTGTTGACACTATGAACTCTGGGTTCTGTTTCAGAAGGAAGAGGTGACGTTTGTGTCTCCCTCCTGAGATTTCTCGAGCCTAAAGGGAAAGTGGCCTCTTGTCGCCAAGAATAATATCCCATATCCTCTTTCCTCTCTCTCAAAGCAGGATATACATCTGAAAAGTCAAGTTTCTCTTTATTTTCTTTTAACTCACTGTATTTATTTATTTTTTTTTACTCACTTGAAGTGCTGCCGGCTGTGCTGTTTGTTTAAGAGAGCCATTTTCGGCAGATGCTTTATAAGGTTTTTGAACTCAGAAGATCTTTCTTGTTGTCTTTAATGCTCTGTTGAGTGGAAGGTAGTTTTCTCTGGGCACAGCTTTTTTTTTTAAAGCAATCTCTGTACTTGGATGGGCAAACATGGCTTTAAGTGACAATAGAGGCGAGCATGTGGATGCAGTCCAGAGTCCAACGTTCGCTCTTCCTTATACGTTTTTTTTTTTTTTTTTTTTAATCCGTAACATGAGGAATACTCCCACATGGAGTTCTGAATGGGAAAAAAAAATGTTATGCATCCTAAATGAACCAGTGATGGTCAATTTTCCACTGCTGTTCTTAATTCCTAAAGCCAATTTGTGTTCACATTTGGTCAATTTTGAATCCTTGTTGGGGGACTTTGGTAATACGTTTGGTATTTGTTGTAGGAACCAACTTCTTTCTTCTGTTGAACATAAAGAAAGTTATTTTGAAGAATGTGGGAAAGCAAACAGCGGCTGGTCCCCATTGACTTCCATAGCATAGAAAAAAAAAATACTATGGAAGTTAATGGGGACCAAAAACTGTTTGGTTACTGAAATTCTTGAAAATATTTTCTTTTGTGTTCAACACAAAAAAGAAATTCATACAGGTTCAGAACAACTTTAGGATGAGTATATTTTTGGGTGAGCGATTCCTTTAATGGTGCAACGCAAACACATTTCGGGTCATTCCTTATCAACTCAACCAGAGGTCCCTGGCTCAAATATTTTGATTTTGTTAATATTCTCTCTGTAGAAAGACAAACATAAATAGTGATGAAAGCCAAAATATTAAATGTCACAGATGTATATTTACTGAGTAATCCACTGTTTTGTAGAGGGGGGTCAAAATAACCAATTTACAGGGGTGTAAAAATGACTTTGGAAAGATGGCAGCATCATTATTTTATTATAACGCAGAGATTGGTAGGTCTATTAGTAAAATCTGTTGACTTTATCAATCTTTGTTTCATTATATGCCAACAGTGACAGTTCAAAAATGGGAAAAAAGCACTTCTTGTGTTTGCACGTATAACTCAAGAAGTATTAAGATATCTTAATATCCTTTTAGATTTTTTTTTTTTTTTCTTAACAAACTTTCCTTTTGGTATCTTCATTTTAAAGTCCCTCGATGGTTCAATCCCAGATTTACGGAGATCGTGAGTCAAAAACCAAATGTGGGACACTTTGCATACAGCTGATACTTTTTTTTCTTTTAAAGAGGAATATCTGAAGAACAATCATCAAGTATCAAAAACAAGTATCAGCCGTGTGCAAAGTGAACCACATTTGGTTTTCGATCACTGAAAATGGGTAAAATTCAACAATTTGATCATGGAGCTGATTTTAGATCCCCATATCTATGGGACTGAACTATATAGGGCCTTGAAAATGAAGATTTCAAAGGGAAAGTTTATTAAGAACGAGAATCTGGAAGGATTTTAAGATATCTTCAATATTTTTAGAGTTACAGGCATGTAAATAGATATATATGCCACTTAAACAGGTGTGTTTTATTCAAATGAGTTGATAGAAAAACATGAGATACATTTCTAGTTTCAACATTATTTATTCTTCCTCTTTAAAAGAAAAAAGTATCAACTGTATGCAAAATGACTCACATTTAGTTTTTAACCACTGAAAATGTGTACAATTTACACATGGAGTCACATTAAGATCTCCATATCTCTGGGATTGAAGTCTTTTAAAATGAAGATATCAAAAGGAAAGTTTGTTATGAACCAGAATCTAAAAGGATATTAAGATATCTTTAATACTTCTTGAGTTACAGGCATGCAAACTTGAGGCAAAAAACACAAGAAGTGCTTTTTTCCCATTTTTGAACTGTCACTGTTGGCATATAATGAAACAAAGATTGATAAAGTCAGCAGATTTTACTAATAGACCTACCAATCTCTGCGTTATAATAAAATAATGATGCTGTCATCTTTCTAAAGTCATTTTTACACCCCTGTAAATTGGCAATTTTGACCCCCCTCTACAAAACAGTGGATTACTCCGGAATATACATCTGTGACATTTAATATTTTGGATTTCATCACTATGTAGTCTTTCTACAGAGAAAATATTAACAAAATCAAAAATTTGAGCCAGAGAAGTTTCCAAAATTTGGTTGATTTGACACTGAATGACCCTTTTAGTAGTGCATAAGTTGTAACACAACCGGCCCCCAGTCTGGTTCCTGACAGTCTTACACATTTAAATTTCTAAGATGTAAGTGCACGTGATGTGAACTGAAGTTCCCTGTCCTCCCGTGTTCCTCTTGTTGTGTTTAGGTGGTCAAGCTGAAAGGGCAGGTTCTCTCAGTCATGTACCGGTTCCGGATGAAGAACCGAGAGTGGATGCTCATCAGAACCAGCAGCTTCACGTTCCAAAACCCGTATTCAGACGAGATTGAGTACATCATCTGCACCAACACCAATGTCAAGTATGTTCAACTTTCTCGTCTCGCTTCTTTGAGGATGCAGGGAACACCTGATATCCTGACTGCTCATATTATTTCAAATATTGATGCTCTAAAATTTTGGCAATTGCAAATATTTGTCCGAACATGAATTTTCGGTTTCAGTTGAAACCATTTTCGATGGCCGAATTAGCGTTTCTCCAACGATGCACGATGCACAACAAGTCAGCACACAGTGTGGAGAAAACTACAGCAAGTAAACGTCAGCGGTGTTTTAATGGATCTTCATTTTGATGTGCTGTTTTCAGTTGAAGCATGAACAAAATTCACTAAACGTTATTTGTAGTGTGCCTACCATCCAGTAATCTTACTGAAATGTCTCATGTAATCGCTAAAGCAGCGTTTCAGTCGCAGAAAGAGTGTTTGTAAACAATATAATATTACATTTACCTCAAGAAAGTAATTCAGTGTTCAGAGCTCGATAGAGAGGAGCATTTTGTTAAATATATTTAATTAATTTAATAAAAGTTTGAATAAATCTGTCTATTACAGCCACCATATTTCAACAAATTTGAGTAAAAAACGTAATTATATCATTAAAAACTATGTGCAATGTTTTTTTATAGTTTTAGTGTTATTGCATTTGATTAATTAATTGATTTAGGGCTGTCACTAACAATTATTTTGGTAATTGAGTAATCGATTGATTATTTTGACGATTAATCGAGTAATCCGATTTTTTTTTTTTTTTTTTTTGTGGTAATAAAAATAGACCGAAGCCTTTTAAAATGACTACATATAACGAGGTAATATTTGGTTCAAATAAAGTATCAAAAGCAATTAATCATATGGTTTTAAATACATAATATACATAATATAAACAATCAACTTGTGTACATTATGTATTAAACAAATGCCTGCAGAGGGCGCCATCGGTATACATAAAGGTGCTCTATATACATTTTTGACTGTACTGAAGCATAAAAATACCATATGTTTGCAGATATTTATTAAACATGCTGAGTTCACATACTCGTTTCTCTGAAAACCATTGCTACAGCCAGTTATTTGCTTTCAGTGTCGGAATTTCTGTTTTTGATTTGGTCTCTGCAAGACCTCATGTTGCTAATTTACCCAATAGTATTTCTCCACCCCGGGTTGCCAGTTGGCGGAAAACACATACCGCGAATTGCAGCCATGGAAGCCAGCGAACAAACTGGGTCAGAGATCGCAGATTCTACCTGACCTAAAAAGCCTCAGCATCCATCTAAAAATCTCATATTAAAACGCGATATCAACTCATCGTAAATCAATAAATCAACTAATTATCTTAGTGTGTAAGTCACCTCACCTTCCAATGTCAGTTGAGCTCGCTCCTGTCGCGTGTCTTCAAACTGGCAACTCGCGAGAGCATCGAGTCTGAGGGGGCGGGGCAAACAATATTTTGAATTTGGACTGCAGTACCCATTTCAGCCACTAGCTGTCATTTTTACATAAAGCACCTTTAAACGAACTCAAACAGTTGGGAGAAAACCGGTGCCTGTCTGTATATTAGATCCGTGCATTTGGTCTAAAGTGACAGCAGCCTAATAAACCTGATGCCGCTTGTTATTAAAGGGGTGGTTGATTATTATCTCTCTAGTTGTTGCTCTTTGAACATCTGCAAAGTTACAACGCTACAATGCAAAGGGAGATATTTTCTTTTAAAGAATTCTGTTTAAGGACTACAACAAACAGCTGGTAGGGACTACAACAAGCTTCTTCCTAGGTTAGTGACATCACAAACCCCAAAATTTACATAAACCCCGCCCACGAGAACATACAACAAAGGGGGCGGGGCCATGTTGGGCTGCTTTAGAGAAGAGGAAGAGTTGTTGTAGTCGAGTGTTGTTGTCATGCTGTCATTTTACGCCGGACTGCTTCACAAACGAGGGTCAATTCAACGCTTGATTTGCACAAAAGATTAACATGACGGCACATGCTAGTCGATGAGTTGAATCTACATAAATTTATCCACTAACCGTTCAGAAACGTCCTAAAAGTTATAACTTCTTCCTGAGTCTCTTCATCAGTGTCGACTCCGGTTTGAACAATGTAAGGCTGAACACCGTTACTGACAATCCTCATTTTGGCTGCGTGAGATTCTCCTGCTTTGTTGTTGTTGAGCAACCGAAGCATGAGCTGCTAAAGCTCCGCCCTCTTCTGGAAAGCGGCCAGCAGCTCATTTGCATTTGCAAACAGGTGCCCTTCTTTTTATGACTGATGGTTTTGGTTAGTTTCTGTAATTAGCATCAGTCAGGAACATCCATGTGACCTGCCTCGAGACATTTGGCCCTCTATGGGATCAGGTCTAAAATCAATACCATTTATTCTCCAACTGTTTAACACTTTTGAAATATTTGCCTGTTTAGCTGGCGTTGGCAGAACAGGCTTGATTTATGCCCACACTAGTCCTGTGAGCTTGTAGATGTGCATTTAAAGCAGGTTGTATACAGTTGCAAGAAAAAGTATGTGAACCACGTGCAGAATTTATCAAAATGTGAATAATTTTAACAAAATAAGAGATCATACAAAATGCATGTTGTTTTTTGTTTAATACTGTCATGAGTAAGATATTTTATATAAAAGATGTTTACATAAAGTCCACAAGACAAAAATAGCTGAATTTATTAAAACGACCCGCTTAAACGTTTATGAACCCTTGATTCTTAATACTGTGTGGTTACCTGATGATCCACGACTGTTTGTTTGTTGTGTGATGGTTGTTCATGAGTCTCTTGTTTGTCCTGAGCAGTTAAACTGAGCTCTGTTCTTCAGAAAAATCCTCCAGGTCCTGCAGATTCTTCAGTTTTCCAGCATCTTTTGCATATTTGAACCCTTTCCAGCAGTGACTGAATGATTCTGAGATCCATCTTTTCACACTGAGGACAACTGAGGGACTCAAACACAACTATTAAAAAAGGTTCAAACCTTCACTGATGCTCCAGAAGGAAACACGATGTGTTAAGAGTCGGGGGGTGAAAACTTTTGAACAGGATGATGATGTCGTCCTAATTTTGTTTAAATATCATTGTTTTTCATTTAGTACTGCCCTCCGGAAGCTACAGAAGATACTTGCATGTTTCCCAGAAGAAAGATTAAGCATAATTTACCTTGATCTTCAAATTCAAAAGTTTTCACCCCCTGACTCTTAATGCATCGTGTTTCCTTCTGGAGCATCAGTGAATGTTTGAACCTTTTTTAATAGTTGTGTTTGAGTCCCTCAGTTGTCCTCAGTGTGAAAAGACGGATCTCAGAATCATTCAGTCACTGCTGGAAAGGGTTCAAATATGCAAAAGATGCTGGAAAACTAAAGAATCTGCAGGACCTGGAGGATTTTTCTGAAGAACAGAGCTCAGTTTAACTGCTCAGGACAAACAAGAGACTCATGAACAACCATCACAAAACATAAAAACAGTCGTGGATCATCAGGTAACCACACAGTATTAAGAATCAAGGGTTCACAAACTTTTGAACGGGGTCGTTTTTCTTGTCAACTATATATAAACATGTAAAATATCTTAATCAGGACAGTACTAAATAAAAAATAACATGCATTTTGTATGATCTCTCTTATTTTGTTAAAATTATTCACATTTTCACAGATTCTGCAAGTGGTTCACAAACTTTTTCTTGCAACTGTATAGTTTGCCTTCAGGTGCTACTTTGGATCCTTTTTTTTTTTTTTTTTATAGTCAATGCACTGTTACAAAACATAACCTTGACCTGTTGTTTTTCTTTCTTTCTTTTTTTTTTTTTTAAGGCTAGTTTAAACTGTTTTTTCAGCATAGGTGTAACTGAAATGGCAGCTGGAATTGTCTGCTTTGAATTATGGGTAGCTTATTGCTTGGCAAACAGCAGTTTCAAAGTAGCTTCCGCAACACTGCTAATGAATGCTAATGAAATCGAGTCTGTTACAGAATGGACATTCCCCTCTTCCACGGTCAATAAACTTTCTCATCATTTCATAATTTCCTTGCCAGTAATTCTCTTCACACAATGAAAACACATCGTAATGTTTGAGCTCTCATTAGGTTCGCTGCGTGTTTGTTTTGTGTGCAGAATAAGTGTTCATATCCTGCTTTCTATTTCCACGCTACTAAACACAGAGAAATCAAATATATCTCCCACGAGAGGACCTGCTTTTGCAACAGTTTTAGGTTGCATATATTATGAAACGATATGTTTTGTGCTGAAATTAACTCTGGGAATGCTGTAGCTACAGTATTGTGATGCCTCTTTTTTATTTATGAGGTCTTTATGTGCCATTGGGGTCAGTAAGATTTTTTTTTTTTTTTTTTAAAGAAATGGGTACTTTCGTTCAGCAAGGACGCATTACATTGATCAAAAGTGACCGTAAAGACATAAATGAATTCTGCTTCAAATAAATGCTGCTCTTTTCATCTTTCAATTCAAATCACAGTTTCAAACAAAAATACTGTTTTCAATATTGATAACAATCATAAATATTTCTTGAACATCAAATCAGCATATTAGAATGATTTCTGAAGGATCATGAAGTGAAAATTCAGCTTGGATCACATGAATAAATTACAGTTTAACATATATTCACACAGAAAACATTATAATACATTTTTACAATATTACTGTTATTTTTGGTGAAATTAATGGAGCCTTGATGAGCATATGAGAGTATATATTTTTATATTAAATATAAATATATATGGTTTTTTAAAGTTTATTTTGCTTAATGCATAAATGTAAAATACCATGGTATTCAAATAGAAAAAAGATATTCTGAATTGTAATAATGATGTAGATTGTTTCAAAGAAGTCAAACAATATGTTGTTAAAAAACAGTATTTTATTATTATTATTATTATTATTATTATTATTAGGCAACTTGTAAATCCAAATCCAATCCAAAACCCACATCCTTTGTTGAATAAGGTGTGTGCGAATGCAACTCGTGTGTGTGTGTGTGTGTGTGTGTGTGTGTGTGTGTGTGTGTGTGTGTGTGTTGTACTTTTGGGACTGTGTGAATATATGGGAGACATTCATCACAGATGGCATCAGCTATCCCAGACTCCCCAGCCCATGACACGTGGAAGAATGCTAGAATGAGTCACCCTGGGGCCGAGAAAGACCGAGAAATGATCAGTTTTACAAAAAAATAAAACAACAAATCCCAAATATTGCAAAAATATTAGATCAAATGGTGTTTAAAATCATCTTTAGAAAGCAATACCAGCAGATGAAGGCCTCTTTTGAGCTTGCTGTGAAATTTATAGCATGATGTGAAGCGAGTAACAGCAAAAGGCAGTGCTTCCAGAACGCTGTGATTGGCTGGTAGCAGATTGACTTAAAGGATAAACATTCTGCAAGAGAAACAAGAAAAAAAAATCACCAGTAGGGTAAGAAAAACAAGCTTAATTCTAGATAAATTCTCCGAAAAACGAGTCTTAATATCTAGTAAATATAAATTCGTCTTGTTTTGAAGACACTAAGATATTTTTACTGGAAAACGAGGCAAATAATGATTGCGTTTTTGCACTGCACAGGCCAAGAAATCCCAGCATGAAAGATATCCAAAAAATGGGCAGAGCTTTCTCACATTAGGTGTCATTTTCTCCGTATTGACTTTGAGATTATGGGTAAATAATAAGCGCAGCAGGTACCAGTGAGATGAATATTCATGCACAGCGGTGCCGAGGTGAGACGGCAGCTTCAGGGCTCTAGACTGGCAAACTGCCCGCAGATAGACAGGGATGCTGTGGGTGAGAGAGAGGGCATGGAGAGAGGAAGAAGGTGGAAAGAGAGCGATAAACACTCACCCTCAGACAGACGGTGCGGTAGGTAAGCAGATAAGACGCAAACAGCAAGAGTAGAGCCAAACGCTTGGTGTGACAGACTGATGTGTGCGGTGTTTAAAGGAATAGTTTAAGAAAAGGACGACAATTCAGGCATTATTTACCTTTCCTCGTGTCATTTCTCGTGTTGTTCCGTTCATAATGACCACGTCTGTCAAGCTCCAAAAACACCAGAAAAATAGTTCAATATTTGAGTCTTCAGACGTCTAATTGAGGTTATTTCTGAAAAATCCCCTGTGCGGCAGCTCTCGAATCTCATTCCTCGTTCTATATATTTGAACAAATGAAAGAACCAATGACATTTGCTGTCAATGATGTCAGTCTCTGTGCAGTTGCAAATTAGATTTCAGAGTGTCTGCTGAAGTCAAGATTATCATTGAATAACAGTCTCCTCTGCTCTGAATTTATTTGATTAAAATACAGTAATCTTGTGAAATATTAAAGTAACTGTTTTTGTATTTGAAAGTGTTTTATTCCTGTGATCAAAGCTGAATTTTCAGCATCATTACTCCAGTCTTCAGTGTCACATGATCCTTCAGAAATCATTCTAATATGATGATTTTGCTGCTCAAGAAACACTTCTGATATTGTTGTGGAAACCGTGAAACATTTTATTTTTCCAGATTCTTTAATGAATAGAAAGTTATTATTTGAAAATCTGTAACATTATGCATGCATTCAAATATTCATCAATATTTTTCAGCCTTTAAAGGAGCTTTTGATTTTATTAAACCACTATATTGGAAGAAACATTTGCTGCAGCACTTTTAAGTAAGTAAGTAAACTTTATTTGTATAGCACCTTTCACAGATATAGATCACAAAGTGCTTTACAGAATACAACAAAACTAACAAATGACAAAAAAAAAAAAAAACCATAAAGCACAAGCACCCCTACAACCCATTCAACCAAAAGCCTGTTTAAATAAAAATGTCTTCCGCTGCTTTTTAAAAGAATCTGCAGATTTTCTGCACGAGAGTCTAGGTGCAATTGCTTGAAAAGACTTTAGGAACCATTAAAAGCTTTTGGCCTGAAGACCGAAGAGTACGGGAGGAAGAATAAGGGGTCAGCAGGTCAGTAATGTACTGGGGGGCCTGTCCATGCAGCAAGTCAAAATTAAAATTTTAAAATCAATTCTGAATTTGAAAGGAAGCCAATGTAGTGAGGATAATACTGGTGAAATATGAGTCCTTCTGCGGGTTCCTGTTAAAAGCCTGGCTGCAGCGTTTTGCACCATTTGAAGACGACCCAGCGAGGATTTATTTAAATAAGTAAAAAGGGAGTTACAGTAATCAAGACGAGAAGAAATAAAAGCGTGCATAATCATCTCCAAGTCCGCTTTAGACAATAGCGCCCTCAATTTAGAAATGTTTCTCAAATTTTTGACCAGCTGTCTAGAATGACATAGTTTGGTCAAACATAACACCAAGATTTCTGAGGCTCGTCTGAGCAGAAGAAGCCAAGGAGCCGAGGTGCTGTTTAATTCGAGATAACTTATGGTGTGGAGCGAAGATTAAAGTTTCAGTCTTTTTAATATTCAGTTGTAAATAATTATTAAATAACCAGTTCTTTATACAGGACAGGCAGTCCAGTAAATCAGTTAACTTGTCAAACTCAGAATCTCTAAAAGAACAGTACAGCTGGATGTCATCAGCATAAAAGTGATAAGATACATTTTTTTAAAACCATGAATTATTTCACCAAGAGGGCGAATATATAATAAAAACAAAATGGGACCTAGAACCGAGCCCTGGGGTACTCCATATGTCAAAACATCTGATTTTCAGGATGCTCATGGAAATTTGTCTGATCTTTGACGCAATCATAGGCAGAAGCGCAAAGTTGATTCTGCGCTAATTTGAACGAATATTTGATGGTTTTTTTTTAATGCCGTAGATTTAAGTAGCAAATGAGAATCGCTAAAATTGTTGAATAAAAACGTTGTCTTAATGATTTTCAGTTTTGTTCAAGGTAATTCAAGCAACCGTTTTTCAATAGCAGAAGAATATGTAAAAGTATGGTATTTAGGGTAAATAGCGCCCCTGCTGTTGGGGTAAAGACATGACGATTAACATCACATGGTTATAGAGTCAGATGGTAAATATCATATGTTAGGTTGGGTGTCCATCTTGGGGATAATAATGAATTGTCATTATAATGAAACATCACATTATAAAAATATGATTTTAATCATATATCGTATAATAAAACTAAATTTATTGTTACTACTGTATAAATCTATACTAAATTATTATTAGATCTCCTTCAATGCTTTCAGAATCTTTACTTTTTAAAAGAATTTTGTTTCTGTATTTTTTAAAATTCTATTTTTATATGAAAATTTTAATGACCGCATATTTACTGAACAAAAATGAATTCTTTTAGTTATCAAAATAAACAGAAAATAGTGCAAAGTGAGCATTAACACATTTTACTTTAGCTAAAGTATTTGCATCTATACTGTGAGTCTTTTACCACGTTTAACACCTTATACATTTATACGATTTTTAAAGAGTCATGAAACCCTCGTTTTATCCTGTTCGTTCACACCTCGGAGCTGGAAAAAGTCTCAAAATGTGGAAAAGTGGGAGTGTAGAGGGGGGAGAACAACCAATAAAACACACACACACTCATTATACAGAATAATGAATATTAACATATGAGCGGAGGAAAAAACCGAGTCGAGAGCTGCTTGATGCGTTTTAAAAATATAATCTTATGACAACAAACGAGGGACGGTCACAGAAGAACATTTAAAAGGTCTAATATTTTCATCATGTATACGAGCACTACGGTGCAGTTTAACAGAAACAAAGGCATAGTTACTTATTCGTCCACTGTTCTTTTGTCTTCTTCTGTCTATCAGTGTCCTTATTTGCACATATATATTTCATTTGAAGAAGACGTGATGAAATATGTGCGCGTACACGGTGCTGGTTCATGTTTAGAGCACTAGATTTAATGAAATGTCTATGAAACACGCTTACTTCAGTTCATATATGATCTATCCATGTGACGAGTGTTGTTTAAACAAACCACGTTTGTGATTTATTCTCACACAATGTTGCTCCATCAATGTTCAATAAAAACAGAGATGTTTTTTTTGCAGTTATACACTATGGGAGTAGTGAAAAGCACATTTTTTTCTTAAGGTGTGCCTTTAGCCCTGTTGTACCCTATATACTGTGTGTGTGTGTGTGTGTATATATATATATCTCAAAAGACTGAAAAATATTGAGGTTGTTGTTTTTATAGTGCCCAGCCATGTTTGTCTTCTAAGTAGGGTTGCTCGAGGCCACAGTGATGAATCATTGGGGTTCATCTGGGGTTTGAATCTACTGTCTTTGTGTTTCCAGCTTTAACCGTAATACCACACCACCACAAGACCTACATATCCATCTGGAGACATCTCCATATAAAGGACATTGAGCGAAAACATGATAGAACAAACAGTCCAATCATTAGTGACTCTGAAACAAAAGTTTAGATATTTTCTTACAGGCGCCAGACAGACACACAGATCGCGCCGCTGTCGAAGCTGCTGGATGAATGGATAGGTGCAGCGCTGTTTTTTGTTTTTTTTGAGAGAACGTTTAATAATGTAATATGATATAAAGTGGAGATATACTATTGCAGAATTGTGCTTTTGCTGAACAAAGGAGTGCACAACCTAAAAAGAGGCTGGCTGACATTAAACCATCAATACAGTTTTGTATGGAAACCCAGCTCCAAAGCCAAAGTTACTTGTTCTTTCTTCAGCCAGACAGAAACTGATCCAGATGCAGTTTTTTAGCAAAGATGAAAGTTTGTTACAGGTTTGGAACGACACCCAAAATTGACTATGCCTACAACATGGCTGCGTTCACTAGTAAACACTAGCTGCGTTTACATGGACCCTAATAACCCGGATTGGTAGCTAGGGGTGTTCGATTCCAGGTTATTTGGAGTCGACTCCCGACTCGCACTGTAGGAGTCGACTCCATTTACTTACATCAAAATATGGTCATAAATAAGGCAAGATGACAGTCCTTACACACTTAATTATTTAATCTAAGCCTTAAAATCCCCTCATTAAAACAACACACGTTTAGCGAGACTGTCCAATTTATCAATGGATATCAATGTTGCTACCTAGCTAATTGCAGATTTTACAGAGAGAAAAGTCACGAAACGCATCTGTGGTCGAATATTATGTCAGTAATATAAACGAGAAAGAAGGGATTCTTTAATGAGTTCATCTCACACATGATCATTGTCTTAAAAGTGCTTGGACAGGAGAGTTAAAGATAATAAAATACAATAATGTACACTTATTGATGCGAGTATGGTTAGTTTAATGATTATGAACACGGTTACTAAAGTCACTATCTATTACTAAATTGCTCGCTTCATTTCGTTCACTCCTTACTTTATATAGGCTATGGATTCGAGAATCCGTAAACAAGTGAGCGATTTCGGACACAGCAACAGTCGATTCCTGTGCTAGAGTCGACCCCTGGGGCTATTCAGAGTCGAGGAATCGACTCTTTTGGAGTCGACTTCCCATCACTACTGGTAGCACAGTCGAAATAATAATAATAAAAAAAAAAAAGTAGGGATTTATCGGACGATTTTTGCTCAATTTCCAACCATCAGCATTTCAGCTTTAGCAGGAATAAGGCCGATATAACAAACCGATGGTTTATAAATTAAGCGCGTGAAGGCGCTGAGCTGTATAACGACTTGCGTAATGCTAATCAAATGACAAAAGATCTCGCACTATTCTTGACTAAATAACTTTCATAAGTGTAGCGGATCCTATCCGAATAATGACCAAAACTTTACTGATGTTTTATAAAGTTTATTCACTCCAAACAAATCACCATAAGAGCTAAACAAGAATCTCTCTCTCCGTTGCAGTATCATAAACATACAGCGAATTACTTAAAACACTTATTACAACTAACAGTTGACAAATACATAGGGGTCTTATGCATTTTCGGTGGGTGCTTAATAAACTGACAAACTTTAAATCTGCAAAATATCTCTGAAGAACTGCGTGCTCTCCTCAGACCGTAGACGAGAACACCCGTCAAAATAAAAGTCCCGCCTTAGTAAAGGAGATCTCGTACATATTTAAACTTACTTAAAATATATATATATAAAAACAAATTAGAAGATCATCCACAATAAAGTCTGTTACAATAAAGAAGGATTAAGATGTATTTAATTTATGCAGTGTTATTTTACATTTTGTTTACCTCAAAACTCTGTCTTTATGTGGGCCTGCTGAATGTTAAATGGATCCAATCCATATTCATTAGAAATGATTTGATGATGCAGCAATTAACCTGCTAGTACATTTTGAACTTGATCAAAATACCATCTATTTTGATGACAGAGAGGAAGTGACAAGTATCGGTATCAGCCAATAATTGTTTGGTAAAATCGGTATCGGCCCTAAAGAAAAGTCACTCGTAATGAATTTGCCAAATCTCATTCGGGTTGTCTGTGTGTTTCAGCGGAGCTTCTGGAAACAATCAGTCAGTGTCTCTCTTTATTTCCTGTGTGTGTCTGTCTGCTTGTTTCCATCTCTCCCAGCATGCATGGTCCAGTTTCGCGCCGATTTCTCCTCCCCTGTTGCCATGACAACGGCAATCCGTCCTATAGGTTCGCTCGCGCTCGCATCCACCGAGACTCTTCCTGTTCAGAAACGTGTGGCAGTCACCCAAGCACACGTTACCGGCGCATGATTTCCCATGCCGAGATGAAAGTGCTGTGGCTTCCTTGTAATCGTTTTTCATATTTAAAGACATAGTGAGTTAATTGCAGAGGGAGGCAGGGGAGAGTTTGAGTTCCTGTGGAAACTTGGATGCTTGGATGTTTTTGCCCTTTTTACATTTTTGTTTCAGTTTTTCCCCTCTGTTCTTTCTGTCCTCACGAAGTTCAAGTGTAGTTCAGTGTTTTGGGTTCAGTCCATCTCATTCCACTGTTGGTCCAGGTGGCCTAGTGTGCTCCCAGAATGTGTGCACGCTAATGTCTGGGTCCATGTGTGTTTTCGTGGGCAATTTCCAACCACCTATTGATATAATAAGGCTTTTTTTCTTTTTTCTTTTTAGTGTAATATGATTTCCTTTAGATAGGAACTGCACCCCATTTCATTTGCAGGTATATTTGAGGCTCCATGACACCTCGTATTGATAGTGAAACTGAACAAAGATATCTCATAATAAGAGCTTTGCTTCTCAGAAGGGAATTTCCCTTCTGCTCAAAAGCAGTCAGAGAATCTGACTTTTTCCTCGGAGAGCTAGAGAGCTGCCCACGGAGGCAGGATTTTAAGCCATCAAAGATGTATTTTTTTTAAGCAAAAGGTGGGCAGTGATTTTGCTGAGACACCACTGCATGTGTAGTGTGTGGAAAACACAACCCTATAATGCATTGTGGCAAGCTCACACAAGATTGCAGATGAAGTGAAAGACATGTTGATTGTGAATATATTGTTTTCAATCCTGTAAAATCTTAAAGGGACTGCGTTGTTTTATAATGTTTCCTGGGGTGCACTTGTCATAATTTAGAAATTAAAGGCATATTTCCTACCCTGATTTTAGCCCTCTGATTTGAACGCTCTGTTTTAAGGGGCGTGTCTGCTGTGAGACTTCAGTGTAAACGCCCACTGC
Source organism: Elopichthys bambusa (assembly GCA_037101425.1). NCBI lineage: Eukaryota > Metazoa > Chordata > Actinopteri > Cypriniformes > Xenocyprididae > Elopichthys > Elopichthys bambusa. The sequence continues at coordinate 2,226,205 of CM074432.1, forward strand.
TGTGATTTCCATTTTAAATAGATAAGTATTACTCTCTCTTTTAGCAAGTTTTTACCATTACAGCTCTCAAGGTTAACTAATCGTGAAAAGTGTTGCATTACATTTAGATCTATTGCATTACATTTATATCGTGGCATGAAAGGTTGCAGTGATGAACATTGTAGTCGATCACAGACATGTTGTTGAGCTCATGAAAGCAGTGATCTCGTCATTGCAACTCAATTTCTGCACACTAACGAATGCTTTCATCATAACTAACAGTGCGAACATGTAACTAAGAGATTCGTTGAATAAAACGAGTTTTGGCGAAAGTCCAGAACTCAGTCACTGATAAACTCGCGCTGTTTGATTGACAGCTCCAGCGATTGTAAAGGGAGCGTTCTTTGATCGCTTTCTATATATAATTTAATCCGATTATTTTCATCCTACAAAAGAGAAACAACCGTTTAGTCACTGGTTTGATTCACTGACACAAAGATCATGTGACTGTACATGAATCATTAATATCAGATCAGGCATTAGATTGAACACAGTTACTGACATGTTGTTGCATTACTGTCGAGTTCATATCGTAAAAGTCTGTTTGCAAAGCCTGCGCCAAAATGCGATTGATTTACCAAATAATCCACAGTGAAATGTGCCGAATACAAATAAATGAAGCTGAACTGAGACATTCATATTGTTGAAAATAAATAACCATATTCCTAGCATTAGGATCCTTTGAAAGGTAATGTTATTTTAGTCCTGCATCGCTCTTCTCTCCTCATCATCTCACTAACACACCAGTGGGCGGAGCTAACGTTGCAATGATGAAGTAGGCGTTGATTTCTTCTGCGGAGGCGGAGTTTCACCTATAGCCACATTCCAGGATCAGTCGTTATCTGGGCCTGGTGTCAATAAAAGGTTTTCAGGGAAGGAAGTTTTCAGTTCTGAAACTTAGAGGATATTCTTATAGTACAATGACCTTATATATCAAAAGCTCAAGGAAAAGTTGAGTTCTCAATTCATGACCCCTTTAATAAAAATAGTGGTCTACTTTAAAATGTACTGTTTTCCCCAAAACCTTTGTGTTGCCAGTTAAGAAATTTAGCCACACAAAATTATAATAACAATAGTATAATCCATACTGGAGTATTACATATACATAGTCTATTGTCTACATTGGCAACTGAATAGGCAGCATCCTAACTGAAATGGACCAACTTGGTGCGCTCTACATAGACAGCAACTTTTTCTTATTTAACGTGACGCACAGAGGAAACTGTGTGCTTGGGTTCAATAACATTTGCTTTTAGCATGTAGCTGCTGATGACACGGTCCTCCAATACACCAAAAAACAGATAAAAAATAAATAAATTGGTAACACTTTACAGTAAGGTTTTTTTTAGATAACCTCAGTTAATGTATCAATTAACACACTCTAAAAAATGCTGGGTTGTTTCAACCCATGTTTGGGTCAAATATGGACAAACCCAGCCATTGGTTTTTACATTTTTAAATTAAATTTAAAATAAATACATTTTAAAACCGACAATGTGCAAATCCATTTGTTCTTCATGTCAGTATTGTGATTGCTTGATGTACGTCAGAAATGGAACAGGGCATGAGTTCACTGTCAGAAATTTGTCATGCCTAATCTAGTGTAGACAGCATCACTAATTATAATCGATTATATCTGTTTTTGTCGCGCCGCGCTGCTCGCATCTGGTGTAGACATGGTGTTAATGGTTAAACTTCCTTACTAGCAACCCAGAGGTTTCAGATTTGAACTCTAGAAGTAGTATTACATGAGTTACAAGCACTAAATCACTGCAGTTAAATATTCTGTACATCACTTTCGATAAGAAAGCGTGTGCTACATTCATAATGACACCATGTAATTTACTACACTATTTCGCCAAGGCTGTGAATAAAGAATGTGGATTGGAGTGTTATATGATTGATCTGTTTTTACTGAAACTGAATATTCATTTGAGGTCGTTTATCGGACTAGTAAAACTACATGTTTAGTTAATGATGTCTTTACTCAAAGTGGAATATGATAAACAGTAGGTGTTGATGTTAAAGTTGTGTGTTGGTTGTGTTTGATTCCAGGCAGCTTCAGCAGCAGCAGCAGGCCGAGCTGGAGGTTCACCAGAGAGATGGACTGACTGCTTACGATCTGTCGCAGGTGCGCGTACACACTTTTCTTAGAGTTTGTCATTTAGTCACCTAACCCTTACAGGTCCGTTATTCTTTTTAGCTTGTGTAGTACGTTTAATTTCTCCTCATTCGCTTTATATGCAAGTCCCTCCATCAGTGTTACGGCTGAGTCGGTTTTAGATTTATACTTCAAATTGAATATCAGACATTGAAACTCCCAGAGGAAATTTTTATTCTCTAGAAGTGCTCTATAACAGCTCAAGAGACTTAATGGAGTTAACCTGTTATGTTTCATTAACTTTGTCTTTAAGATGTTTCTTCTAAAATCCCTGAATCTTGTCATACTATATACTAAATAGAGTTTAGAGCTGAAAATTGAATATGGATAGCAGCTCCGATGTGAGAAATGTGAGTTCACATTGAGATTGGTAATGTTAAATTGCCGATTACTAAATACTTGCTGAAGAATATTTTATTTGTTTAACTGCATGTAATGAGACCATTTACTGACATAATAAAATGAGATTGTTTACAAAAAGTCACAATTTATTCTCTATTTAATTTTGTTACTTTCTAGAAGAAAGAGTTGAGGCACTGATAGATCACATTTTTTTCTCTTTCACAATCAGTAGCCGGATTAAGGTTGAGTAGCTAGGACGTTTGAGCTTCATCAAGAACCAATGAGGTTCATTCTCGTGTTACGCAGCACGTTTGAGCTTCAACAAGAACCAATGAGGCCCATTCTTGTGTTGCGCAGCACATTTGAGCTTCAACAAAAACCAATGAGGTTCATTCTCGTGTTATGCAGCACGTTTGAGCTTCTCAAGAACCAATAAGGTTCATTCTCGTGTTGCGCAGCACATTTGAGCTTCAACAAAAACCAATGAGGTTCATTCTCGTGTTATGTAGCACGTTTGAGCTTCAACAAGAACCAATGAGGCCCATTCTTGTGTTGCGCAGCACATTTGAGCTTCAACAAAAACCAATGAGGTTCATTCTCGTGTTATGCAGCACGTTTGAGCTTCTCAAGAACCAATAAGGTTCATTCTCGTGTTATGTAGCACGTTTGAGCTTCAACAAGAACCAATGAGGTTCATTCTCGTGTTATGTAGCACGTTTGAGCTTCAACAAGAACCAATAAGGTTCATTCTCGTGTTACGCAGCACGTTTGAGCTTCAACAAGAACCAATGAGGTTCATTCTCGTTTTACGTAGCACGTTTGAGCTTCAACAAGAACCAATAAGGTTCATTCTCGTGTTATGTAGCACGTTTGAGCTTCAACAAGAACCAATAAGGTTCATTCTCGTGTTATGTAGCACGTTTGAGCTTCAACAAGAACCAATGAGGTTCATTCTCGTTTTACGTAGCACGTTTGAGCTTCTCAAGAACCAATGAGGTTCATTCTCGTTTTACGTAGCACGTTTGAGCTTCAATAAGAACCAATGAGGTTCATTCTCGTGTTATGTAGCACGTTTGAGCTTCAACAAGAACCAATAAGGTTCATTCTCGTGTTATGTAGCACGTTTGAGCTTCACAAGAACCAATGAGGTTCATTCTCGTTTTACGTAGCACGTTTGAGCTTCAATAAGAACCAATGAGGTTCATTCTCGTGTTATGTAGCACGTTTGAGCTTCAACAAGAACCAATGAGGTTCATTCTTGTTTTACGTAGCACGTTTGAGCTTCAATAAGAACCAATGAGGTTCATTCTCGTGTTATGTAGCACGTTTGAGCTTCAACAAGAACCAATGAGGTTCATTCTCGTGTTATGTAGCACGTTTGAGCTTCAACAAGAACCAATGAGGTTCATTCTCGTGTTATGTAGCACGTTTGAGCTTCAACAAGAACCAATGAGGTTCATTCTCGTTTTACGTAGCACGTTTGAGCTTCAATAAGAACCAATGAGGTTCATTCTCGTGTTATGTAGCACGTTTGAGCTTCACAAGAACCAATGAGGTTCATTCTCGTTTTACGTAGCACGTTTGAGCTTCAATAAGAACCAATGAGGTTCATTCTCGTGTTATGTAGCACGTTTGAGCTTCAACAAGAACCAATGAGGTTCATTCTTGTTTTACGTAGCACGTTTGAGCTTCAATAAGAACCAATGAGGTTCATTCTCGTGTTATGTAGCACGTTTGAGCTTCAACAAGAACCAATGAGGTTCATTCTCGTGTTACGCAGCACGTTTGAGCTTCAACAAGAACCAATGAGGTTCATTCTCGTTTTACGTAGCACGTTTGAGCTTCAATAAGAACCAATGAGGTTCATTCTCGTGTTATGTAGCACGTTTGAGCTTCAATAAGAACCAATGAGGTTCATTCCCGTGTTATGTAGCACGTTTGAGCTTCAACAAGAACCAATGAGGTTCATTCTCGTTTTACGCAGCACGTTTGAGCTTCAATAAGAACCAATGAGGTTCATTCTCGTTTTACGCAGCATGTTTGAGCTTCAACAAGAACCAATGAGGTTCATTCTCGTGTTACGCAGCACGTTTGATCTTCACAAGAACCAGTGAGGTTCATTCTCGTGTTACGCAGCACATTTGAGCTTCAACAAGAACCAATGAAGTTCATTCTCGTGTTACGCAGCACGTTTGAGCTTCAACAAGAACCAATGAGGTTCATTCTCGTTTTACGTAGCACGTTTGAGCTTCAATAAGAACCAATGAGGTTCATTCCCGTGTTACGCAGCACGTTTGAGCTTCAACAAGAACCAATGAGGTTCATTCTCGTGTTACGCAGCACGTTTGAGCTTCAACAAGAACCAATGAGGTTCATTCCAGTGTTATGCAGCACGTTTGAGCTTCTCAAGAACCAATGAGGTTCATTCTCGTTTTACGTAGCACGTTTGAGCTTCAATAAGAACCAATGAGGTTCATTCCCGTGTTACGCAGCACGTTTGAGCTTCAACAAGAACCAATGAGGTTCATTCTCGTGTTACGCAGCACGTTTGATCTTCAACAAGAACCAATGAGGTTCATTCCAGTGTTACGTAGCACGTTTGAGCTTCAATAAGAACCAATGAGGTTCATTCTCGTTTTACGTAGCACGTTTGAGCTTCAATAAGAACCAATGAGGTTCATTCCCGTGTTACGCAGCACGTTTGAGCTTCAACAAGAACCAATGAAGTTCATTCTCGTGTTACGTGTTTGAACAAGAACGAGGTCACTGTTGTGTGCTCCATGCTTTACATTGTGTTAGCGTGATATGTGTGCTAGAATTGCTTAAGAGCACTGTATGTTTCTGTGGGTAATGACTGATAAATTCAGTAGAGAATCTGCATAATTTTAGTCATTTTAGCTGTGGACAGTTAATTCCCCCTCTGTGGATCTGTGCAATAAAAATAGGATATAGCTATGAGATGAAGTCACGCATATCACCCATTGTATGGAATATGCCATCTGTCTTTATCTTTAACAACTTTTACAACTTAATGCACATTTGCTTTGAATCATAAGTGATAATGTTATGCTATGTTATATGCTGTTTATGTTAAAGGGGTCATTTGAGTCCGTCTTAATAAAGCAGAGAGGATTATTTGTTGAAAATGGATAACTCCTCACACATGGGATCTTGAATAGCACCCACCAGCGTTTAAAATCTATAACGCCTGTCTGCAATTTTAGAAAGACACATTTTTTTGGTCATCATTATTGATTCCTGTGTTAGTTTTGATTAAAGTTAAATAGTCAATCACAAACTGACCCTCTCTTGTTGACACCCACAGGTGCCGGTTGCCAGCGTGCCATCCGGCGTTCATGAGGCGGGCAAGACCATCGACAAAACTGATTCGCTGTTCTCCCAGGAGAGAGACCCTCGCTTCAGCGACATGTACACAGGGATCTCTGGATGTATGTTCTTAGATATATTACATTTGACTAGCACTGCATCACACACTGATTTTGATCTAAACATGCAATTTACTGTAATCTTGCATAATGTAATTGCAAAGCCTGCGGCTGTCTGCCAGCTCCAGTCTGTACACTGTTTTAATGCATGGTATGATGTGTATACAATGTATGATTGCTACATTTGGTAGGTATTACAAAGAAATTAAGTCCAGCTAAAACACGTAAAATCCAGAGTCGGTTATTTAGGGTCATTAGCTGGTCCAAACTGTTTTAACTGGGTAATTTTTGTCTCCATTCCTCTATTCTTTTTCCCCAGCGTCTTTGTGATGCTGTAATGTGATGTGTGACTCTTAAATGTAGTCATTCAGTAACTGTGAGCTTGATGAGGATCTTTGTTTATTGGGTGTGTTTGTGTTTAGCTGATAAAAAGATGATGGTTCCCTCCTCCACTGCTGGTGGGCAGCAGTTATACTCTCAAGGAAGCCCGTTCCAGCCCGGACACTCCGGCAAAAGCTTCGGGTATGGATGAACACATTTCAGTACTTTTAAAAACCTGTTCACAACAAGTTTTGAAATAAAAAATGCAAATATACTTTTTATGCAAATGTTATTTTATGCAGAATACAACCCCTGATTGCATGTGCTTTAATGCAAAATCATTAAAATGTTACTGATACACGACTGTTCAAAAGTTTTTGTTGTTGTTGTTTTTTAAGACATTAATACTTTTATTCAGCAATGATGCATTAAAAAGTGATGGCAAAGATATTCTGGCAAAGGCTGTTCTTTTAAACTTTATTTACCGGAAAATCATCATACAAGGTAACTAAGCAGCACAGCTGTTTTTTTAACTATAGCTTCATTTCCATCCACCTGTTTTTATGCACATTTTGGGATATCGCATTAAAAAACGCTGGATGTAAATGCTAGAATGTGCGTAAATTCTAAAAATGTGCATCAAAAAAAAACTATTTTTTATCCGATAAGAAGACATGCACATAAACTAAATTGAAAGCACATTTACAGAATAAATCCAGTAATGTGCAAAAAAACTCATGTGACTTTGCCTCATCTGGATAACTGGACTAACCAGCAGACCGGTTTTATTGCACAATAGAGCAATAAAACAGGCATAGTGGCTTCCCCGATTGCAGCAACTTCCATTATTATTACAGATATTTTGCGCCATGTGTGAAACAAGTGTTTCTTGAGCAACAAATCATCATATCAGAATGATTTCTGAAGGATCACGTGACACTGAAGACTGGAGTAATGATGCTGAAAATGAATTACATTTTAAAATTTTACATTTTACGTCGTAATAATAATTCACTGTTTTTACTGTATTTTTGATCCGATAAATTCAGCCTCGATGAGCAGAAGAGACTTCTTAGAGAAAACAATTCATAAAAATCTTATCTAGTGTATGTTGTCATGTTCTTGAAACAAAAAAGCGATGATATTGGAATATATCGGGATGTAAATTATGGCTGTCTACAAAATACATCTTTGGAGTCGTAACATTTATTAGTCGTAAATATTTCTTGCTGGCCATGACAATATTTGTGGCA